>JARGCV010000031.1:11335000-11812500 GCA_034064705.1 Bothrops alternatus
ACCCGTGTTGGCTTTTAGTAATGACTTTGTTTGCTTGTAGGTGTTCACTGATTCATTGTTTGATTAACTTTTCCAGAATCTTCCCAGGTATTGAGGTCAAGCTGATAGGTCTGTAATTTCCTGGGTTCTTTTTTCCCCCTTTTTTGAAGATGGGAACTACATCAGCTCTTTTCCAGTCCTCTGGTAGTTCCCCAGTGCTCCAGGATCTCTGAAAAATATAGTTCAGTGGTTCTGAGATCACATCTGCCAGTTCCTTGAAAATCTTGGGGTGTAATCCATCTGGTCCTGGTGATTTGAACTCATCTAGGCTGGACAGGTGTTCACTTACCATTTTCTTGCCTATCTTAACTTGTATTTCTATTTTGTTTTTTATGGCACTATTTTTGATAGGTTGGTCTGTTTTTTCCCTTTCTGTAAAGACAGATGCGAAAAACGACTTAAATAGTTCTGCTTTCTCCCTGTTGCTTGTCACCTTCTTGCCACTTTCACCCACTAATGGACCAATCGTTTCCTTCACCTTTTTCTTGTTTTTTACATGTTGAAAGAAGCTTTTTTTGTTATTTTTGACTTTGGTTGCAAGCCTTAGTTCATTTTTAGCCTTAGATTTCCTCACTTCGTCTTTGCAGGCTCGGGCTATTTGCTGATATTCTGACTTAGTTATGTGTCCCTCTTTCCACTTTCTATGCTTGTCCTTTTTATCTTTTAATTGATCAAAGAGTTCTTTATGCAGCCATGCTGGTTTCTTTTGAGTGCTGTTATTTTTCCTCTTTGTTGGTATTGTGCTAGACTGGGCCTTTATTATCTCACTTTTCAAAATTTCCCAAGCCTCTTGAGTTGTTTTCCCCTGGAGGATTCTCATCCATGGAATCCTTCCCAAACCTTCTCTAAGTTTATTGAAATTAGCTCTCTTGAAGTTCAAGACTCTAGTTTGACTGTGTTCTATTGCTGTTGGATGACCTGAAAGACCAGGCTAGGGACAGATCATCACACACACACACAAATGTGTTCTCAAAGAGTTGACAACTATTTGATGGCACATAATCAATCAACCTACTTGGGGCCTGTGATTCTTCTGGGAAAATTGCCATCCATGGATCTTGTTTCCTGAGAATACTGGGTTGTTGCTGCAATAGGACTTCCTTCACTCTAACAAACTTTCTTCCAAAATAGTTCCCTGTATGTTTATTTCTCAGTGCCAGAAGCTTCTTATTCTTTCAGGTTTTGATGCTTTGTTGATATGGTGCTCTTTTCAATAGTATTACTATCTGCATTATTTTCATTTTTACGCCTTTTAAGACTGCTGGTTTTAATTATTGCTTTTATGATTATTATGTTAAAAGTAATGTATGAATTTAATTTGTGCTGTTATGATAGACCAGCTAGACTGCTTTTAGACATAAAATGATAAATACATTTGTTTAGAAATAAATAAATATCTTCAGAAAGCTTTTAAGTAATAAAGATAAATGTGCTGCATTTTCACAGCAATAGTGGAAAAAATATTGGAAAGGAATTGTCAAAACAAAGTTCAGGATTTAAACGATTAAATGTTTGTTTGGATCCTGGCATGTATTAATTAACAAGCACACCCATCCGTTCACAGGCCAGATGAATTAATAGATATCGGAGAACTGAATATACACACTTGACAATAATTTCAAGAAATATAGTGAACAATTTTAAAATGTATTCCATTAGGATAGGGTGCTCTGGATTTTTTTACATATAAACTTTAGTCTGAATAGAAGGAAGGAAGGGCTTGTTGAGAAGGGGCATTGTCTTACCTGAACACCTTTTCTCAGTACAGAGATGGAGAATCCACCAATGGGTTTAGACTGCATTCCTGCCCAATCAGATCAAGTCAGCCAAAGTTGCCATATCCATCCTGGACCATAGAGATCCCAGTCTTGACGCGAGCGTAGCCATTGACTGACAGCAAGACGTTGTGGCTCATCAAACTAAAACTAACCCTTGGCCTAAATGACCTACAAGGGTGGGAGTGGATTCTCCATCTCCATGCTGAGAAAAGGCATTTAGGTAAGACAACACCCCTTCTCCAGCACTGGAGATGGAGAATCCACCAATGGGACATACCAAAGCCTACTGTCCCTGAGGGTGGGACGCAGACTGGTCCAGTATGGCACTTTGATGTATAACCTGTTGGAGAACCCTCCTACCAAAAGAAGCCTCAGCAGAGGCAAACCTATCAATTTTGTAGTGCCGAATGAAAGGAGATGGTGAAGCCCATGTGGCCGCCCTGCAGACTTCCTCAATGGACACCTGAGTCACCCAGGCCGCGGAAGTAGCTGCACTTCATGTGGAATGGGCAGTAACCCATCATGGAACCAGCAATGCTTCAGCTTGATATGCCCCGGCGATGCATGCCCTAATCCACCTGCCAATTGTGGAAGAGGAAACCTTCCAACCCCTGGAGGAAGAATGGAAGGATATAAAGAGAGCTTCGGATTTGCAGAATTCCGCTGTCCGTGAAATATAGTACCGAAGTACTCTACGGACATCCAAATTATGCCATTGTCATTCCAGAGCATGCAATAGGTTAGGGCAAAAATCTGGTAGCACTATTTCCTGTGACCTGTGGAACAGAGAATTGACATTCGGGACGAAGGTAGGGTCGATTCGTAGGATCAGTCGATCCCGATGGAATATGCACAAGTCATCCCGGACTGAGAGTGCTGCCAATTTGGAGATGTGTCGTGCTGACGTGATTGCCACCAGGAATGCCACCTTGTGGGACAGGTAGCGAACGTCGCACATCCTTGGGGGCTCAAAAGGTGGCTTAGTTAGAGGCCCCTTTGAGGAATGAGTGGATTAGGGGGTGATGACCCAAAGTCCCAGCTGAGTCGCATGTGAGGACTGTGAAAAGTGCTGTGACCTGTCTGCGCAATGTGTTTGGGGCCAAGCCCCTCTCCAGCCCGTCTAACAAGTAGTCCAAAATATGGGGAATTTTGAGTCCCGAGAGCGATAACTGTCGGCCAGAGCACCATAATTGGAAGTTTTTCCACGTGGCCTCGTAAATGCGGGTGGAAGGGTGGCAGGAGGCCTGGATTATTGTGATGACCCCTAGTGAACAAAGATCCCTTGCTAAGATTGAGTGCTCAAGTGCCAGATGGCTAACTGGAGCCACTGGGGTTCGGGATGGAGAATGACCCCCTGGTTGAGAGAGGTCCGTTCCAGAGGAATCCTCCAAGGGTCTGCGAGGAAGAGGCTCATCAGGTCGGCGAACCAAGGTCTCCTTAGCCAATAAGGGGCCACCAGGAGGATCTCTGCTCGCTCCCGGAGGAGCTTGTGTATTACTGCCGGAAGAAGAGATAGAGGGGGAAAGGCATAAAGCAGACCTTGGGGCCATGGGCTCCAAAGAGCATCCATCTGTTCCGCCCCTGTAGATGGGAACCGGGAGAAGAACCGAGGCAGTTGGGTGTTGAACGGGGATGCGAAGAGGTCCACAAGCGGGAGGCCGAAATGGTGACAAATTTCTCTGAAAATCCTCGGGTGGAGGCGCCATTCCGAGTGATCTACCATTGTCCTGCTCAGAAGGTCGGTCTGGGTATTTGCTTCTCCTGAGATATGATCAGCCTTGATGGAGGCCAAATTGTGTTCTGCCCAGGTTCCCAGTAAGAGAGACTCGGTCAAAAGGATCCAAGACCGGGTGCCCCCTTGGTGGTTTATGTGAGCTTTGACTGCCACATTGTCTGTGAGGACCAGTACGTGGCGGTGTGCTACCAGGTTGTGAAAGTGACGAAGGGCTAGGTGGATGGCCCATAGTTTGAGCCAATTTATGTTGTGCCAGAGGTCTGAATTGGACCAACTGCCCTGTGCCCACTGTGACCACAGGTGTGCTCCCCAGCCGAATAGACTAGCATCTATCATGAGCACTATCTGGTCTGATTCCTTGAAACATGACCCTCTGAGTATGGTTGGTGATAGCCACCACATGAGGGAGCGCAGTACCTGTTGTGGGAGTCTTACTCTTTGTTGGGAAGCACTGAGGTTCTGTCTCTGGAAGGGGAGCATGAACCATTGCAGTTCCCTGGAGTGGAGTCTGGACCACGGGACGATTGCTATGGCCGAAATCATTTTCCATAGCAATTGGGAGAGACTGGCCAACATTACTGACCGACTCC
Organism: Bothrops alternatus; assembly: GCA_034064705.1. Lineage (NCBI taxonomy): Eukaryota > Metazoa > Chordata > Lepidosauria > Squamata > Viperidae > Bothrops > Bothrops alternatus. Next base: position 11,339,143 of record JARGCV010000031.1, read on the forward strand.
TGCGTATCTGGAGGACTGACTCCCTTATGCTGTCCCGGCGTTCTTGAGATAGGTACACCCAGCACTCCACAGTATCTATGATAGCACCGAGGTGTAGCAGTCTTTTTTTTTTTAATTTTATTAGTTTTATAATTATAAATATAAACAACAAAAAACAAATTGAATACAACTCAAAATGAACACAATCGTTTTCCCAACACAAGACAAAGCATAAAACCTTACATGAAATAATTGAAATAATTATGGGTATTGCTCGGCAGCACCCCCTCCACCACATCTCCCTCTCCTTCCTCCCTACCTCCTACTTCTATCCCCCCACCCTCTCTCCCTCCTCTCTCTCCACCCTCTCCTACTACCTCCCTACTTCCCTCCAATCCTTCACTCCTCAATCTCCGCCCCCTCCAGATGTGGTTCCATCATTCACATTTATATCATATTTAAACAAATTTTCATTAAGTCTCCAAGATCTCTTGGGTCTCTGTCCAACCCTTAATTCCATCCAAACTGGATTATGGTCTGTTAAAACTTTGGGTAGGATTTTCACCTTCTTTAAGCTAAAAAGAAAATCACTTGAGGTTAATATAAAGTCAATTCTAGAAAATGACTGGTGTCTATCAGAAAAAAAGGTAAATTCTTGCTCTTTACCATGTCTTTCTCTCCATATGTCTATCAAATCAAAATCATCCTTTATGTAAAAAAAAGATTTAGGCAACTTAGAACGTGTTTGAAGAATTGGTAATGTCTTCTTTTTATCTAAACCAATATCTACAACACCATTCCAATCTCCCATTAAAATACATGACCTGTAATTAAATTGTATTAACTTTTTATGTATCAACTTATAAAATTTTCCTTGTTGTTGATTTGGTGCATATATACCCATCAAGAGAACTTTCTTCCCATCTTTTAAAATTTCAATTGCTAAATATCTACCTTGTATATCTGATTCTATTAATTTAGCTCTTATATGATTTTTGACATAGATAACAATTCCATTCTTCTCAGCAGCCGCTGCTACAAAATGTATACCTAACTTATTATTTATTAAATATTTCTGGTCAGTAATTCTAATGTGTGTTTCTTGTAAACAAATTACATCATTTTTACATTGAGTCAAATAATGAAATATCTTCTTCCTTTTCTGTGGAGAATTTAAACCATTAACATTCCATGTCAAATATTTATTTGACATGACCAGCTGGAGAAAGCCTTTGCAGGACCAAATCAACTTTTTCATCCATTTTCTTCTTTGGTCGAGCTCCCATGGCTTCCAGACTTGTAATTGTACATCCTTGTTGTTCTTTTTCTTGTAGTTCCATGCGTTTAGTAGTAGCTCTTGTTTGCCTTTGATCTTTAGGTTTCTCTACTTCCAAAGGCTGAAAAATATCAATGCTCTGCGCGGACAGCTCCATTAAAACTCCTTTATCAACTCCTGTTGCTGCCAGGGGTTGTGACTCCGAGGACTGTGTTTGTAGTTTTAACTCCATATCTCTTTCTTTTGGTAAATCTGAACTTTTTGGTGTTGGAGATGGGGGTTTACCAGCCTTCAACACATTCTCAAAAAAATCTTTTGCTTTGCCAACAGAGTTCAAGCGGTATCTATTACCCTGGTAAAATAATGACAGTCCAGCTGGAACCTCCCACCTAAATTGTAAAGCACGTTGTTTAAGTTCAGCCACCAAAAATGCATAATCTTTCCTTGCTCTTAACTTCTTTGGAGGAATCTCCTTCAAAACCAGAACCTCCTGACCAGCAACACTTAATTTCTTATTGTAAGAACATGATTTCTAAATCTCCTTGTAACAAAATAAATCACAATGTCTCTAGGTAGATTTCTTTGTCTTGCAATCCATGAATTAACTCTGTAGATCCTGTCAATCTGCCAAGAAACATTTTGTACTCCATCTTCTAAAAATTGTGCCAAAGCCTCTTCAATAATTCTCCTCAAATCATCCTGATTCTCATTTGGTATCTCCTTCAGCCCTCTTATTCTAATAGCAAACATCATTTGATTGTATTGAACCATAACTGCTTGACCTTGTATATAACTTTTCATTTCATCAAGTTTTTCCTCAATTTGTTGTTCAACCCCTTCCATTTTCTCTTCAACTCTCTCCCAGACCCCCTTAAAAGCTTCCACAATATCTTCTCTTATCTCTATATTGTGGGTCTGAATTGTTTCTTTAATGTTCTCCAATTCATCAGTTACACCTTTAGCTTGTTCCTCACTCTTTTTCTCCAATTTTTCCAAACTTTTCTGTAAATTGTCAGTCATTATTGAAAATGCAGCCTGCAAATCTTTAATAGTTAACATTTCTGGAGGGGATTGAGTAGGCAAGGGAGCTTGAGACTCTGTAGATGTTGAAGAAGCTGGGGGAGCAGAAAAACTACTTGCTTGTAATTTAGAGGGCTGAGCCGGAGAAGATACTGCCACCTTCGCAGAAGCTATTTTTGTTTGTCTGGTAGCCATTCTATATTCAGTCCACTTTTAAAAAATTATTTTGAATAAAAAAGGGATTCTTACAAATATATTGCCAAAATATATCCTCTTCTTATCTTCTTACAAATCAAAATTTAATTGTAATTTATAAAATTTTAAGGTTTAAATCTAAGCGGTCACTCTGGCTTTACTCTGAGGAAAAAAAATCACTTTCACTTTCCAGACACTTTCTCTTTGCAGTGAAAGCGATTGCCATCTTGGATACATTATGATGATTGTAAAAATATGTGGTCAGAAGTAAAATATAGTAGATTACTTGCAATATAAAACTCCTGTGTTCACTCCGCCTGCATGTAGGTCTCTTTTTAAAAAATTTTCTTGAGCAGAGAATGGTCGCAGCGTCTTTTCCTGTCTGCAGACAGAAGCATCCCATCTCCTTCGAGCGCCTGGGGAGCTCTCACTCTTTCCCCCTGAAAACTTTTTCAGGGGGTTTCAAGAGGAGCTCAACCCATGCCCAATGCTCTTCACCCCTTCTTCGCCTGAAGGGGGGATTTTTCACCGCAAAAAACAGCCGATGTTCGCTGTTTTGCGGCTTTACAAAACCCAGAAGAACGGAGCCTCCGGAGGAGGCTGTGGCGATGCCAACGGAGCCACTGGAAGTTCCCCGAGGTGTAGCAGCCTTGTTGTGGGGACCAGATGGCTCTTGAGAAAGTTTACCGAGAACCCGTGATTCTGGAGCAGCTGTACCACCAGTTGGATGTCCAACATGGAGGACTGGGTGGATGATGACTGGACTAATATCTCAGCCAAATAGCATTGGACCCTGACTGGTAACATTCTTAAGTATGCTGTCAGAACCGCCAGGATCTTGGTAAACACCCTGGCAGCCGATGACAGGCCAAATGGGAGCGCCCTGTACTGGAAGTGGTGTCCCATATAAGCGAACCATAGGAACTGTTGGTGGGCCAGAGAGATAGGGATATGGAGGAACACCTCCGTGAGATCGATAGACGTCAGGAGGTCCCCCTTCCTTACGCTTCCCAAGATGGAGCGGAGCGTTTGCATCTTGAATTTGCGATATGCAAGATGAAAATTCAAGCCCTTGAGATCTAAAATGTCTCCCCATCCCCGATGCTTTGGGAATGATGAAAAGGATGGAGTAAAATCCCTGACCACTCTGGCCCAGTGGCACCAGTTCTATGGCCCATATATGTAGTAAATGTTGAACGGCTTCATTCATCAGCCTTTTCTTTGTTCAGTTCCAGGGATATCAACAAGACAGGAATCGATTTGGGGGGTTGGACATAAACTCTAAGGAAAGATCGTGACGAATGGTGTCGAGCACCCATGCATCTGTGGTGGTGGCCTCCCATTGGTGGACAAATAGAGAGAGTCTGCCCCCTCTGGGAGGGACTGATGGGGAGTCACCTGGAGTGGCAGAATGGTCTGCTGTTTCCTTGAAAGGAACGCTTACCCTGAGGTTGTTGTCTGGATCTGGAAGTTTGCCTGTCGGCTGTTTTCCTGCCTATCTTGTCTGGTTGGGAAGAAGTGGAAGGGCTGTGTGTAATTGTATCTAGCTCCGGCACGAATGGACTGTCTTCATGGATAATAACTGGAGCGTTTGTCCAATCTTTTGAGGAGATGATTATGGACCTTGCATTTGTCCTTATTTTCGGTTAAGTAGGGATTTAGGGCATCCGCAAATAATTTACCTCCCTGATATGGAGCAGCCACCAGTTTCCACTTAGACTTAGCATCTGCTTGCCAGTGTTTCAACCAAAGCATACAGCGATCAGTGATACTGGACGCCATAGCCCGGGACGAAAACCTGGCGGTCTGGAGGGTTGCGTCTGACGCATACTCAGTGGCCGCTACCATCTTGCTGAGGTCCTGATGTGTGCGGATATCCTCTGCTGGAATCCAGGCTTGAAGCTGCCGGAGCCAGCAGAGGGAGGCCCTGTTGAAAAAAGAAGCAGAGGTTGCGGCCCTGATCGCCCATGCAGCTGCTTGGTGCGTTCTGCAGTAGGTGGATTCACACTTGTGATCCTCAGCTTTAAGGGCCTCCGAAAAATCCCAAAAAATGGTGGTGGCCGATACCTCCAGAGCCTCCTCCAGATCCTTGGCAACATTGTACAACTTTTTGTCAGTGTTGTCTGGGAGGGGAAGAGAAGCTGGAGAAGCCCACTGTTTCCGGATCGCATTCATAAACAAAGAAGGGTAAGAGATGCGGTATCGAGACACAACCTGTTCGACAAAGTTCGGGTCTGCCTCCGAGACTGGGGGAACGGGAGTTGTTGTTGATGAAGGCTCAGGCCTAAGATGGCAGATGTGGTCTTCCGTAGTAAAGTGATAAAAAAGGAATGATTAAAGAGGCCACTGATTGAAGGGGCCTCTGGAGGAGCTTCCTCCTCTCCAGACATAGGGATCTCCTGTTCTGTGATGGGTTGGAGATAAGAATCCTCAGAAATTGATGACCCTGATGGAGAGGAAGGGTTATAACCGACCTCAGTCCCCAATTGTTGGATAGGACGAGGAATGGTAGTGACTGGCCTGGAAGCCTGTGCCCTGGCATCAAGCGCTCGGTCTACTGCTTGTGCTATCAGTAGGGCTAGGCAGTCCTCCGTGGGGAAGGAGACCATTTCGTTAGGCCTGAGTCCTGCCACAGTAGAGGTGAATGTGGCCTCGGAAGCCTCCTGAGGAACTTGTGCGGTAGAGGGTTGGGAAATAGAGAAAGAGTCGCTTGTTCTTCACTGCGCAGGGGAATGTAAGGATTCTCCCATTGACCAAATCCCCAGAGGAGAGGTTGGAGCCCCCAGGGATAAGTCAAAGGCCAACCCCTCGGTCTGAGGTGTCTCCAACTTGGCTCTTTTCTGCGCCTTGGAGAACTCCTTTTCTAAGGCTTGGTGTCTCCAGTTGGCTTGTTTGTCGGTTCTTTTGGAAGTTTTGATCTGACCTTGGTTCTGGCTGCCGTCTTATTAATGCCCTCCAGACCAGGTGGACCTGATGAGGATGGCAAGGCTCCTTTTGAGGCAAGGGTAGAGTCCTCCATTCTCCAATAGCACAGGAACACGATAGGGGGGCTCCTGGTATCTGGAGAGTATTACACGCTGGGTAAGGACAGACGTACTACAGGGGATGTCTGGAACCCAGGTACAGCCTCTGCATGGATAAGGACAGGCGCATGACTGGGGGTGCCTGGAATCCAACTATGGCTGTGCATAGATAAGGACAGACACACTATGCGGGGCATCTAGAATCCGGCTTGAAGTACTGTGGATAAGGACAGGCACACTGGGGGTGCCTGGAATCCAAGTATAGTTGTTACACAGATAAGGACAGACACACTAGTAGGGGTGTCTGGAATCCGAATAGAACCAAATTGTATGAATAATGACAATATAGGGACCAGGGGACACCAAACCCAGAAAGAGGAAAACTGGAAAGCTCTAAACCTCCAGTTAGGGCTCAAACAGGATTGGAGGAATGAGCTCTAAAGAGGCTTTCAGGTTCTGTGACAGTAGCTCAGTTGGGAAAAGGCCGTCCCTGATCAAAACGGCAGCCGTCTACAAAATGGCAGCTTGCCTGAAGATCGTGTTTTGATCAGTTGCCAACTTATCTTCTGTATACCTCCCCTGTCCCAGCGAGAGCCCACGCTCTAAATTTAGTACTCAGAATTGGATGAGGAAGGATCTCCTTCCTCCTGGATTCCCTGAATTGAGATAAAAATCTGCTGATTTGAATGGATCACGTGGTTCAAAATGGTGGCCACACGTCAGGGCAGCCCCAAACAGCCAGCGCAATCCGAGCTTCAAGCTCAGCCTGGAAGGGGAGCGCATTTTGCAACAAGAGGGAAGAAAAAATGGGCGTTTTAGTCCTGCTTTACAGCTGATCGGCGCTGCGATCGTGCGCGTGCCTCTCTTCCGAGGCCGAAAAAAAACGGCGATTGTGAAGGAGAGTGGAAAAAACGGAGCCAGGCCCTGTCGGATGGACTAGATCGGCCCGTAGCTCCTACGATCTCTGAGTGTTTTAGAGCACGTGGGAGGATCCTCAGCCTGTAAGCCTCTTCCGTGGAAAAACAAGTTGCTAACTCCTTAGCTAAATAGGACTAACAGCCGTTAGTCCCCAGGCTATTCAGGGATGGGAGGAGAATAGAGGAGGGAAGGAGTGGGTGGGAAGGAGCCCCTTCCTTAACCCAACTAATATATTACCCTCCCAAATAGGGGAATTGGGAATCAACTCCAAGTTCCTGAAGGGAAAGGAGTGTAAAATTTCTGCAATATTAAAATCAAATTAAACTAACTACACAGCTGCTGGGAAAGGAGAATCCCTCAATGGAGACTGTACCTGCCTAAGAGCCAAAATTGCACGTCTGTCCTGGGCAAGATCAAGTCAAGACTGGGATCTCTATGGTCCAGGACGGGCGTGGCAACTTTGGCTGACTTGATCTGATTGGGCAGGAATACAGTCTAAACCCATTGGTGGATTCTCCATCTCCAGTGCTGGAGAATTCCTTCCTTTTCTGAGGTAAGAGCAGTGGAGATGAGGTGGTGAGTTATCTTAGTAGTAGCCCCACTTAATGGAGGCCTTTTGCCCCAAAGGTATATGAACCTCCCACCCTCCTGATTATTTGAAAATAGCTTCTGTTGCACCTTTGGCCCAATGTGAGTGTGTGCCATGATGGTATTTAATTAGAACAGTATTGTACTACTAATTGTTTGTGTCAAAATTGTTGTTTTTCTTCTATTTATTCCCCAAAATCCACTGAGAGTGAGCTGGATTAAAAATGCTATCCATTAACACTGGGCGTAAGGTAACTGTAGTGGTTAAGGCACCAGGTTACAAACTGGGAATCTATGAGTTCTAGTCTAACCTTAGGCAAGAATGCTAGCTGGGTGACCTTGAGCCAGTCACACATAGTCAAATACAGAAGAGAAGCAATGGCAAATCACTTCCAAAAGCCTTCCAGGAAAACTGCAGAGATTTGCCCAAGTAGTTGCCAGAATAAAAAAGGGGAAAAACCGACTTGTAGGAATAAAATACAAGATAAATGTTAAGCATTATGCCCACTCTTACACACGATCTCCAGACCAGAGCAATTCTCGCTGCATGAGTTCCAACTATGAGTTAATTTATTAGAACTGCATCTTGGAGAAAATCTTCATTTCAATAAGTGGAAGTTGAAATGATGCCTCTTGCAATTTTAATGTTTGTGGAATGAGGTAGAGAAAGCTTCACTGTGGAAGTCAAGAAGACCAGTGAGAACTTTCCTGCTGACATAGAACAGCAGATTCAGGAACACTGAAAAAGCTAAACTGATAATTGTTGGTGATGAGTAAAAAAGGAAATATCATTTATCTTAAAAGAAGTCTGGCCTCTGTAACAGCATTCCTTTTTTGCTTTTGCTTTTCCTAGCTGAGCCTTATGGAATGAATTTGCTATATAATCTATTCATCTGGTTGGTTGGCATTTTGAAAAGAATTCCTGATAGGGGAAAAATAATAACAAAAGCTTTCTTTTCTTCATTCAGGTTTGCCTCCCTTTGCTTGTCTGAATTCCTGAATAGGCAAATGCAAAAATAAAAATAAAATAAAAAAGTAAGCACTTGTCAGTATCTCCTCTTCACATGCTGTACTACATGAATAAAAACTGCATTCACTAGATACTATGATTGCCATAGAAACAATTGCTATGGAGACCAGAAGAGAAAGTGTGGATGTTTCGTGGTGATAGCTGTACAAATAGAGGAAAATAAGTGTGGTCCTGAAAATATAGATGTAGAATTGTTTTAAGATACAATATTTAAAACAAAACAAAAAAAAAACCAAACCCAAGAACAGAATATAGCAGGCTTTTTTAAAGAACTTACATTTGCTGTTATTTCAATTAATCACAGAAACAGTGCAAAGTACAAAAAGGTATTTATTGCATCTTTGACAAATGTATGTTTGCTGTTGATGAACTGTTCATTGCATGCTGCTGATAAAGTGCCAACTTTCGACTTTCAGTAAAATTCTACTAACTACGTTACCGAAGAGCAGTCCAGATTTTTCCACTGCCTAGAACAGGGCTTCTTAGCCTGCTTTCTAAGCCTTCTATGGCCTTTGAAAAACCTTCCACACACACTGTTTGATGGGCTTTAATTGTAGAGGCCATGTTTTGTAAGGCTCTATTGCAGGATGTTGCTAACAATTCAGTAAAGCACCACCTTTCAAGATTCCCGGGTCTGTATATACTGCTATATGTGTTGTTCTGTCATTGAAATGGGGATAATTTTGGCAACTGGCCTTCCGAAAGAATTTAAAAACCTACCTCTGCCGGCAGGCCTGGGGATGATTGTTGATTGTGGTGTGATTGATGAGTATGTATGGGGTTTGTATTTTTAATGTTGTTCGGATTTGTTCAATTGTTTATATATATATATATATGTTGTAAGCCGCTCCGAGTCTTCGGAGAGGAGCGGCATACAAATCCGAATAAAATAAATAAATAAATAAATAAATAAATAAAACAAGAAGTCTGTCCTTGGAGTCGAGAAAGGAAACTTGATAAGGTTAAATGCCATTTTTAGCAAACAAAAGATTAATAGCAGCCTGCAACTTAATGCCTGCATGACAAGCCTTGTTTCACTGATTTCTTCCAGTTTCCATAATATGATTCATAAATGATGAGGAATTGACTCAAAAGGGTAAAGGACATGTAAAGGTCTAATTAGCATTAGTGCAATGATGCAGATAGAATTTCAAATACACTTTTATTACAAGAAGTTAAATTAGAAGCTAGATGTCACGTTAATTCAAAGAACCTATTTTAGTGATGAAGCAATCATTAAAAGGTTTTGAGAAAACAAATGACCTAAAAGCAAGACATATACAAATCTTTAGCCTAAGCCAGTTTTTCTTAACATTGGCAACTCTTAGGATGTGTGGACTTCAACTCCCAGAATTCCCAGCTGCTAAGAAATTCTGGGAGTTGAAGTCCACCCACCTTAAACTTCCTAAGTTTGAGAGACACTGGCCTAAAAAAATAACAAATAATATCTACAAATCCATAAATCTCAAAAGTATTGTAGCTGCTTTTTTACATCAGACCTTAGTAGAGACTGTGATACTTTGAGTTATTTATTCAACACTATCATGACAACGAAATAAATTGTCTTGTTGGTCTCATCCAAAGCAATAAGAAGTATCTGCTTAGTATGGAAAATATGAAATGTAGGAAAATGCCAAAGTCCAAAGATATATATTTTCAAATGTAATGCTTCAAATTGCAATTCACTATTTTCTTGGGATTTTATATCCTATATTTGTTGAGAAGAGATTTGTGTATTATTTGTCTGCACTGATATAGAGATGGGACCAATCAGTCTTCATTAAGAAATCATTTGGTTACATACACTGATTTGACTTAGAAATACAAGATTTAAAAATTCAGTTTGTTTGCAAAATATTATCAAATGTGATATAATTGTGCCCTATCTTTTATCTTGAGATGCGTATATTTGCCTCTCTCTCTCTCTCTCTCTTTCTCTCTCTCCACACATAAACACACACACACACACACACACACACACACACACACACAAATATACATGTACTGGAATGTGTGAGAAGAGAGAAGTTCCCTGAGGATGGGCTCCAGTACGTATGTATGCATACATACATACATACAGTACATACATACATACATACATACATACATATAGTATACACACACCACACTCACTCACACACACACAGAGAGATATTCAATTTCTGTATGCTATACAGGTAGTCCTTGCTTACTTATTACAGTTGGGACCAGCAACTACATTACTAATTTGGTGCAGTTTGCTTCTGCTGCCACCGCTGATGAGTGTTGCGTTAGTCCACCCCCTATGATGCACTCTGGATAGCTCATGAGCATGAACAGAATGGACTGGCAATTGTTGACAGCCAAACAATTACTTTGTAATACCAAAATACCAAAGTCTCCTGGCTATTGTAGCTTCACTATATGCTAAATAGACAAATAAATAAATTGGTGCGGTCAGCAAAGCAAAAAATATATCATGTGATTGTGCTGGAGTTACAATGTCACATTTGCTACTGTTGTTTAGTGAATCACTATGATTGTTAAATGTGTGACCACAACTTGCAGTTTCATTTCCATGTTATCTATTAATTGTGCTTGCTGGAAACTGCTTGTAAAGAATGGTAATCACATGAACATAGGGCACTGCGACAGTCAAAAATGTGAATATTGGTTACAAAGGTTTTTTTTAACTGTTGTAACTACAAATAGTTACTAAACAAGGCGGTCAGTAAGCTAGGACTACCAGTATAATTATTTTTCTTTTGCCTTTTTGTAAAAGATCCACTTAAAACCAAAACCAGAAACATGCAGTAAGTATATACTTAATCCTGACAGATGGTGATATGTCAAGAGGAAGAGAAAAAAAAAGTGTTTAACTAATCAAAGGTAAAAGTTTAAAGCATATTGTATTAATTAGCATATTATGTCCTTCTGGCATGTGGAGAATATTGTCTATAATTAAAATGTGTATGTTTTACTTTGAATTGCATCATGCAATTTGCAGGATGTACTTCTTTAACAGTACCAATATTCTCATTTACTGCAGCATAATTTCCACATTAGCAAATTTCTATCCACAATATGCATATTTCATTTGCTTTATATTGCTATTTATTTTCTGAAATGCTCCTTGTGTTACAATCTACCTGATTTCAGAATTTAGTCAAAAAAGAAACTCATTCAGTGTCCCTTCAAAATCAGTTTACTGCAGCAATAAAAAAGTTAAAAAGAGCTTGGATTGTGAATAGCCACAAATCCAATCTCATTTATGATGTTTACTAGTTAACTAAAGAAATCCCTTTAAAGTCACAGAAGGAGCTTGTGGGGGGGGAGAAATAATAGGAACATCCATTTAAATTTTATTTATAGAGACATCCATTTAAATTTAAATTAATAAATGCATAATAAAATGACCATCTTTTTTCCATACTAGTAGAATTAGGTAGACTCAGGTTCAACTCTCTGTTTAGTGTTTGACATCAGGTTGCTACCGGTATCCTATTTCACAGGGCTCTTGTGAAGGAAAAAAAATGGAGGCAATGGAGAAAAAGAACCCTACATTCTGCCTATAGATGTTTGAGGAAAAGGAAGATTAGAAATGCAACTAATGTAGTAAGTTGCATAAACATTAGTTTTAAAGTGTACCCTGATAATAGCTATATAACTAAACTGGTGCTCGGGAATGGGGCCTCTGTTTTCCTCTCTGAAGAGAAAGCGCTGTGGTCAAATTGCTTCAGCGCCAACTAGAAACACATCTCCAATTTTAAGAAGGCATTGCAATCTGAAGATGTGGTCTGCAGATTATCTCTTTTACTTCCTACTGAGTGTGTAAATTATTTCTTCAAAGTGTGGAAGGTAGAATGGGAAAGCTAATCTTAGTTTCCTAAAGCTGCTGCTTTAGGTGGGTGGGGAATCATATCTGTGAAATTGGGACACCACGCTGTCTTACAGTAGCTTTACTCGTTTTCTAGCAAATCCTAACCCTAGCAAACGTCTCAGAAATAGCAGGAATTAGACATCTGATTAAAATGAAAGTATTTTTTCTATACATTAACATCAGTGCAACAAGGTGTAGGGGGAAAAAAGGTTTTTAATTTAAGATAAATGAAGAGCGCATGCTTATCCAACAATCGTTGAGAGGAAAATAATAGAAAATCTTCAGTGGAGAAGCTACCACCCTTAGGCTTCATGGCATTTTCTTGATTTAATTTCTATTTATAGACATCTGAAATGAATTTTACTATACCAATCAAAACTCAGCTAGTTCCCTCCAGAAGGCATCTTCCCAAGAATATGCCAGGGGATAGAAGGGAGATCAGGCATCCCACTTATGCGCTATCACTAACTACAATCCTTCCCATCACTATACAAGACAAATATTTACTTCATATTACCCCAGAAAAGCAGGACTTTCCAGGGTTATGAATCTAAGAGTTCTAATATCTAAGTGAGAATTCTGACACTAATGCCAACTCTGAGAGAGTGTATATCAACTCATGGGCAGTTACTGTCAAACTAATACAATTTCTAGAACTGGATACTTTTTTATTCTCCTCTGCAAAAAAGAATATTGGGAAATGATTCAATGTGTTTGATGTTTCAGTAAATAAAAGCACCTTTCCTTCTGAGAATCATGGGTGAAAGCTCCCGAATGCCCAAGAAGCTCAGGTACACATACAATTAGATGGCCATTTGGTGGTCTGGTTGAAGAAATAAACATAATAAATATTTCGGGCCAATTTCTGTATGAAGTAATAATTGGAAAGAAGGCAAAATACATTATTCGGGGTCTGCCATTTCATATATTCAAGCAAGATACTGCTGCTTCATAGAAACTAGAATCACAATTCTATATTAGTGTTCATAGCATTCTCTAACCTGTAATCTAGGTCAGATCTCAGCTGAAAATGGAAAAAAACAACATTTGCTTTGAAGCTTGGTTGTTTGCTTCCTGCTATATAAGTATTTATTAATATTAATAGTGTAAAGTTAAGCTCTCTTCATACATTATTTAACCAAAGACTTCGTTATAAATGACTTTGAGCAGCTAAAATATTAAAGGTTTGAAATAATCCAAAGCTGCTTCTTGTTTTGACAATTTTCCTTATTAAGAAGACAATATTCTGCCACAGCTACAAAAGGTTCACATTTGTTTTCATTTATTAACACATGATTGAAGCATTGTCTAGTAAAGGAGGACGGAAATCAAAGAAACCTATAAGGCTGGCTTGAAAAATGCCATGGAAGAATAGTAATTTTTTAACACATTTTTTTTTATTTTCTGTGGGTTTTCAACAATGCATGAAGAGTCAAGGAAAGGTATAGAGTAGCATACTTTAAAATACTGCAGATTTCAGTAGGAGAAATGAAAGTCAAGTCCCATTAATATAAACATATCTCTAATAATATGAGAGAGAGAGAGAGAAAGACAGAGAGACAGAGACAGAGACAGAGACAGACAGACACACACACACACACACACACACACACACACACAGAGAGAGAGAGAGAGAGAGAGAGAGAGAGAGAGAGAGAGAGAGAGAGAGAGACAGAGAGACAGAGAGACAGAGAGAGACAGAGAGAGAGAGAGAGAGAGAGCAAATGCTCAGTAAATGCTCATTTGAAGAGGGCTCACTCATTCATATCTATAATAAGCATGGACTGGTTTGGACAAAACTCAGCAGCATTTTTGTGTGTGGCAGCTGATAAAAACAGGATCGCCAACATGATCGCTGATAACGGATATGGCACAAGAAAAAGAGATATTTGTATGCCATTTCTATTGTTTATAATAGTAAATAAAATGGCTTTTATTTCTTTTTTGGAGAGTAGGATGGGGAAAATTAAAAAAAGGGGGGGTATAAGAGCTTGGAGAGCAGCAGTAAAGGCTTTTTTATTGCCCCCCAAAGAAAAGGCAAAACGAAACAGAGGCACTTACAGGCCCTATAGAAGGAAGTTAATCTGTAATTGAAATGATTTAACTATCAACAGATGCTAGCACCTCCTACAGGCCAAATGTAGTACAACAACAGTTCCATAGAGGGGAATGAAAGAGTATAAATAAAGAGAGTGAAAGCTTTTGGGCACCAGGGACCGGTTCCATGGAGAGAGGATTTCCCATGGACCAGAGGGTGAATGAGGCCTGCATCCCGTGGATGGGGCTTTGCTTGTTTGTGCGGACCAGTTGCTAGAATGCTGCCAAGCTGTGGCCTGGTATTGGCCCACGGTTTAGATCCCTGGTTTAGACAGAAACAGAATGACAAACCCAATATTTGGACAGAGATACATAGGATTTTATTGATATAAGGATTTGGGGGAAGATGCATACAAGGAAAAAGTTCACTTGCTAGAATAAGCCAACAAGAAGTAAAAGTGCATCATGTTTATGTTTTAAAACATAAACATAAAGTATAAACATATAAAGCATAAACATATCTTCCATCTTTCCTTTCCCACCACAGAATAAGTTGTAAAACAAGTCAATCCCATTAGATGAAATCAGAAAAGACTAGGCAAACAGACACCAGAAAAACAAAAGAATGTCTCACCCCACAAGGAGACAGGCAGGCAGAATTGAATGAAGCGATAAAACCCATGTCAATGTCAGAGAGAACCTGTCACACAACTCATCTCCTCTCACCCACCATGTTCTTCATGTGTAGCTTCATGCTGGCTGGGGAATTGGGGGGGGGGTCATGTTCACAAGTTTTGAAGTTGCCAAATTTGGAGACCTTCTGATGTATAGGATTGATGTTGCAACTGTGAATGCTTGCTCTTAGAATTCCAGAAGTAGCAGACAACACCTTCAAAATGCTTTAGAACCACCCAGTTCAATTTGTTGCTTTAACAGAGGGCCCTGCCTCAATTCCTGATTCTGCTTTGACTTCAGCTCAGCTTAATTTACTTCGATTCAGTTGATGCTCTGTTGAATCAAATCACTCATTTGAAACTTTGCAGAATGTACATATTAAATGTAGATGCAAACAAACACATGAACAAATTCACATTAGACTACCACCCATTTTTCTTAGCAGCAGCTGCTTCCATAATAACAGTGCAAGCAGAAACTGAACAGTCTGCATTACATTTACAATAATTTTCTACATATGTACCATGCAGGCAGGAACTGTGATATCTAAATCTATAATAACATACAAGACACTGCAAAGTCTTTATATACTATATTGCCAAGACACTGTGGTCTTAATGAAACATTTTTGCAGTTTTCAAGCATGGGTGGAAATATTCTTAAACAAAATTGAAGGGCTATATATATTTTACCTATGAATGTGTATGCTTTTTGCATTGGCAGTTTGTTTTTATCAATATAAACAAATAGCATAAGATCCTGCCACAAAACCAATGTATCATGAAATGAGTCTTCTTCTGTTAGCAAAACACTTTTCCAATGAAGCACGATCTTCTGGAACTTTTACAAATGCTATTCTAGCATCTTTCACCAACACCGGTCCCAAGTCCACAGTCTAAAAATGCATTTATAAGTCCTCAGCTTGAAAACCTAATTACCATAGTACTGTCTTAGGTCTAAGGATATTTACCCATGTAATATGGCTTATGCACTGGAGACAAACTCTTTGTGTGTCCAGTCACACTTGGCTAATAAAGAATATTCAACTCTACTCCAATCTACTCTATTCATTTCCATCCCATCCCATTATTTTAAAGGTGAACCCCAAACAGAAATGATCTGGGATTTCAGATAATACAGCCTTCTTCTTCACTTCAAGCTCCAGTTTAGTTTTAATTTACCTAGTAACAAATGACTTGCTTTTTTTGTGGTCAACAATTGTCTCCAACATGACAATTGAAAGGCATTTTTTTTCTTCTTTAATGACTTTTTGCTTTTCAAAACAGCAAGATTAATATACTGTAATTACTTCTGATCTAGGAAATTTTGATGTCTGCCCCAAGCCAATAAGGAATTCAGCACACATAATTTATACATATTAGCGAGCATCATCTTAATATTTTCAAAAAAACTGGCCACTCAGCAGCAGAAACCAAGGTAACATTTTCTTCATGATAGTTCTCGTTCATGTTCAAAATTAAATTTCTGGAATAAATTTGTTCCAATCATCTGATGTGTTTGTGATGCATTAGGCTAGATTTGCTACTAATACTGATTTCTTAGTGGTGTCCCAATGTGTCATCTACATTGAAATTTCACTCTGGAGAATACCACTCCTAGGAAGAAATGCCATTTAAGCTAGCTTAATTTCAATTTAGCACACTGATCAGAAAGTTCACTTGCATTATTTGCGTGTTTTAATTCACATTCTCTAAGATTCTTGATGTTCATGAGATACATGACAAATCAGAATATTATCTTAATCACACAGTTTGCTTTCTTGAAAAGAAATACATCTATTTTGATACCTACTACTAACATGAGCCCAGATTTAAATGATAAAGCCTAAGATTGATCTCAGTTTGGGAGGTGAGGTGAGTGGATGGGTAATATGGTAGGAGAAATAGATGAGATACAGTATGGGAGAGATAGCTTAATTCACTTAGTGTTTCCCTCTGTAAAATAGTCCCTTCTTGTAGTTTTTATGTATCCTGTTTCAGATTCCCTTTGAGTGGCTTTAGGTAATTGGTCTGACTTCCAGATTGTGTTAAACTGGATCTTCCTTCCACTCTCATCACTGGTTATGCTGAAATTCAAGAATATCTTAGGGCCACAACTGTTCTAGTGGTGTATCCTTAATCAACCCAAACTACACTGAAGGGCATTGATGATATGGAAAGAACTCAACTCTTGAAAGATATGTATGTATGTATATTCAGAGACAGACTTTATTTATTTAGCTGCCATTTGAAGTAATCAAAAACATTGGTTGATTGGTTGATCAGAACTTAAGCAATACAGCTGATATGATTTAATATAAGATCTTTCCGACTATAAGGATACCTGATAAAAAGAGACAATTCAATCTAAATTAGAAGTATATTTCACTCTACTTATGGGCTACATTTTAAATTGGTAAATAACATAATACATTCTGCATGAGTGTACATAGGCAATGCTTCCTTTGTGAAAATGGGAGAAGCTCAGGATAAAGCAGGCTGTGATGTGTGCTTCAAAGTTAGAGCCCATCAAAAAGCTTTCTGGGGCAACAGTTCATCCCTAAATCAAAGTAAAAGTGTGCCCGGTTATTGCTTTATTCTTTGGTGTGGCAGCTATTCAGTATATTACTGAAAAGGTTGATTGCTCCAAGTGTAGTGTATAAACCAACTGCATTTAGGTCATAACCTCAGTTACAAAGGTGAAACCCAGAAACCCAAGATAAACACAAAGAAAGCTGATTGGCTATTAACAGTCACCCACCCCAGCCTTAGCAATTAATGAATTGAAATACCAGTGAAGCTGGGTTATTTTAAACTATGCATATGACCCATCTCTTGGAAACAAAGTCAAATCCCAGGAAATCAATAATAATAACACATCTGGCATCACTGGTAAAGCCAAACTTTAGAATATTAATGACTGTAGTTACAGTAGAAGCAGTTTTTGTCCATGCATATGCATACCCTTTTTTCATTCATTCAATCATGTCCAGTTCTGCAGTTTTCTTGGCCAGATTTTTCAACAAATATATGCCATTGTCTCCTTGCTGGGACTGAGAGAAAGTAACTGGCCCAAGTTCAACCAACTATCTAAAGCAGAATTAGAACTCACAGCCTTCTGTTTTCTAGCCTGATGCCTTAAACTACATCAAATTGGCTCTCAAATAAACCAATATCTGAATCCAAAATTGCAGTAAAGCTGTAATATCTATATTATCTACAGATGGATAGTACATTTTCCATCTGTGCATAATATAGATATTACAGTTTAGTCTACTTACTAAACCACAGAGTCAGCCTGGCTGAATGGTACAACTGAATGGAGCTTGTAAAGGCTTGGAAAATAAACAGAGTCAAGTATTAGTTAGTATTTGGAAGAAATATCCATGCTTAAGACTAGACTTGCAAATGAAACTAACATCCCAGAATAAGACATTGGGAAACTATTTTCATCTTGCTACCAAAAAAAGCATCATAGATAGAGCCATGAAGTCACCAGGAGTTAAACTTGGTTTAAAGAAGACAGTTATTTTATTTTATACCTAACTACATGTTCAACTTTAAAACACAACATACTATATTTATTTCATAATTAACTGGTGAATCTACAGCACATAGTTCTAATGAGAAGTATGGATGCTATTGAAAATGGTCAAAAACTGCGAAGAGTTACAGAGTTCCCTACTAAAAAAAAATTAAATGTGTTTGAAAATTAGGCATCACTTAAGAGGAACTATTTGCTTCTGGAAAATTCTATGCCTTTTGATATAGCTGTAGTTAGATTTATATAATGTAGATCTGTTCCTGACATTTTGTCAATTTGTTGCTAGTTAACTTTTGGAGGTTAATAATAAATAAATGTTGAGCTATATTTTTTTCCTAGCTGAACTGAGTGGCATGTGTGCTTGCGCTGATCCAGATACAAGAATTAGCAGGGTGCAACCCAAAAATTATCCTCAGTAATTTTCCAACACCTTTGCTATGCATATATCTACCCAGGTTTATGCTTAAATGATATATTCACAAAACAGTTGCTGCTCTAATTCATACTTGGGTTTCTAAATAGCCCAGTAATTTTCTCTGCACACCATTTCTTCTTGTTCCTACCCATTCATTTTTATACCAGAATAATATTTCCCTTAAATTACTTCTATTCAGAAAATTCACTATTTTCCCTACATCTCAATTCTGATTCTTCCATTGTCACCATTCACTGGAGCAGATCATGCAAGTCTCCCTACCTTTGTGGGTTTGGTTTTTTTTTAAAAAAAAACATGTTCAGAACAGGTTAGATTATACCAATTCATACTTTCTGACATACATTTAATTCATAATTAAACATACATCTTTACATCCTTATATGCATTCACAAATTCCAATTCCCAAGAGCAGAACATTTTCATTCAGATCTATTATAACTTTCCCTTTCTCTTAGTTCACAGGTGAGGCACTACCTATTATTACTAAAGCAGAACTGAGAGCCTGTTTTTCATCCAATAATAAATCTTATGGCACTGAAATGTTAGCAAAGAGAGTTTGATCAGAGAGCTACTGGTCAGCTAAAACAGAAGGAAATGTCATATCAACAACAGCGAAGATTGAAAGCCGGTCTGCTAAATACTTGCATGTTTAAGAGGAAACTCAAGATCCCTCTCTGAATTGATGTTTTTGTGTAACATAGACTTGTCATCATTATTGCTTTAATATATTACTGTATAATTTGTTTTACTCTATGTACTGCACTTAGTGATAAGCACCTAATAAATTAAACTACTTCGCTTTTCAGAGTAAAAGTCATATAATCTTGAGGCACTGATGACTTTCTTCCATTAAATCTTGCAGTATTCCCCCAGTGTAGAATATATACTGAAGTTATTTCATATCTGTTGCCAAATACATGCTAGATCTCTGTGAGACTGAGATTATTGAAAATGGTGTCAATAAAGCGATGATTTGTGGAGAGGGCAGTTGCTACACAACTGATTAAATGCACATGAACTCTGTATTTGTTTTCACTCAAGGTTTACTTGGACTGCATTCCTCCATACCTTTACTTCTTCCAGTAAGTTAGGAAGGATTCGTGTACTTCACTGATGATGCTATTTTACATGCACAAAACAAATGAATACCCAGATGTAACATCCATGGAACTCATTAATACATACTGGCTGATTAGTATTACTGAATTTATTCAGAATGCCTTATAACAAGAGGGATATTTGCTATACAAAGCTTGATCTGAGAATTCATTTGAGAGTTCCTACTCCCCTCCCTCTAAAGTTTGGTTTAAGTTATTTAAGGAAAAATCAAATTTCAATTTAACGCCTTGCAAACGTTATTTGAAATATGAAACTTTAATATGTGTACAAGCATGAGGAAGCGTTGACTTTTTGAACCTGCTGAAATGGTACTGTATATTCTCTAAATTGATTATTTCTTATGGAAAAATGCTGGAGGTTTAGATGAAATCCACTTGTTGCCTGTTAGAGAAACAGCTAATTGCTCTCTACTGTTTTCTTAAGACAACCTTGAAAAAAAAAATCCAATATGCAGTCATAGGCTGGGATCTGGCGGGATGTAATGAGTGGCTGTTTAATTCAACCTTGGTGTCTGGTACGCTACTAATTACTGAACTAATGTCTACGGCAGATAAAACAAGACTGTTATGGTTCCCCACTGACAAACTTCACGCAGAGGGAACAGGAGTTGTCATTAAGGAGTCTGTGATAAATGAGGTCATATCACACTCATCTTGTGAGAGCAAGACTAGTGTTAAATTGCTGGAATTATCAATCATTGCCCATAGCTCAGCACTTATGTCAGACTTCATTCTGGTTGAGAAAAGGGATGGAAACCCCCCATAACTGTGTAGTGAGAATGCATTTGGGGGGAGGGAGAGAGAGAGAGAGAGAGAGAGAGAGAGAGAGAGAGAGAGAGAGAGAGAGAGAGAGAGAGAGAGAGAGAGAGAGAGAGAGAGAGAGAGAGAGAGAGAATGCTGCTGAAGACTTACAATGCTAGTTAATGATCCTAGACCCCAGCCATTAAATGATATGCTGGACATTAATTTTACTATGCTAGAGAATGCAAGAATGCCATGGCTGAGGAAGTCAGTATTTTGCAGGCCTTTAGAGGATAAAAAGTAAGGGGAAAAGTTAGAAGAAAATAAAAAATGAAGAGCTTTGGCCCTAGGCTGGATCAGCAGCAAATTGCATTGCTACCTGAAAACCATTAATTCTCACCCAGGCATCCTATAAGCAGACAAATATAACTCTGTAAATCACATTCTTAATAAAAGTGTAAGAAAGATTTTAGTGACCTCAAGAGCTGACTAAATGCAAGTCCTCCCATTATTCACATTGGGAGAATGTAGCCAGGAAAAAAAAAAAAAGCATTGCTTGGAAGAAATGTATTAAATTTGCTAAATCAAATTGTTCTTGAGAATCAATATAAAAAGAATAAATTACATGTCTTTCCCATAGAGAACTTGAAAGGCTAACATGATGAGCTGGAAAAGTTACCAAGATAATGATATTTACTAATTGGGTCACATTCAATTTACTTATCAATATCAAGAAGAAATATGACTTAGCTTTAAAAATTGACAAAAGCCCCTGAAAGATTAACTGAACAAGACAGCAATGCACAAATGTTTTTGCAGTATCTATAGTTAAATAAATGAACTTGGACATGTGACAATCAATATTAGTCTCTGAATTTATGGTTCTGATCCATTTTTAATGGGTTCTCTGCTAGCCAAGTCTTTTTCATCCTAAATCTGACAAACAAAGGAACAGGGGAAAACCCTGAAGACCTTCTTACTGACATTCTTATGTACAAAACTACCAAGAGGATGGGAAAAATGCAGACAATGAAATACCGGTATACGAATCAGGAAAAGAAAGGCATAGGGTTCACAGTCATTCTCAAGAGGTAAGTACAATTATCTGACTTCCAGTCACAAGTTACTTATGCTAACAGTGGAAGCAGGCACATATTATGAGACGTATACATCTGCACATATCAGCTCAGTTCCAATTAGGTTTAAAAACCCGATTCCAAATCTACAGAAAATTCCTTGTGAGTCCCATCACACTGGCCAATAAAGAATATTCTATTCTATTCTATTCTATTCTATTCTATTCTATTCTATTCTATTCTATTCTATTCTATTCTATTCTATTCTATTCTATTCTATTCTATTCTATTCTATTCTATTGAAAAATAATACATTCCTTTAGCAAGCATAGTTGTGGCTGGCAAGTCCATCATTAAAGGAAGTGGTCACTAAGTTAAACCACAACTGTGCATATCTTATTTCAACTTTATTTTGGATTACATATTTGTGAAGGTCATAAATGAAGGGACTGGTCACAAAATTACTTTTTCATCACTGTTGTAACTGTAAATAGTTGCTAAGTGAGTATGTTACTAGACTGTGAGATGGACCTTGGAGTCCTAGTGGACGATCACTTGACTATGAGCCAGCAGTGTGAAGCAACAGCCAAAAAAGCTAATACAATCCTGGATTGTATAAACAGAGGCATAGAATCAAGATCACACAAAGTATTAGTATGCTTTATAAAACCCTAGTGAGACCACACCTGGAATTCTGCAACCAATTTTGGTCACCATACTACAAAAAAAGATGTTGAGACCTTGGAAATAGTTCAGAGAAGAACAACTAAGATGATCAAATGCCTGGAGATTAAAACATATGAAGAAAGACTGCAGGACTTGGGTTTGGCTAGTATAAAGAAATGAAGAAATAGGGGTGACATGATAGCAGTATTCTAGTATCTGAGGGGCTGCCACAAAGAAGAGGGGGTCAAATTATTCTCCAAAGCACCAGAGGGCAGGGCAAGAAACAATGGTTGGAAACTGATCAAAGAGAGAAGCAACCTGGAATTAAGGAGAAACTTCCTAACAGTGAGGATAATTAACCAGTGGAACAGCTTGCCTTCAGAAATCATGGGTGCTCCATCACTGGAGGTTTTTAAGAATAGACTGGACAGTCACTTGTCTGAAATGGTATAGTTTCTCCTGCTTGAGCGGGGGGTGGACTAGAAGACCTCCAAGGTTCCTTCCAGCTCCATTCCATTCCATTCCATTCCAGTCTATTCTATTGTATTCTAAACAAGGATTTCCTGTATTTTTTTCCCACTTACCTGTGAAACTTTGAGAACCATAAACATCAGCAGACAATTGGCTTGGCTGAGCCTCTGAGAGTCCTCTCTCCAGTGGTTCAGTTGGAGATATCCCTTCCATACTAGAGATATTTTGGACTTTATTGGGAACCTCAGGCAAACAGGAGATACTGTTGATTCCATCCACACAGAGAAATCCAGCAGGGCAAGTCTTCATTAAGCAGTCATTGTAATTAAGCTCACAGTGTTCACCCTGGAAGAGAAGTTTTTAAAATGTCATTTGGAAGGCCGTTTGCATTTTGATAGTCACATTAAATAATTTGATTATGACTTTCTTTTTGCTTTCCAAATGCTGTCTATTTAAAATGGACAGACTGCTTTCCCCCAAATTAATGTAATCCTACTGAGCGCTTTTGCCTGTACTGATTTTATGGCATAGTCCTTGGCTTTCGTACTCTAATGCAATTATGGTGTTTTGACTTCCAGTCAATTCAAAGAATGACAGGTTTCATTCTTAGAGTTTCACAGTAGGTGACATGCCAGGAAGAGCTTTGTCTCCAAGTCATTTGCTTTTCAATGTCACAACAGGCTCCTTGGAAATTAATTTCAAGTGATAGAGAAGTATGTAAACTAAGACTTTATGTTACACTGGCTTCAAAACCACATTTCTTTCTCCATTTTAATTTGCTATATGCCTCATCTTTCCTAAGCAGGTAGTAGCAGGACATTGTAGTTTACTCTTGGGTAAAGCAAACATTGTGGTGAATTGCTAAGTAGACATGTTACATTATCTGACATAATGCTTTAGTTTTACTCACAGTATTCATTTTTAAAATAGTGTTGCTACAACAGCTACAACCAGTGTGCTGGTTATCAATTAGAAATAATGGAAAAACTGGTACAGTAAATATTTTCCAGCTATAAAACCATTGTTCCTTCAAGTGATCTCAGTCTTACTCAACATATATGTCTCGAGTTTTGGATCATTCTGTATTCCTTGTCATTTTATTAACAAAGGAAAATATTTCCAAAGGTATTATCAACTATACTTATAATTCTACAAAATATCACAGATTTAAGATTCTTTACAAATCTGACAATAGGTGGCACCAGAGGAGGAAAAAGAGAGGTAAGTAATTACTATTTTGACCTTACCACATTTATGGCTACACAATAAAAAGTAAGATTAATATCTTATTTCAGAGTAAATATATTCAGACTATATATTTTCATATATTCATGAAAAAAATTCCATGTTTCTTCAGAATTATACACACAGCCTTGTCTTTTCCCTGACTTTTCACCCTCTGATCTTCAGAAATTCTGCATAAAGCTACTCACTTACAGAGCATAATAGTTTCTCTTTAGAAGTTTATTTCCATCATTAAGCTCACTTGACCTTGTATCAAATTATTAGTTGTTGCTGTCACTGCTGGCTTAATAATATCAAGTGCATCTGTACTTAGGTATAAACATTTTGGCTCTCACAAATCCAAGAGTTTTTGAATGATTGTTGCAACAACCTACTACAACAAATTCCATCAGAAAACTTTAATTTGAAGCATGGTACCATAAAGTAACTGCAATAAGCCCATCTCTTTGCTTTTATTTCTCAAAACTAGCTCATTTTACAAGAAACCCAAGTTTTCAAAACATAGATATGAACCAATGTAAGTTCTGAGCTCTTGGTAATTTCAAACTGTTACATAATTAAACCATTGGGCGTTGATACTACAAACTGCATACTAAATCACTTTGGGCTCTAGTCTAGAGCTTTTTAAAGCAGCATTTTCTTTCTTTCTTTCTTTTTTAAAAAACTTTTTAGTTTTTTTTAGACAATTTATCCTAGGACAAGAAGAAGTGTTAGATTTACCTGAATAATTCTAGTATATCTTGATTTAATGTAAACTGAACAAATAAATAATGTATAGAATAGAATAGAATAGAATAGAATAGAATAGAATAGAATAGAATAGAATAGAATAGAATAGAATAGGGTAACATACTGAATATATTACTTTTAGTTTATGAACTTGATCCATAAATATTTGCACATAGGTTGATTCCTAAGACACCTTGTACTCTATGGCTGAAAACAGCAGTTTAAGGTACCTATGTAACATCCTCATCTTCTGCTATTGTTGTGGTTGCATCCTTCTACAGATCATTTGCACAGTAACCTGGTGTCAACTATTTGCTTTAATCATGTAAGTTAAGGCTTCCCATTCAAAGACAAAGACAATTTAAATAGAGCATATAACTATATACCTTTGGATGCTGAACTATTATTGTTGGAATATTCATGAACAGGAAGAGTCATGTTGGTAACTCAGTCAGCCAATGTGAAGAAAGTGCTACTGATTCTGTGCAAAAGGTATCAGAAAAGTCATGATCAAGCAATGGCTTATCTCATCTTGAATTTAGATGATGAACAATTTCTAAATGTTGCAAATTTAAAGGCTGCAAAGGAGATTTGGTTGAAGTTGAGAGCTATGCACGTGAATGTTTCTGCATGCAATATAGTGCAATTGTCAAGAAAACTTTACAGGGCCTGTTTGCAACCAAACATTTTCTGTAAGTCTTCACAAGGTTGGCACACACTGTTGCTGGTATGTTGGCCCATTCCTCCATGCAGATCTCCTCTAGAGCAGTGATGTTTTGTGGCTGTCGCTGGGCAACATGGACTTTCAACTCCCTCCAAAGGTTTTCTATGGGGTTGAGATCTGGAGACGGCTAGGCCACTCCAGGATCATGAAATGCTTCTTACGAAGCCACTCCTTCGTTGCCCGGGTGGTGTGTTTGGGATCATTGTCATGCTGAAAGACCCAGCCACGTTTCATCTTCAATGCTTATTTAAGGAGGTTTGCACTCAAAATCTCACGATACATGGCCCCATTCATTCTTTCCTGTACACAGATCAGTCGTCCTGGTCCCTTTCCAGAGAAACAGCCCCAAAGCATGATGTTGCCACCCCCATGCTTCACAGTAGGTATGGTGTTCTTTGGCTGCAACTCAGCATTTGCTCTCCTCCAAACACGACGAGTTGTGTTTCTACCAAACAGTCCTACTTTGGTTTCATCTGACCATATGACATTCTCCCAATCCTCTTCTGGATCATCCAAATGCTCTCTAGCAAACTTCAGACAGGCCCGGACATGTACTGGCTTAAGCAGGGGGACACGTCTGGCACTGCAGGATCTGAGTCCCTGGTGGCGTAGTGTGTTACTGATAGTTGCTTTTGTTACGTTGGTCCCAGCTCTCTGCAGGTCCCCCCATGTGGTTCTGGGATTTTTGCTCACTGTTCTTGTGATCATGTTGACCCCATGGGGTAAGATCTTGCGTGGAGCCCCAGATCGAGGGAGATTATCAGTGGTCTTGTATGTCTTCCATTTTCTAATTATTGCTCCCACAGTTGATTTCTTCACACCAAGCTGCTTGCCTATTGCAGATTCAGTCTTCCCAGCCTGGTGCAGGTCTACAATTTTGTTTCTGGTGTCCTTCGACAGCTCTTTGGTCTTCACCATAGTGGAGTTTGGAGTGTGACTGTTTGAGGACAGGTGTCTTTTATACTGATAACAAATTCAAACAGGTGCCATTAAGACAGGTAAGGAGTCGAGGACAGAGGAGCCTCTTAAAGAAGAAGTTACAGATCTGTGAAAGCCAGACATCATGCTTGTTTGTGGGTGACCACATACTTATTTTCCACCATAATTTGCAAATAAATTCTTTCAAAATCAGACAATGTGATTGTCTGGATTTGTTTTCTCATTTTGTCCCTCATAGGTGAGGTCTACCTATGATGACAATTACAGGCCTCTCTCATCTTTTTAAGTGGGAGAACTTGCACAATTGGTGGCTGCCTACATACTTTTTTGCCCCACTGTAAAACCTGGGACACAGTTTCTGTGATATTTGAGTGTAAAGAAGAGCAAGACTTAAATTTTGAGGCTTTAAAGGCATGTTTGCTTAATGAAGAAGAAAAGCAACATTTTAGGAACAGCCATAGGAGGTGAAATTCTTGAGGAGGGGGTCCAGACTGCAAGTCTCTGGAGAAGAAAAGGAACTGTTTGCAGAGGAACAATTTACAGTGAAGGACATTTGTGCAAGCAAAGAAGACTGATTTGCAAAAGGAACATTTTGGTGTTGCAAAGGTTTGCTATAGCAACAACAGAGACAAGTGGCTAATAGATAGTGGGGCAAGTCAAACAATTGTTAATGACTCTGAATTATTTTGCAGGTTTGTTCCAGTAGCACAAGAAGCTGTGGCTTTGGCAAATGGCCAGAAAGCAAAAGTCATCAGAAGAGGCAATGTAAAAATTCCATATTTGGAATCAAAGTTTACCAATGTGTTTTGTGTATCTGAGATGGAACATAGTTTGTTAAGTGTGTCTAATTTAGATAAACAAGGTTTTGAGATCATTTTTGTAAATGGGAAGTGTCTCATCAAAAGGAATGGGAATATTGTACAGAAGGCATAAAGGAAGATAATCTATATGTATTGCAGGGACAAAAGGTTCAATGTTCCCATATATTTAAGAATGTTGCAGAGCATGATTTGTGCTTTCATCTTCTACATAGAAGACTTGGCCATGCAAGCTTTAAGGTTTTGCAGCAAATGCAAGAGTTTGCAGAAGGGCTAAATTTGAAGGGATGCAAAACATATTTGGACTGTGCAGTATGCAACGCACTGAAGTCAAAGGCATTCCCAGTTAGTAAATATAGCACAAAACAAACAAAAATGAGAGACAGACTCTGGTAAGGTTTAAGTTCAACAGCACATACTTCATTCATATTGAGTGACAGTAATAAGGTTTTGGCTCATACCACAAATCCAGATGTGCAATAACAAGTATAACCCAGGCCTGGTTCTCTCTGGATGCATATACCATGTACACAAGGATTAGATGCACATTCATTGATATCCTCTTCACATCTGAACCCTTCCCAACCTGTTGGAAGGAAAACAAATATGTAATAGATTTTTGGTCTAATATTAGTGCAGCAGTTAAGCAGTTAAGAACTCCATGAGTTTTAGACACATGTTAGGCATGAAGCCCGCTGGGTGATTTTGGACCAGTCATTATCTCTCAGCCCTAGGAAGAAGTTATGACAAGCCATTTCCAGAAATATTGCCAAGGAAACTGCAGGGACTAGTTCAGGACATCATCAGAGGTCAACACTGACTCAAAGACACACACCCTCTTCCAAAAAAAACCTGCTTTTATTTCCCATAGTACTCTGAAAAATGGAAGTATAATTCAAACCATTTACAGGGCATCCTTTTCTGACCTGGATGTAGCAAATGACTAATGGAATAGGTTGAGGTCATATGGGTTTTGTACTTCCCAAAACTTTGCCATCATTATTGTTTTAAAAAGAAAAGCAGCTGTGATAGATCACAGTCTTGAGTGGATGGTGGTGGAACATGCTGCCTGCTGCTGGCTTTGCTAAACAGCTGAATAAAGAGGTTGTGTCTTATTGGCTGTAGCAAGCCTGCAATAACAAATTATTAATCCATGCTATAATTGTAAAGTGTTTGTGTTACTGATAATGGGCCTTTGGGCTCTGCTTTGAGTAGAAACATACCTAGGATTTAGGTTCTTTGCCCTCGTGCTCCATTAGCTGGAGTTGGGCATGAATAACTTCTTGAAATTCTTCACTGATTTACGAGCAAAGAATTTAGGCAGGAGATTGCTATTTCTCCACAATGAAGACGACAAATTTTCAATTTTTCCCCAAGAGAATCTGGTGAGCTTTACTTCTTTGAAATGATTTCCAAAGTAAACTGCCTTTTATGAAAGTGCATTAAAACTGGTCTATTTTCCGTGAAATTAACCCCCTCCCAAATGCTCCTTAGAAACATCCTCTACTACCCCAACAAATGGAACATACAGGGAAAAAGGAAGGGAGGGAGGGAGGGAGGGAGGAAGAGGAAGGAAGGAAGGAAAGAAAGAAAGAAAGAAGAAGGAAAGGGAAAAATACCCACCACTGATTGTGTATTGTAGATGCAATAGTGGAAGCCATGTACTATTCTCTGAGAGTGGTGCATATTTTAAAACCATGATTTACAAACCACTATGGCTAGGTCTATGCATCACTCTACTTCATATAAACCTCCTGGTTAAGTGTTATAGAGAAACAACAATAATTCCTTTTCCTTCACTTAATTCTTAGAGCTGTCCTCATTCCAAATGCAAATTGTTCCACAAATTTACTTTACAGTAACATTCAATCAAACTGTCCAACACATGGCAGAATTAGCCACTGTAGAATGCTAATTAAAACAACTAATTTTCCCTTTGGACCCAAGACAACATTTTAAGTGCATTCGGTTGCTTCCACTGGAAAACGTTTTTCTTCTGTGATGCTTTTTGATCAAGAGGTTAGATCAATTTGCACCTAAGATACAACAAAAAGGGATTCCTGATATATAATGCTATATTTGGAGAAACAAACATTCTGCTGTTTAATTCCAGTAAATATGGCCTTGGTACAGAAGAAAAGGGAAAATTTGCTCAAACCTGAATTTTGGAATAGTAAAAAGCCTTAGCTGAAAGTATTTTGTTCATTTGTTACCTTTCTGACATCTGCAGAAGTATCCATTAATAAGATCTTCACAAACGGAGCCATGTAAGCAGGGAGAAGAGCTGCACTCATTCAAGTCTATTTCACAAAATTGGCCAGAAAATCCATTGAGGCACCTAAATATAATAATTATAAGTATAATATATAATTTCATAATGATGTAGGAATAAACACAAGTTTTATGCATTTACTTTGTCTTGGTTTAATTTAATTCCTGTTAAATAGCCATCAGGATATTAATGGCTGTTCATTTCCATTAAATGGTACTTTTTCCTAGAGCCTGGCAAAGCGCTTAAAAATGTAGGAAAAGGAGCGGCAGAGCTGGGGCGTGGGAGGGGAGGTGAAGGCAAAAAAAAGGAATCAGCCTGCAGTCTCTATGTCACAAATGGACTTCTTCTTCAAACACTTCTTGAATTCCATTGCCCTTATCTAACACCAAAATAGTGCTTGCCAGTTGGTTCACTAGATTCTTGTGCCTAGGCATGAGCAGCAATAAATCAGTTTAATTGGAACCAATCACGTGGCCCTAGTGTAGTGATTTCAGCATATTTTTAATATTGCCTTGATAAGCCTTTCTGAATTTTTTTGAGTGTGTTCCAGCTTTAAGACTCTCATTTGTAAGAGCATTCCCAAAGCACTTTTTGGGAAATTTTGTAGGACAATATCTGGTGTCAAGGAACAGAGGTAGCAACCCTATTTCCAATTATGTTACTTAGCAATAAAGTTAGTTAAAACAGCAATCACAAAAGGTTGATTGCCTTCCTGTTTTGTTCAGCAATTCTAAAAGCAGAGAAATAAGAATATGCTTAGTAGGCATCACCATATACAGCAGCTGAATAATACCAATTCAGGAAGGACATTTGATTAAGGCACACCAAAGAATCAAATTTTGGGAGGTCAAGCATAAAATAGCAAGTTTAAAAGCAAGTTCTGCCACACTATGGCCAAGATCACCCCAAAACTAATTTTGTCATGCCTTTTCACTGCTTTCTTGTTGCCAGCCCTAACTTTCAAATCTAACCAACATGGGCACATGATCTCTTGTCAACGGAGCTCTCTCAGTCTGGAGAAACAGTGAGCTTATTCAGACCCTCTGGCAATTGAGAATGGTCAAACTCTCAAGACTGACAATGTTAGTCAATGTTAGCATGGGCACGAAATGTGGGGAGAGATATAAATTTAGAGGAATGGGAAAGATTATGTAACATAAATTGCAAATTGACGCTATCAACTGCATACAGAGAGAATCAATATAAAATGATTAATTTTATTAATTAAATTAAATTTTATTAATTAAATAGATGGCATTTAACACTGGCGAGATTGGCCAAAATGCATAAAAATATAGACCCGAAGTGCTGGAAATGTAAAACCAGAGAAAGAACATTTTATCATATGTGGTGGTTGTGCCCCAAGGCAAAAAATTATTGGGAATGAATAAGAGATTGGATACAGAAGATAACTGAGATACAAATGGACTTTAAACCGGAATCATTTCTTTTGGGCATAATAAATTCAAAGATTGAAAAACAACTCCAACACATCATTATACACATATTGACTGCAGCTCGTATAGCATATGCTCAATGTTGGAAGAATGAAAATACACCCACGAATGACATGATTGTATACAAAATCTTGGAATGCGCAGAAATGAACAAACTTACGTCAGAGTTAAAAGACAAGGAGGTGACAGAATCTTATGAAATTTGGAATAAATGTTATAATTGGCTAGAACAGAGAAAGAAAAAGATGTAATTATCGATGTAAACAAAATGTAAATAAGATGTAAAGAATGGTTAAAATGTATAGCACTGTTCTGTTAAAAGACAATATTTCTGTTTATGTACTTTAAGTTTGTTTTGGCGTATGGTGTATGGTGAAATAACAATAACAATAACAATAACAATAACAATAACAATAACAATAACAATAACAATAACAATAACAATAACAATAATAATAATAATAATAATAATAATAATAATAATAATAATAATAATAATAATAATAATAATAAAAGACTGACAAAACTCAGGAAGCAAGAAGCACTGGATTTCGGGAAATGTCTTTGCTGTTAGTAGGGCAAGGTAACACTGTTGAAAGCTTGCAAAAAGCAATTATCCAGATCAACTTATACCAAGCACGATTAAGATGGGTCTTAATTGTGTGTAAGTCTAAGTCTCTTTATCACACTTTCCCTGTTCTAAGTCTCTTTATTGCACTACTACTCCATGTTCCTCGGGCCTGATAGATATTTCTTCACCAAAAAAAATGACTTGGGTTTCCTTCCTTCGAGAAGATATGACTTGGAAGGTGGGAAAAGGGGCATGCCAGATAAAGAGGAAGGAACACACTTCCAGACATGCTAAAAAAGTGCAAAACTCAGTACCCTCATTTCCTTTAGGGACCATGCCTTTTTTCCCCTTGCAAATTAATGCATGCTGCTGCTGAGTTTGAGAAGGTCTCCAGCAGCCAATTTGAGTCAATTCTCTGTATATGCTAGACCTCAGTGACACAGAAGCCAACAGTGCATATTTGTCTACTTATTTTCAAACTTCCTTAGTTAATATATGTTTGTAATTTGTTTCCAGCTCCACTGAGTATTGTAGAAAAGTCTGAAAGCCGGAGAGTTGGAATGCCCTTTGTAATTATTTACTTCACGAATTAGGCTGAAATGAAAGCAGCTGAATCCCTTTCCCAGCTGTAAGTGTTCGCATATCTAGAGGTTGTCAAGAGAAGTTAAGTGTCTCCTGGTTGAAGAGCTCCCTGCAGTCTTATATTGGGCCTACAACTCTTCAAATGTCAAACACCCTTTCCTCCCCCTTCAATTCCAATCCATAACCTGCTGTAACCTATTGTTCTTTGTCTCTGTTGCTCACCTGTACCCTTTTCTCATCTCTTTTCATCTCTCGGCTGACATTTCACAGTTTATGAATAATTTGTATAACTGCCAGGTTGAAGACTAGCATCCTCTGTCACAGCGGGAAGCTGGCTTTATTTTTTAAAAAAATCATTAACAGCAATATACTTTAACAAGACAGCACTTATGCAGTTACCTTTAGCTCTCTTGAGCTCTTTTGACTTAGAAGAATTGGCCAGATGAATGAATTGGTAGAGATTACCAAGCTGATTAGTATTCATAATTATCTGAATATTAATTGAACTTTTTTTAAAAAAAAAAAAAGAGTTAGAAGAAGAGAATAATAAATAAAAGTAGACATTGTCCCAGTGCCCATTAAATAAGACAATCTAAGAGAAATTCTTTGGACATTTGTCCTGATTTCAGCTCTGCTCTCTCATTCATATATGCATTTTCTGAGCAAAATAAATCTCCTTAACTACTTCACTCTAACAGGCTAGTTCCATCGCTGCAAATTTATATTGGGATGGCTATACATTATTAACAAGCTATGAAAAGTCACTGGCTAAATGTCATGGCAGCTGAGATATAGCACCACCTTGGGATTCATACTGCAAACAATTTAGTTTTAATTTCTTGGACCACAAGGTGTCTTGACATTTGAGGGACAACTTTTTCTTCTCTAACTTCTACTAGGGTCAGACTTCTATTATCTCTGCTATAATTTTGCAAACCTGGCATAGATGGAATGTTTTGCGGTTGAAAATAAAGATAGAAAATACCAATCTAGCCTGTATCTCAGGGGTTCTCAACCTTGGCAAAGCTGACTGAGGAATTCTGCGAGTTGAAGTCCACAAGTCTTAAAGTTGCCAAGGTTGAGAACCCCTGCTGTATCTTAATGTTAACTTAATCAAGGGTTTCATGCAGGATTGAAACATAAAAATAATAATTAAAACAGGTTAGCCAATAATTCTAGCATCTTCAGAACTATCTTGAGTCATGTTTAGTTCAATACTTGACACTACTAGATAACAGATGTTATGTTTATTTTCCTTTTTAGATGACACCTCCCCTTTATATTTGAGATGCATGTTGTAAGCTGTTTTATTACATACTTCCAATATCAATCAACAGTACTAAATTAAGGTACAATTATAATAATATTCTGCTAGTAAAAACAATTTCTGCAGTGCAGAATCAAGGCACATTTTGTACAAATCAACATGCCATTCTGGCTGTTCAAAGAGACATTACTCATAGGCAAAATAAAAGAAAAAAGCACTTTTTGTTAGTAAAATGGGGAAAAAAGCATATTGTTCTAGAATACAAAGGTGTGGTAGATGTTTGAAATCCCCATTCTACCTAACAAGTCTCTGACAAGCTAAAAGCTTTTTTGTGTTCTCAGACGTTAAATACAAATGCTTCAAGCTCAAAATTTTCTTTCAGTCCTTTTGATTCCTAATTTTGCCTGTCTAATTTTCTTGTTTTTTTAATATTCTCTTGATATTTTGTATCTTCATTTGAAAGACCAATTGCCAACCACCATATAATCTATAAATCAAATGGTTAGCTCGGGTTTAAAGGAGACATTCTTTTTATCAGAACGTACAACACTTTCAGTGTTGCAAGAAATCTAAAGATTTTTCTTGTTACCTGGCAAGAAATTATTTTTTGACTTACTTTCATTCCTTACTTCTGTTGCTTTTATACTTATTGTAAAATTATTGTATTCATTCATGCCTTATATTCACCTTATGTCTGTCGTTATTGTAATTCTAGAGATTGTTTAAATAGGAAGGCAAAGGAAGATTCCTCTGAATAATACCAAATCATGATGTAAAGGTTATTGAATTTCATTTGTAACATTTTTGTTCCCATTGGTTTTTCAGCAGAAGAACCATAATCAGGGCAGAAATGTGCTCAAAATATTTATTCTAATGCCCTTCATAAATTATAATCTTCTCAGTAAAATTGTCCTTTGGACCAAAAGGAAACGGATGAAATATAATGCTCAAAGAACAATTGTGGATTGTGGCCAAGAATTTTACCCACTATGTAAGGTTGACATTTTACAAAACGTCAACCTTTGTCTGCTGTCAGCTATTATCTTCCCAGTTAAATGACCTAAGTGGAAAGACTCTTAATGCTCACTAAATGTATTCATTGTTTTTCAATTCTGTATTTAAAACTTCTAGATTAATCTGCCAGATTGATGTCAATATTGAAGTCAAGCAGAATTCTAGGAATTCAAAATGACATGCCAATGGAGCAAAATCATATGGAAACTTAGCACATAAAAATAATGTAGTAAGAAATCTCAGCACGAAGAATTTGGAGGTTGAAGGGTAGGAAATGGGTATATTCTCCTGAAGTCATTGCTTCATCTTCTCTATTTCCTTTTCCTGATATGAAAAAGTCTCACAAGAGAATTTGCCTCAAGAAGTCATTATTTTATTGGGATTTCATTGAAATGTGGGAATTGGGCTACTTGCTGTCTGCCAATAAAATGAAAAAAGAAAAAAGAAAAGTAAAACATTGTCCATCACAATCCTTGGCTACTTTGTAACTAATTTAATGACAAGAATTCCATTCCTTACCCATAATACTTTTACGAAAAATTAATTATCTTTTAACAAGTATTCTAAGAAATAATTATGTTTCCATCAGAGGATGGTCAAAAAATGCAGAATACCTTTTCTTTATGAATTTTCATTACAATGGATTGCACCAGTTTCTATAATGTTATCATTCAAGGGCACTAATTGGAATCTTCTTAGTCTAAGAGGGTTTACAAAGAATGGTTTTAAGTTTAATATCTTTGAGTCAATTTTGCAACATGGATAATCTCTGAAATTTTGGCAACTGAGTTGTTCAATGTGGACAACCTTGTCATAATTTTCAGAGTTATTCTAATTCTCAGATGAAGTGACCTTACCAGTTTCTACTATATAACAAATTTATTGTTTCATCAAAGTATAAAATACAAAGGAGAATAATAAAAAATTAAGGGAAGAAAAAAGTGAGGAGGAAAGAAAATATGAGGTACAATAGAAGAAAGAAAAATAAGCATTGACTTCTGATTCTTTTTAGCACAATATAAGATAACAACATTCAGCCTCAATTTTTTACTTTTACACATTAGTATATACTAGCCATTTCTATAACAACAAATCTATCTAATCAGCAAAACCAAAGTGAAAGTTTCATTTTTTTTCATCACAAGCACAAAATCCAGAAGTGATTTCCAGATAAAAAAACATAGTATGTTCTCCTCTTTGAATAAAGCAATCAATTTAACCATTTCCATTTTTTCTTTCTTGCTGTGGAAATAATCTATATTTCTGTTTGCACTTAATAACCTTTATAAACTATCACCATTGTCAGATGAAGTAACCTTACCAGTTTCAATCTTCCCAAGTAATCTTGAAAAAAGGAATTGATGGATTAATTTAGTCACACTAAAGTCCTTCTGAATTAAATGAGGTTTAATTTTATTGTCATGACTAATTTTTCTGTATGAAATCAGGAACTTCATCCAATCCCAATCCATCATTTTTAACAAAATCAGTTTAACAATCACAGAACCTTTGAATAACAGAATAACATAAGCAGACACCTGCTAAATTGGCCTGTCTAGTCCAGCAACCTGTTTTCATAGTGGACAACTGCACAAGGAAGCAACTAATCTCCCAGCAGACAGCCTTCAGAAGCAATCACACTATCATGAAGGCTAATACTGTAGCTATTGATCCCCATGACTTCCATGAATTGGTACAGCTCTTTTTTTAAGCCAGCACCACATAGTGTAGTAGTAAATTCCAAAGTCTAATTACAATTATGATACTGTGGAAGATGTTTGCTATTGTTGAAGAGTGGAGGCCCAATAGCGTTGGGATTAGCCTTAATAAGCCCAAATGCTGGAGGTGCAGTGACGGGGAGGCTACCTACTTTCATGTATGGTGGACATGCAGAAAAATCAAAGCCTTCTGGAGGAAGATATCGTGGGCACTCCAAACCATTTTCAAAAAGCGTATTGAATTTCTACCTTAGGTGTTTTTGTTAGGGATAACAAAGGACTGCACTACCTCAGAGACGAGCTTATTTCTGAACTTGATCACAGCAGCCAGATTGTTGGTGGGACAATACTGGAAGAATCCAGAAATACCGCCTATAGAAGAATGGACTGTGAAAGTAACAAATCTGGCGGAGATGGCGAAAATATCGGCATACCTGAAAGATCGCTCAAATGAACAATATTTGGCAGACTGGAAACAGTGGATAGACTATATACAAGAGAAACACCAATCAAACAAAATGCACCTGGCGTTTAGTTGAGACTCGACATAAAGAGGGAAGAATGTTCACCAAATCAAATGTTTACAAAGACTAACACCTAATGTTGTATGCCTATGTTATATGACGAAAGCATCTTAATATGCTTAATGTTGTTTGCTTTAATATTGATAAAACGGATTGAATTTCTATCTCAGGTTATGAAACTTCTACCTCAGGAACTTTGGTTAGGGACTATGAAAGATTGCACTATTACTGAGACGAAGTTAATTCAGAAGCGTGAATGAACAGTATGTGATAGACTAGACATACCGGTAGTAGATAAACCATATACAAGATTTACCTCAGGTTATTAAACTTTTACCTCAGGATTTTTAGTTAGGGACCATAAAAGATTGTACTAATAATGAAATGAATAATATGTGATAGACTAGAAACTGTGGATAGACTATAGAGAAGAAAAACACCAATCAAATAAATTGTAACAGACGTCTAGTTGAGGCTTGATGTGAGGAGCGAAAAATGTTTACCAAATCAGACGTTTACAAAGATTACTACTTAGTGATGTATATCAGGTGCTATGATGAATGATGCATACTATAATTTTATGTTCAATGCTGATTGTATGAATGTAGATAGACCATATACAAGAGATGTATTTTCGAGTCTTATGAAGACAGCTTATTAATATGAACCCAGACTTAATGTTGATTGCTTTAATATTGGGAAAACTTACTGAATATATACCTCAGGATACTGAATTTCTACCTTAGGATTATTGGTTAGGGATCATAAGGGATTGTACTAATACTGAGATGAATAAAATATGATAGACTGGGAACTGTTGATAGACTATAAAAAAGAGAAACACCAAGCAAATAAATTGTAACAGGCGTTTAGTTGAGGCTTGATGTGCGGAGTGAAAAATGTTTACCAAACCAGACGTTTACAAAGATTAATACTTAGTGTTGTATACCAGGTGCTATGATGATTGATGCATACTAAGATTTTATGTTCAATGCTGATTGTTTTAATAAAAGAATTTTTTTAAAAAATAATCAAACATCAAAGTAGTAAATTCCAAAGTTTAATTAAAATTACAATGCTGGGGAAAATGCTTTGCTATCATTCGTATTTATTGAGGCACAACAGCTTTGGGGTTAGCCTTCATCATCAGATGTGAAGTTTTCCCACTGGTTGATGCCTCTTACAGCATAACTTTCATTATTATTAGTTTTAAAATAAATCCTTTCCTACAACTTTTTATAGAGACAACAGATAATTCAAGTGATTTCTTTACCTTTGCTACTGCTATTCAATCCTCACATTATGAAAGCATGTGATTGAGCTCCCAAATATCATTTTTAGAGAAAGAGAAAGTTTGCTTTTGACTGAAACAGTGATCCTGTCTTCCCATGGATAGCACAGCTTGGATTCGTGTAAAAGGCTTATATAATGAGTACAAATTTCTCACAAAACTTACATGAACTACAAACTTTTTCCTTCTGTTTTTCTTCACAGAGGAAAATAGTACCCCCTTTACAAAGTACTTTTGTACTTGATCCCCACCCCGCCCCCAACATTTTTGCAAGGCAAGAAACTGAAATCCCACAATTACATTTCAAAGAATTGGCTTTTTAGTGGTGCTGAACATCCACATCTCCCAGTTGTTCTTGGTAGAACTGCAGATCATTTATAAGATTCTGTCAAATCTGAAACATGAATCCATGTCCACTTTCCAATATTTTAGTCTCCTTCTGCATTACGCTGTACATGCACAAACATGCCCTCCCACATACAAATGCCCTGCCAATATAACAATAATAATAAAGTTGGAAGGGACCTTGGAGGTCACCTGGTCCAACCCCCTGCTCAGGCAGGAAACCCTATACCATTTCAGACAAATGGCTGTCCAGTCTCTTCTTAAAAACTTCCAGTGTTGGAGTAATTCACCGCTTCTGGAGGCAGGTTGTTCCACTGGTTAATTGTTCTGTCAGGAAGTTTCTCCTTAGTTCTAGGTTGCTTCTCTCCTTGATTAGTTTCCATCCGTTGCTTCTTGTCCTGCCTTCAGGCGCTTTGGAGAAGCCCCCTCTTCTTTGTGGCAGCCCCTGAGATATTGGAACACTGCTATCATGTCCACACTTGTTCTTCTCGTCATTAAACAAGACATACCCAATTCCAGCAGCTGTTCCTTATATCCTTTAGACTCCAGTCCCCTAATCATCTTTGTTGCTCTTCTCTGTACTCTTTCTAGAGTCTCAACATCTTTTTTACATCGCGGTGACCAAAACTGGATGCAGTATTCCAAGTGTGGCCTTACCAAGGCATTGTAAAGTGGAATTAATACTTCACATAATCTTGATTCTATCCCTCTGTTAATACAGCCCAGCACTGAGTTGGCTTTTTTGGCAGCTGCAGCACACTGCTGGCTCATATTTAAGTGATTGTCCACTAGGACTCTGAGGTCCCTCTCACAGTTATACTATTGAGCAAGGTACCCCCTATACTATACCTGTGCATTTGGTTTTTCATGCCTAAATGTAGAGGCTTACATTTTTCACCATTGAATTTCATTTTGTTAGATAGCGCCCAGTGTTCAAGTCTGTCCAGATCCTCCTGTATCTTAAGCCTGTCTTCTGAAGTGTTGGCTATTCCTGCCAGCTTGGTGTCATCTGCAAATTTGATGATTTCAGCATCTATCCCCTCGTCCAAATCGTTGATGAAGAGGTTGAAGAGCACTGGGCCCAGAACAGAGCCCTGGGGCACCCCACTACACACCTCCCTCCATGTAGATGTGGTTCCATTGAGGACCACACGCTGAGTACGGATCGATCTGATGGTGATGCTGTCTAACCCGCATTTTTCTATCTTCTCAAGTAGTAGGTTGTGGTCTACTTTGTCAAATGCCTTACTGAAATCCAAGTAAATTATATCCACAGCATTCCTCTGATCCACTAATTTTGTCACCTGGTCAAAGAATGCAATAAGATTTGTCTGGCATGATTTGTTTTTGACAAACCTATGTTGGCTCAAAATAACAATAATAATACAGAACCCAATAAACAAACTGCGACAATACACAATCACATAACCAAGATTGGGACTAACAAACATTCTCCCAACAAGCTGGGCTCCTGTCTCATTCTGACTGATAACAGCATGAGAGAAGAGACAGATCATAGATCTACGATCTAAACTGGACTCTATTCAAATAGCTTTTTTCTATGTGGCCCTTATAGTTCTTTTCACAGTTGTTGCACTGGACTTGGTATATGACGCCTGATCTTTGATTTATTTCTGTTGGCTCTTTAGTTTTGATAGGTCTGTCTGAGAGTTGAGGCTGGTTTCTGGTTAGCTATCTACCATTCTGCACGAGCACTCCCTGTCTATCAAAAGACACGACCCAGTGCTCGTCATATCCGTCCACGAGGACTCAAAAGGACACAAGTTCGATCTAATTGGGTCCACAATTATAACCGAAGCAAAGTCAAGGAGAGACAGAGAATTCCTTGAGGCCTGTTCTCCACCAACCAATCAGTGAATAAACACATTGACACTGACCCTGCCTATTAACCACTGAGAGCGAAAGAGCTACTTCAATTGAAATACCGGAAGCAACATTCCAAACAAAACAAACACAATTCAAACCGCACTGAAGATGTCCCCCCCAACATTTGCAACCTAATTACCAAGCCCAGAGATCAAATTAACAGCCCAGCTACCAATCCAAGCTACTAATATTCAAACACACACACACACACACACACACACACCTGAATGGCCCTATCTTATCTGACATAAGTGCAAAGGTAATCAGAGATAATAATTTGTAAGTCATTAATCTTGATATTTGCTATTAGGCCAACACTGTACATCTCACATCAGTGCCTTAAAGCACATTTGACAAACAATGCAAGTCATTAATCAACATTAGAAAACAAGTTCCAGCTGAATAAATACCAACATCTGCTTTTTTCTGCTGCTGAAAGTCTTGCTTTGTTTTGTCATTTTTAGTAAGCATAGAAGCAAGTGGTGCACAGATTTTAAAAAATCTATAGAAATGTACAAAAAAAGTCCATTTATTTTCAGAAGTATCTGAGCCTCCATGAAACCTCAGCAATAGGACTTTAGCTCATATATAGGCCTGACCCTCTCTTAATGTGAGAACTTGTTATTTGGACCTACACTGAACTTGTTATGGGTCAGAATGGACAGACATTAGTATATGAATTTGAAAATTACCATATTCACTTATGGATGAGAAGCCTGAGGCAACGCAGCTA
Organism: Bothrops alternatus; assembly: GCA_034064705.1. NCBI lineage: Eukaryota > Metazoa > Chordata > Lepidosauria > Squamata > Viperidae > Bothrops > Bothrops alternatus. The sequence goes on from JARGCV010000031.1 coordinate 11,379,910, forward strand.
GGATGAAGAACAGCTCAAATCTAGAGTCAGTTAGCCTCCTTATTAGCAGCAATGGTTCACAACATAGATGAAATGGAATGCACCCTGATTGTTTTTTGTTTTCTAGCTACAAAAGAGATTCCAGGTTTGTGGAGAAACATTAACAGAAAGGATATGTAGTGCATATGGATAGCTAATCATTTATGACTTCTTCAAAAAGAGCACTGGCTTTGCAGTAGAATAATAGAAGCAAAACCTGTAGCTTTAACAGAGGATTGTTCTAGAACAGGGGTGTCAAACTGACCGAAGCCGTGCCCACACCATTGCCGGCAATGCAAAAAGAGTTGTGATGTGTCGAGTTTGACACCTGTGTCCTAGAAGTTCAGATTTGTTTCTCTAGGGACTGTGCTTTCAGAAGGGTTTTCTCTATTTTCCCCTTCACTTTTTAGTGAAATTGATAGATGCTGATTTATACAGAATCACTTTACCACTGTAAAAGCTTCCATAACCTGTTTCCTATTTTCTATGTTTACACAACATCCCAAACCTTAACTAAGCAAATGGTTTGGGTTCATATCATGCATTAAGACACATACATAAATACCCTAACAAACCTAACCAAAGTTAAGAATAATTCAGCTTAGAATACTAAAGATTTGGAAAAAAATACTTATAATCCATCCTCAAAGTTACAACTGCTGCATCACTCCCCATGTTCATGTAATCACATTTTGGGCACTTGGCACCTGCATTTATTATGAGTTACAGATTCACATGGTCATATAATTGCATTTTGCAACATTTTTGTTGTTTTCTGGGAAAAAAGCCCTTTGAATCAGTGGATTCAGACTTATAACCATAGTGACTTGCTTAACAACCCTCATAAAAATGGCTGTAATATTAAATATTAAACTGTAAATATTTAATATTAAAATAAATATTAAACTGAGCCTGTAATATTAAATCCAGTCACATGATGACCAAAATTCCAGACTCAGTTATGATCGTAAGTTAAGGACTAGCTAGAGGGACTGGGAATATTCTTCTAGATCTAGCATACGGTCACAATCCACATGGTCAGTGCAGTTGCTATTGTAGTTGTAACAAATACAAAACTATTGATTGAATGGAATAGAATTGAGTGAATTAGTTCCATGGAAAGTTCAGTGGCCCAGAAACAGAGCAGACCCCAGAAAATTATTTATTTTTTTCCCTTCAGAAACGTACTGAGATCAGTTGCCCTGACAACAATTTGTCATTTCCTGAAAGTGATTCTTCTACAAAAGGACATGATTTATGATATTTTGTCATGGTTCTCCAGAGGAGTAGAATATGTTGGAAATAGTTTGTAAACCATTTCCTGTTCCAAAAGTTCCAAAAACCTTGTTCAGTAAATGGCATGATATTCATGGAACAAACATAATTGATTTCTGGGGGAAGAAAGACAACAGAATCGTCTGAGGGAAATCAGAACATGGCACAATAGGACCAAGGAATTCTGCACATTTCTGTGGTGACACGAAGGGCCTTGTTTGTTTGTTTTTTCTTTTTAAGACATTATTTGATTTCCAAAATCCCACTCAAAGGCACCAGCTTAAACCTACAAAGTGAAACCCTGATTGCAATTAAAGAACTTACAATTCAAAAAACAACAGAAGCAGAAGAAATTAATACTAAGAAAGAGGACTTTAAAGAACAACAACTACAATATACTGAAAATTTAGACAACCAAACCCTGATTGCAACTAAAGAATCTTCAACCCCAAAAACAACAGAAGTGGAAGAAAGTAATAGCAAGATGGAGGGTGTTAAAGATCAACAAGTACAGCTTACTGAAAACCTAGACAATCAAACAACAACCATAAAATTGAACATGACTTTCTACTTAAACCAGAAGAAACCTGAGGAAGAAGAAGACCAGATCGAATTGAAGATAAATATACTAGAGCAAATATTGGGATCTGAGCCACCAGGGCGACAACTTAACGATCATAAATGGGCCAGTCTCTCTGGAAAATTGATAACTAGATGGTCTCCTTTGATTCAAGTAACATGCACATAGATCATCTATCTGATGATCTAAAGGCATTGGCATGGAAGCCTGGTTGGCATTAAAAGAAAGCTAGAGTTAGATTTAAAAATGGGATCTTTTGATTTATTAGAGAGGATCCTAAAGTCTCAACTAATGGGCTAAAGGGAGATTTTGAGATGAAGGGAAATATAATTCTTAGATTTAAATATTGTTGGAAAATGATAAAAAATAAGGGATTAATTGGCTTAATATTGAGGATTTAGATTTATATGGGAAATGAAAACTATTAGGAAATAGCTTTGAATTATTGTTTAGCCCAGATAATGCAGATGATGGATTTGAGACAATAAAGGATATTCCATTAGTAAGTGGTGATGTACTAGGATGAGAAATAGAAAATGTTTATGAAATAAAATAAGAATATATTTAAGTAAGTAATATGTGTATTTTAGATATTATAACTTTTATGTAGTGAAATAAAGGAAATTTGGATTACCAGAAACTTAATTAATATGGATATTAAAGGTTAAATTGGAATACTGCAATTAAAAGTTAAAAATTAGGTAAAACTTAAAAACAGGATATGGCTATGTATAAGCAAAAATATATATTGATAAATGTTTCAACTGAGCTTGTTCTAATCAGAAATTTACTAGCTTAAATATGATATAACAAATGTTAAGGGAAATAGAGAAGAGAAGGAATTTTTGATGATGTAACCTGAGATATGTACTAAAGATTTTGTTATTGAACTATTGACTACCCAATCACCATGCTGCTTTCCAAATACTCAAATATAAAACTGGAAAACCAATAAAAACCTGTTATGAAGGAGGGATTTAGACCCCAGTCATGCCTGCCATTTTGAAGCCCATGACTGTTGCTTATTATTACAGTATTTACATTACAAATATAGGAAGCTGCTTACCTCTTTGGCCAAACAAAAGCCAAAATTAAACCTGGAGATTTTTAAGAACATAGAATCATGATGCTAAAAGAACAATTTTAAAGGGAATTTTCTTTAGTTTTACACTAAGCCAAACCTACATCTGGGACTATTTTGACTTTGTCAATTTCTTGGAGACAACTGAATACTATATATAGAACATAGAAAAATAGGATTGGAAGGGACCTTGGAAGTCTTCTAATCCAATACCCTGCCCATGGCAGAATACGATTCCGGACTTCCTTTGGGCTTGAAGGGATGGATACACATGGTCATAGAAAGAATAACAGAATAGAATAATAGAGTTGGAAGCGACTAGGAGGTGCTCCAGTCTAACTCCCCACCCAAGCAGCAGACCCTTGTACCACGTCAGATAAATGGCTGTCCAATCTGTTTTTAAAAACTTCCAGTGATGGAGCACCTATAACTTCTGGAGACAAGTTGTTCCACTGGTTAATTGTTCTCACTGTCAGTTTTCTTTCTAGGTAAGGATTTTTAGTGTTCCTTGTGAGGGGATATGATCTACTTCTTTATATTTTGAATTTCTGTACTAATTCCCATTGTCCTATGCTAAAGAAGAAAATCACTTTCATGTTATACACCGTATTACTGTCTGGCAGAAAGATAAGCATGATAAGAGACAGAATGTAAAAGATACCAAAAGAAATATATTTGTAAAAAAACAAAAAACAGAAATCCAAAAGGTGGAGGAGGGAACTAGAAGTAAAGCTATACTGGACCTAACTCTTACTAATAGAGAAGTGATAGGGAGTTGAAGTTGCCGGAACCTTGGGTGAAAGTGACCACATCATACTGGAATTCAATATAATGCAAATACAAGCAACAGAAAATAATCCAACCAGAGTCTTAAACTTCAAAAGAGCTGATTTTAACAAACTCAGAGAGAACCTAGGAAAGATTCCATGGACAAAATTTCTAAAGGGGAAAACAACCCAAGAGGCATGGGCAACTCTGAAAAATATGATCATAAAAGCCCAGTCCAGCACAATACCACTGAAAAAAAAATAAGAAATTCAAGAAGAAACCAGCATGGCTGCAAAAATCTCTCTCTGACAAACTGAAAGACAAAAAGGATAAGTACAAAAAATAGAAAGAGGGACACATAACTAAGGCTGATTACCAGCAGACAGCCAGAACATGCAAAGATGAAGTCAGGAAAGCAAAGTCTCAGAATGAACGAAGACTTGCAACAGAAATCAAGAACAATTAAAAAAAGTTTATTTCAACATATTAATAACAAAAAAGTCAAGGAAACTGTAGGTCCCCTAAAGAGAGAATATGGCAAGAAAATAACAGACCAGGCAGCAGGGAGAAAGCAGAGATGCTTAACTCGTTATTTGCATCAGTCTTCACACAAAAAGAAATTAGAGCCCAACATACCAAAAAAACTATTGCAAAAGACAAACTAGAAACAAAAATTACAATAAGCAAGAAAATGGTAAGAGAACACCTATCCAACCTTGACGAATATAAATCACCAGGACCCGAAAGATTACATCCCAGAGTTCTGAAGGAGCTGGCAGATGTTATCTCAGAACCATTGCACCATAGCTTTCAAAAATCCTGAAGCACCGGGAAAGCACCTGAGGATTGGAAAAGGGCTGATGTGGTTCCCATCTTCAAGAAAGGAAAAAAAAACAGACCCAAGAAACTACAGACCAATCAGTCTAACCTGGGATACTTGGGAAGATCCTGGAAAAGTTAATAAAAAACAGATCTGCAAACAACTAGAAGCAAAGAAAGTCATAACCAGTAGCCAGCATGGGTTTGTTAAAAACAGATCATAGCCAAACTAATCTTATTTCATTCTTTGATACTAAATTAGTAGACCAGCAAAACCAGTGGACATAGTATGCTTAGACTTCAGTAAGGAATTTGACAAAACTGACCACAACTTGCTGCTTAGTAAGCCAGAAAAAGGTGGGATAGACAACATCACCACCAGATGGATCTGTAGCTGGCTGACAAACCGTACTCAGCAAGTAGTCCTCAATGGCACTACATCCACATGGGGAGAGGTAAGCAGTGGGGTACCACAAAGTTCCGTCTTAGGCCCAGTACTCTTCAATATCTTCATTAATGACTTAAATGAGGGAATAGAAGGGGAACTCGTCAAATTTGCAGATGAGACTAAACTGGCAAGAATAGCCAACACCCCAGAAGACAAACTCAGGATCCAAAAAGATCTTGACAAACTTGAACAATGGGCCCTAGCCAACAAAATGAATTTTAATGTGGAGAAAAGCAAATTTTTATATTTAGGCAGGAAAAATCAAAGGTATAAGTACAGATTGGGCAGGACCTGGCTCAAAAACAGTAACTGTGAGAGGGACCTTAGAGTCCTAGTGGACGATCAATTTACTGTGAGCCAGCAGTGTGCAGCAGCAGCCAAAAAAGCTAGTACAATCCTCGGTTATATAAACAGAGGCATAGAATCAAGATCACACAAAGTATTAGTACCGCTTTATAAAACTCTAGTAAGACCACACCTGGAATACTGCAACCAATTTTGGTCACCATACTACAAAAAAGGTGTTGCGATTTTAGAAAAATTTTAGAGAAGAGCAACTAAAATGATCAAAGAACTGGAGACTAAAACATATGAAGAATGGCTGCAGAACTTGGGTTTGGCTAGTCTAAAGAAAGGAAGAAACAGGGGTGACATGATAGCAATATTCCAGTATTTGAAAGGCTGCCACAAAGACGAGGGCGTCAAATTATTCTCCAGAGCACTAGAGGGCAAGACAAGAAACAATGGTTGGAAACTGACCAAAGAGAGAAGCAACCTGGAATTAAGGAGAAACTTCCTAACAGTGAAGACAATTAACCCAGTGGAACAGCTTGCCTTCAGAAATCGTGGGTGCTCCATCACTGGAGGTTTTTAAGAAGAGACTAGACAGTCACTTGTCTGAGATGGTATGGGTTCTCCTGCTTGAACGGGGGGCTGGTCTAGAAGACCTCCAAGGTCCTTTCCAGCTCTATTCTATTCTAAATAGAGTGGTGTATTCAGTGCATTAAACCTTGCTTAGGTATAGTTACAAATACATCAAATGAGACTGAGAATGAGGGCTAACTGGAAGTGTTCTGATTTTAAAACAGAGAATAGTTTAATTTGGGGATGAAGTTGGTGCTTTAACATCTAGAAATTCATCAGACCTATTTAGCTGGCAACTGAATTAGTCTGCTCAAAGATGGAAAATACAGTATGCTTGGAGTTTGTAAGAATGCTTAAATTTTCTTTTTGTTGGCATATTTAATAATGATTAAATTCCTGGTTGATTTATTAATTTTTTGAAACAAAACAAAACATTTCTTAATGGTGTACCATATATAAGTAGTCTTTGACTTACAATGATTCATTTAATGACCATTTGAAGTTACAACGGCACTGAAACTGTGACCTATGACAACTTTTCACAGTGGCCATGGCAGCATCCCCATAGTTACGTGATTTACATTTGGCTGCTTGACAAGTGGTTCATATTTATGACAGATGCAGTTTCCTGGAGTCATGTGCAACCTTTCAACAAGCAAAGACAATGGGGGAGCCAGGTTCACTTAACCATGGTACTAATTTAACAACTTCAGTGATTCACTTAACAAATGTGGTAAGAAAAGTAAAAATGAGGCAAAACTCACTTAACAAATTTCTCACTTAACAACATAAATTTTGGGCTCAATTGTAGTCATTAGTTGAGGACTCACTGTAACTATGACATTAATCTTTTAATGTCCTATTGTCTTAGCAAGTTTCCATTTTCTTTAATGAAATTGAATAATGGAACAAAGAATCATTCTCAGGCTATTGTTGTGTTAGTAGAATAACTAACTCCATTGTTTGAAGAAGCACTTAGCAAGCAGCCTGACTTTCTCTCTCAATACCAATAACTTAAGAGTATTGCCAACTATTTCATACAATATCCATATTGAGGTGAAAACACTGACTTGTCAGACACTGGTAATGATATAATCAATGTGAATGAGGTTCTTGATGTTATTTAAAAAAAACTGGGTTAAAAACTGAAAAAAATGGCAGCTTGATCTTGTTGTGTGGTAGATGTTTGAGTCATCTTTCAATGCATAAAGAGGACAAGAAAATTGCACGGGACTTTCATAATCTTTGAAAGAAAAAGGACGTTTAGTTGGGGCTCGAACAGATTGTAAATTAAAGCTTGTGGGTCAAAACTATTTTATGTTATCTTATATTTTATGTTTGTATTATTCTATAAACAGCTGAGATTTTCAGACCCTAACCTTTAACAAATAAATGCTGCGAATCAACAAATACATTAAACACAACCATGCCCAAGGGACCATAACTTACTGCTGGAATTTGCATTCTTACTATAATTTTTCTCACCAAAGCAAAATCCTTGTGTAAAACAGAAAGTGTGCCTGCAGATTTGGGGCACAAAAATCTGGAAGATCTTTAGATGACAAACCAAGTGTAAAGAAAACGCTGCTGCCATCTAATGCTCATCCAGATTTGGATAAACCTGCTGTTTAATTGATATAATTGCTGTTTTTGCCTGAGTAGCTTTTCAGGCTAGTATTTTGCAAGAAGGATCCTTCTAGGAAAGTTACATAATAGGCTAAGAACTCACTGTTAACATTTAAAGCCTATTCTCAGTGGAAGCAGGAAACTTTCTGTCATTATTTTTTCATCTTTTAAAAAAGCAACAAGACTTGACCTTTGGATCAAAAAGGACATTTGCATGCCTAATCTAGAAGTAGCTTGCAGCAGCACACCAACAGATCTTGAAGTCTTGTCCGCTTGTAAAAAAAAATATGCTTCTCCTAATTTCAATTTTATCTCTCTTCTGATATTAATAAACTATAGCAGATTCATAATATATTTTAGACATACCTCTGTTAATCCTATTCAGAACAGAAAGGAAACAGAGAATTAGAGTTGGCTAGCACTTTTTATTACAGCTGGCAGAAGGAGAACAGTCGGAGCATCAAGTAGAAAGAAAAACAGAAAGGTTAAATCAAACATGAGTTGCCAGAGTTGTGAAAGGAAATGGCAGCCCTGTTTTTCATGACAACATGTTTCACACTTCTTAATTCACGTACTGTATTTTTAAAACATTTCCTTAAATGCCCTTTAAAGCCAAAAGCCTTCCAAGTTGCTTTGCGGCAATAAAATGTAGAAAATACACGTTGTTCAAACTCTGGCCTGGACATTTCATTTTACAAACATACAACATGTTGAAAAAAACGTGTCATATACAGAAGCATTCCTAGGGGGAATCAAGGAGAGAGAGGGCAAATGACAAAAGCAATATTGTACTGTCACAACCCAAGTTCCGGTCCTCTTGGATGTGCCTTGTGACACTGACACCTGTAAAGGGCAGAATTTTAATTGAAAGGTGTGATATTGCTTTTGTCATTTTGAAGAAAGCCTCAGGTTCCTATGGATGACTCTGATTATGTGGACTCCAAAGGGACTTAAATGCTGGATTTGGAGACAGATTTGGCCTAGTTTGGGACAAAACTAAGTCTCCTGATCAGATAACTTCCCCCTGTCATGTAGGCTACTTATCAGATGATTAAAAGTCCCTTTCTGTGACTGAACCAAGATCATTGAAAAAGGAAATTTTATAAGGACTGTGGCCATTTTGCTTTCTGTTCTTATAGTCACCCTGAAGGTTGAGACAGGCACTGAAATATGGGTGGGTGAAAATAACATGAAAGGGAAGAGGAAGAGGAAGGGGAAGGAAGTGACAGTTTCCAAGCCTCCAATGTGATGAAGGAAGAACTAAAAACATGTCTGCTAGATCAGCGGTTCTCAACCTTTTTCAGGCTGCGACCCCGACCTGCGCCGTGCATGCGTGGCGCGACCCCAACCTGCATCGCGCATGCGCGGCACGACGGCCCGCACCACGCATGTGCTGCGTGCGCGACAGCCCACATCGTGCATGCACGACGCGCGCATGATGGCCCGCATCTCGCGGTGCTGCCCCCTGCGCCGGCCGAGGGGAAAAGGGGAAAAAATGGCGGACAGCGGGGTTTGGCGACCCCCGTGAAATGGTCGTTCGACCCCAAATGGGTCGCGACCCATAGGTTGAGAACTGCTGTGCTAGATGATGAATGTAACCTTTCAAAACTATACGATGCAGTAGACAAAGTTTAGTAAATTGCTTGGCACAAAGAATGGCTGGTTATTTCTGCTATTTGAGTAAGACCAATATAGTCCCATGCAGGCATTACGCTAACTGGAGCATTCACATGTTTGCTTCACCTTGCAAATATTGTTCTAAAATGATATTAGCAGAAGGATAACATTTCTGCATGTCATAGTATGTGCATAAAGTTATTAGATAACTTTCCTGCAATTGTGGACTATGCCCTTTTTATCTGATTGTTCCCAAAGTAGCTTCTCTCCTTCTCCCTCCTTCTGGTCTGCCAAGCTCATTCCCACACATCACTACACCTAGAGAGCTGGGTTCAGAGATGTGTGACACTTCTTCCATTACCCACACATTGCAAGAGCAACCTCTTACAGCAGACATGTCAAACTTGCGACGCCATGTGACGTCGCGCAACATATCGGAGCTTTTTTTGCCATTGCCGGCAATGGGGTGGGCGCGGCTCCGGTATGATGAAACCGGCCCATGGGCCAGCAGTTTGACACCTCTGTCTTATAGTGTAATTTCTATCAACTCCATTTCCCTTTCTTTAGCTCCCCCTCCCATTACCTGTTCTGGAACCAGGTGTTGTCTAATTTACAAGATATGTATAATTAGCTTGCAATGGAAATGGAAAGCAGGAGGAAAACAGAAAATACATTTCTGATTAATATCGATCATGTCTAAAGTGCAAAACAGTGTTCTACAATTGAAATTATTATTTTTGTCCTTCAGGAATTTTAGCTCTTCAAGATTGTCCAGATCAGGAAATAGACTTCATAAGAAGACTGTTTTACCCTTTTTGTTTTTGTGATAATTTGTGATAGTTTATGAATATTTCCCTCAAGGCCATCTCCAAGGTCCTCTAAAAGAAATTACAAACACTATCAAAAAGTAACAATAAAAATTAATCCGTTGGTTTTGCCAATTAAATGAAATAGACCCCCCCCCCAATTTTCCAAGAATGCTCCAGAGTCTAAAGTTTGTTGTGGATAAAATTAAGAAAGCTGTATTACATGAATATGGATTTAAATGTTAGTTGTTGACTGGGAAAAGAACAAAATACGATGGAAATGAAATGTACGAAAATAAATTGAACACCGAGTAAATGATTTGGCACTGAGCAGAGAGAGAACAGAGAGAAGAGAGAGAAGAGAGAGAAGAGAGAGAGAGAGAGAAGAAAGTCTAAAATAAATTGGGGGAAAAAAAGCCAAATTATACATAAATGATGAAAAATTAGAGCCAGTAGATGAATTGATGCACTTCAGTAACATGTTTACTAAAATGATGAAATGAATGGCAAGATTTTAAGGTGCACATGTTCTGGTTGTAGATGTACATGTGATTCATAAGAAAAGAGGGAGCTTTAATTGAAAGAATCGAAAGTGGCTGGCTTCTAAAAGCATGCTTCTGTCCATTTGGTTGTATTGAAATGAGAGTTGAGAGAGGAAAAAGCATAAAAGTAAGTTGAATGCAGTGGGAATAGGACACTTAAGAAAAGTATGCTGTAAAACAAGAGCTAGACCAGGGGTTCTCAACCTTGGCAACTTTAAGACTTGTGGAGTTCAACTCCCAGAATTCCTCAGCCAGCAAAGCTGGCTGAGGAATTTTGGGAGTTGAAGTCCACAAGTCTTAAAGTTGCCAAGGTTGAGAACCCCTGAAGACCAAGAATAAATGGGTGGTGAATGAATGTAGAGTGAATTCAAAAGTGAATGACGGAAATAAAATATGAAAAGAAAGACACTGCGGTGGCTTAGTGGTTTGGTCATATAAAGAGAATGAATGAGACTTGAATTGCAAAAGCAAATAATATTTAGGAAAAGTAGTGGGTGGAAAGTATAAGAATAAAAGACAATGCATGAAACAGTATGTTGACTGTTGAAACAGTGTGGAAGCAAATATGATTGCAAGGGTAAAATGGTATGCAGAGGAATAGCAAACACTTTTTATATAAAGTAAATCTGGCTTTATTTCTTTTTCTTTTTTTCCTCAAACCTTTAATTTCTTTGGCTGATTATTTCTTATTCTCCCTTTGGATTTTGCCATTTGCTATTGTGACAGATAGGTATATGTGCTACCTTGAGTTTTTCAGAATATGTAGAAATTTTAACTGACAGTTTTATATGTCTTAAGTTTCCTTACATTTCTACCTTTGGCTCTTGGTTTTACACTGATCTTATTTCCGTTTTACACTGATCTTATCAGATACATATCTGTCCAGCAAAAAAACATAGCATGGTACAACATAGTCCCAATGCCTCTTATTTCATTCCAATATATGGCTTAGTATAGTCTTAAGCATTCCACTTGTCATGTGGGAGGCTGGGATTCAATACCTTGCCAGTGACTCACTTCTTCAAGTCCTGCTCTGTTGATTCATTGTGGTCATGGCAGGGGTGGGATATATATTCTTGAGAGGGAGAATGAAGAACACAGAGAGCATCATTCTTCCATTAGGAAGATTATTCCAGTTGCCCACTAAAGCCAACAGGCACATATAGTGGTCATCATAGATAAATAAATAAGTTGGAGGAGAATGGGAGAAGATAGTAGTGAGCTACTCCTATATTTTACCATGAAGACCAAATGGATAAGACAGTAGAATGTTACTGATGTTTTCATACTGGATAATGGGGGGAATCACTTTGAAGTCCTAAAGGTTATTGATTGAGAACCACAGGAAATATGGAATGAAATCAAAGGATGAATGTGAAAGAGATTGCTAAAGACCAAGAAACAGAAGAAAGTAAATTGGATGTGGAGATTGCCAAGAAGAGAAGAGAAACCTAAGATAAGACAAAAATCTCAGGAAGAAACTTATGATAATGGGGGAGGGGCTGTCTGAGTTATTTTCTCAAATTACTTTCTTGGCCTGAGCTCAGATTTCATTTCCCTGGTCATTGCCTTCGTAGTGATTCTTCCTTCTATCCTTCAAAAACATCCTCTTTATCCATTACGTGATGCTTCTGAAGTTCAGTTTTGGAGAAGATTCCGGAGAATGCCATAGATAGCCAAGAAAACAAATTGCTTATGGAACAAGTCGATCCAGAGTTTTCACTTGAAGCACAAATAGTCAAGCTCAAATTATCATACTCTGAACACATTATGTAAGGCCTACCTCTCTAATTAAACTTATGTTACTGGAAACAAATAGGAGGATAATGACCAGCAACAAAGTGGATGGACTCAGTTACAGTAGCAGTGAATGCACTACTGGAAGGCCTAAAAGACCAGGTTGGGAACAGATCCTTCAGAAGACCACTGTGTGGTCATTAAACTCTTTCTTGATAAAACATAATCAAGCAATAAATATGAAAACAATAGAGTGTGTGCTGTATTGGATATGTTGGGATGTCTGAAGTCTATGAGAAAAGAAAGTATGCAACTATTTAGATATTGATGAGATAAAAATACATCATCGGTAGAAAGAAATTTGTACCAGTAGTGTACTCAAGAAGCCATACAGTCTAGGCCGTACACAAAAATATTTGAAAGGTAAGGAATTCATAACAAGACATTGCAATCTTCATGCAATGGTTACAAAACAGTAGAACAGGTATTTTAGCAGCTTCATCCTGTGATACGGAAATTGAAGTTTTGATGCTGCCTACCCAAACTGACTGAAGAATAATCATAACAGTGATAAAGCACCTGCTTTGAAAAAGGTCCCATTTTTAATCTTATTTCTTCAGCATAGATAGATTCTATGTGTCTATACAAAGAGAAAGGTATTTCACAACGCTGAAAAGCATCAATAAAGGACCTCTCTTTGAACTTTAAATCAGCTGTGCCTTCTGTAAGATTTGCACAATGCTTTGAAACTAATCTTGGCTACTTTTTCACCTGTGTGTGTCTGCAAGTTCACTTTGCTTCCCCCCCCCCCCAGAAATCTCTAAAGGATTTGCCAGTCTAAATAAGGTTCCAAAGTGATTCATTTTTCCCTTTAAGCTTCTAGAAAGTTATTGTTAGACACAGTGCATAACAATGGGCAATATTTCCCTCGTATAACAGGTTGGGAATACTTTTGAACTGAAAGACAACACTCAGAAGCATATTAAGGGCTACATGAGAAAAGCAGTTAGGGTTACAGGTCCTTCCTTTTTCCACAGATATATCACATGTGTGCATTTATTGTACTTCTATGGCTTCGGCTATGCCAATGGCCATGTCTATGTATCTGAATTTATATCTAGCTCTATTGTATATTTCAGCAGAGCAGTTTTACTTTTACTCTGGATGCAGTGACAAAAAAGAAAGTCTTCTGTGGGAGTTTCCATGTCAAGGTACTCCAGGAGCTTTGACAGACTTTTCAAACATTTCACTCCTTTCCCTAAGAGGAAAGGGGAGACAGAGAAGCCAGGCTTTCAAGTGCTGTTAATTAAAACATTTCAGCAATTTGAAGATATCTAACACAGCTAAGCCAGTTTCATTTGGCCCTTGCAATTAGAAATCTTGCTTGCTGTGTTATGGTGCCTCCCGTTTCCACCAAAAACAAAACACCGGAAGCCGCAAAACCCTTTTGATATCTAAAATGAAGATAACACTGCATATATCCTTTTTTACCTTTATTATAGGTGTGTGTGTATGTATGTGTGTGTGTGTGTGTGTATGTGTGTGTGTGTGTGTGTATATATATATATGTATATATATATACACATACATACACATACACACACACATACATACATACATACACACACACACACACACACACACAGGTAAAAAAGGATATATGCAGTGTTATCTTCATTTTAGATGTCAAAAGGGTCTCTCTCTCTCTGTCTCTCTCTCTCTCTCCCTCCCTGTCTCTCTATCTGCCCTTGGTGTGCCAGTCCTCTTCCCCCACTCTTTCTTTCTTTCTTTCTTTCTTTCTTTCTTTCTTTCTTTCTTTCTTTCTTTCTTTCTTTCTTTCTTTCTTTCTTTCTTTCTTTCTTTCTCTTTCTTTCTTTCTTTCTTTCTTTCTTTCTTTCTTTCTTTCTTTCTTTCTTTCTTTCTTTCTCTTTCTTTCTTTCTTTCTTTCTTTCTATCTCTTTCTTTCTTTCTTTCTCTTTCTTTCTTTCTTTCTTTCCTTCTTTATCTCTCTCTCTCTCTCTCTCTCTTTCCCCCCATCTCCCTCTCTCCTATCTGCTGCTCACCTGGCAAGCTGGCTTCAAGCTGTTCTCCAACAAGCTCAGGGATAGGCAACTTCGGCTCTTTTATGACTCATGGACTTCAACTCCCAGAATTCCTGAGTCGGCATAGCTGGGCTAGCTAGCTCTCTCCTGCCCTTCCAGCTTCCTGCAGAGACGCAGCAAAGGGAGGAGCTCCACCCAGTAAGCTTTTCAGCTCCTCGGAGAATACTGTGAGTACACTCTCTTTTTTACACACACACACACACACACACACACAAACAGAGAGAGAGAGAGAGAGAGAGAGAGAGAGAGAGAGAGAGAGAGAGACAGAGACAGAGAGACAGAGAGAGACAGAGAGAGACAGAGAGAGACAGAGACAGAGAGACAGAGAGAGAAGCAGGGAAGCGCAATTGCCTCTCTCTGTCTCTGTCTCTCTCTGCAAATGGCAGAGGAGACTGGGAGCCACAGGGGAAGGCTCAAAGAGCCACATGCGGCTCAAGAGCCGCACGTTGTTAACCTATGGCCTAACCCATTCTAACTCTCCGGGATGTTCAGCAGTGTGGCATAAGGTAGTTTCACATTCATCAATCTGGTTTCTATTAGAAACGAGCTGGTAAAGCAGACAGATCTTTGATTTCACACAAAAAGCATTTCTACTCATAATGTATAGATTTGTTTGTTTTTTCTTTAAAAAAACCACCTCAATAGGTGAAGCTAGAAGTTGAGAAAAAAATAATCAAATAATTTTAAGCATTCATGTTCCACATTCCATTGAATTCAGTGTTGCCATCCAGCTGATTGACAAATATGACAAATTATTGTGGAGAAACTGTAAATAACAAGCCGTTATTCTTAATATATTCTAAATTTTTTTCACATTGATGACAGGGTCTCAAGTGTAATTTTCCAGCATATTAATTATATAATAATAATAATAATAATAATAATAATAATAATAATAATAATAATAATAATAATAATAATAATAATAATAATAATAATAATAATAATAAAGTTGGAAGAGACCTTGGAGGTCATCCAGTCCAACCCCCTGCTCAGGTAGGAAACCCTATACCATTTCAGACAAATGGCTGTCCAGTCTGTTCTTAAAAACTTCCAGTGTTGGAGCATTCACCACTTCTGGAGGCAGGTTGTTCCACTGGTTAATTGTTCTAACTATCAGAAAATTTCTACTTAGTTCTAGGTTGCTTCTCTCTTTGGTTAGTTTCCATCCATTGCTTTTTGTTTTGCCTTCAGGTGATTTGGAGAATAGCTTGACTCTCTCTTTGTGGCAGGCCCTATTTTGTTGTTTTCCTTTCTTCCTCTCCACTAACAATTTGAAGAGGGATGTTTATTTTCATTTTTGTAAATCAGCGTTGCCTTAAAATTTCACGTGTCAATATTTCATTTGGATTTAATTCAGCATATGGGCTTAACCTGACAGTAATTATCTCCAGTATATAAATAAATGAAAGTAGAAAGCAAAGCCATTTATTTAAAAAACACTATAGTGCAATGTTGCTTATTGAAAATATCAATAATACTGAAATAAAATTATGCCATTGAGGAACCAATTTGTCTTTCAATCTTTTGGATGATCCACATTCTTGTAAATGAGGGAATAAGATACTTTTAATACATTATTTTGAACCTCTGAATTTTCAGCAGAACTTTCTTAGTCCCTTTTGAAATAGTGGGAAGAGTCAAGTTGGTTTGTTTTTCCCCTGACTGGTAATATGCTAAAATAATCTTTAAGGCTCTGTGGAGTTTTGAAAAAAAAAGTACTTCACACACTAACAGTACCACCCAGAGTTACTCTAAACATGAGAAATCCCTAAATATGATATAAATAAAATAGGCAAGCAAGCAAGCAAACAAACAAATAAATAAATAAATAATGTTTCACTGGACTCTCCTGAAGAGCTTGGATTATGTAAAAAACTGAGACATAATCCAAACATAATCCAAAAACTGAGACATAATCCAAGTTTTTGGATCAAAAGCTGAGAGGATTTTTCTGTAGTGAACTTCATGGAGAAGGTTGTTCTCCTACAGTTCTGGGTGCTAAATTCCACAACATCTTCCAAAGACAACCAGCCCAAAGCCTTCTTCAGTATTTCAGGTGAATGTCAGGGAAGGTGAGTTGGGGCTACTCAGGGCTGGCTTTAGGCCAAGGCTGAGTAGGCAATGGCCTAGGGCAGTGGTGGCGAACCTATAGCATGCGTGCCAGAGGCAGCACTCAGAGCCCTCTCTGTGGGCACATGCGCCGTTGCCACAGCTCTGCCTCCCCCCACTCCCCCTCCTTGCCAACAGCCCCCCCAGGGTACGGCCCACGCGGAACAGCACAGCCAAGGGCATGGCAGCCAGGCAGCAGGGACAAGATTCCACCTTCACACCCCAATGTGTGCAGATGATGCTGCTGGGCACGAGTGGAGGGCATGACCACCATGGTGCTGCAGGGCCACCTGGGCAATCTGCGGTGGGCCATGGAGGTGGTGGGGGCCCTGCGAGTGGGTGGGGCGATGCGGGGGCTGGAGTGGGGCTTGAGCAGGGGCAGGTGGCAGAGCGGGAGGATGGGCTGGGTGGTGGGGAGGCTTTTGGGCACTCAGTCTCTAAAAGGTTCGCCATCACTGGCCTAGGGTGCCAAAGCTTAGAAGAAGCCAATGATGCCCCTCCTTCTAAAAACAGAGGCTATTTTAAAAAATGCAAATTTTTGCATTGGTGAAAGGTGACACCATGAGACAATATGTCACCTTTCTTTGAGCCAGCACATGGGCCCATTGCTTTGCCTTCTGACATTTCCTTCAGCACCAGCCAGCCAAAGTTATGGGACACTGTGGCAAATCCAAATATTTTGCTGACTAAAAGGATGGTGGCAGGGGTATTGTCAAGCTCCAGGGAAAACAGGAGCTTCAGGCAGTTCAGATAAGGATAAAGATTTATTGCAAGCTTAAGCTCTCTACAAGAATCTGAGCTACTAGTGGTCAAGGGAAATGAAGAATGGGAATTAAGAAGGCATTCTAAGTGGGATGGACTTAGATCTCTTGTGGGCGTGCAGGGACTTGTGACTTATGACACATTTGACTCTTTTTTCCTTTTCCTGTCCCTGTTCATCCCCATTTTAGCTTTTCTGCCAAAACATTTTTTCTGTGGTGCTTAAATAGTTTGGAATTAGCCAGCAGAAAGTGATTTAAATGACATGTATTTCATCCAAATGTATATTTTAATTGGGATTGTATATTAAGATGTTTACTCCATTTGGAGGCAGTAAATTCCATAATTTAATCATGTATTGAACAAAGTAGTGCTCCATTTATGTATTGAACTGACTATAAGTTATTTTTCCCCTAGATATCTGTTAATCAATGCAGAGGATGTTCTGACATCACATGCAAACCCAGAGCTAATATGCTCTGTTCTTGAAATAGGATAGTTTAGATTCTGTCCATGGTAATATGTACAACTAAAAATTATGGGTGCGTTGGATGAAAGTGGAGATATTGATTTTGGACCAATTGATAAGGAAGATGAAGTTTTAATATACACTATGTCAAGAGATAAATATCTTTTATTGGATATATTATGGAATTTGTTAACAATATTGTTTGGACCAGCAGCATTTTCAGCTTCTGAGACATCTGAGACACTAGAACATCCCGTTAAGTCATTTAAAAGTAAATATAAAAACTATTAGTTTTTATAGATATTAATTAAAAATAAATTAGTTTGAAATGCAGATGCCAAGAAATAAGTGGAATAAAGAATTAGAGGTTTCTATATTGTCTAGACCAGGGCAGTGGTGGGATTCAGCCAGTTCGCACCGGTTCGCTATAACCAGTAGCTAAATTTTGTTGAGTTCAGAGAACTGGCTGAACCCATGCTGCTTCTGGAAGTCTATTCTAGGCCTTGGAGGCCTGGAGGAGGTCTCGCAGGCCTAGAATGGCCCACCGGAAGTGTGTGGATGTCACTTCTGGAAGTCCATTCTAGGTCTCGGAGGTCCAGGTCTGCATCCATGCAGAGAACCGTTTGTTCAGGTATTTGAATCCCACCACTATAGACAATGTGTGAGTGTCTTAACCTCTATAGTAGAAGTGTCAATGGACCTCAAATTAAATAACAAAAAATCATAAACAAAATCCTTCAATAAAATAAAATTTGAGAAAAGGTTGTATGTATGTATGTATGTATGTATGTATGTATGTATGTATGTATGTATGTATGTATGTATATATATATATATATATATATATATATATATATATATATATATATATATATATATATATATATATATATATATATATATATATGTGTGTGTGTGTGTTTTCTGAGGTTTTCGCGGGTGTTTGTATGTCGGTCTTTGGTTCTTCGGGTTTTCTCCCACGTAGAATTTGAAGTGTCTTGGCGACGTTTCGACGAAGTCTCATTCGTCATCTTCAGGCTGGTGCTTTCGGCTTCTGCTTCTAGGAGAAATGTGAGATTTTAGCTGTTTCTTCCTTTTAACTGCCAGTGGGGGTTTGAACTGATTGGCTGGGAGCTTGGCTGTGTTCTGATTGGGTGGAGGTGTGTTCTGATTGGTTAGGGGCTTGGCTGTGCTCTGATTGGCTGGGGGAGTGTTCTGTTTGGGTGGGTTGATTCCAGAAGGGCTACTGATTTTTTGGGATTCTAAAAGATACAGACTGGACACTCCATCCCAAGCAGAGGAATTTTTCAACAAGCACAAAGCCTTCTTGGAGAAAGATGATATGGAATTTAAGAGATCAGAGAGAACACCTACTGCAGAGACTTCCAAGCAAACAGAGAAGGAAATACCAAAAAAGACGCAATCAGAAGAAGACATTAGACCTAAAGATCAGAGACAGATAAGTTCACCTAGAAGATTGAGATCTCAAAATAATTGAAATCATGGAGGAAATTGGAATATACTCTATAAATATAGATGGTCTCAACTCCCCATCCAAAAGGAGTAAAATATTTCATAGACTACAGAAACTTAAAATGGACATAATTTGTTTACAAGAGACTCATATTAAGAGACAACACTCTAGAATTTTAGAACAGCCAAAATTAGGCAAATTCTTTTTTTCTTCGGCATTACAAAAGAAAAGAGGGATAGTGATATATATAAAAGAAAAGTTGAATCCAAAACAAATTTATTCTGATGAGGAAGGAAGAATAGTGATGGTGGAGATTTCATGGAATCAAAAACAAATACTGTTGGTGGCAATATATGCCCCCAATGAGAAACAAGAGCTATTCTTTCAACAACTATATGACAAACTTGTGGATTTAAATTATCATAGTCTTTGTATATTGGGAGACTTTAATGCAATTGTGAATGCAGTTCGAGACTACAAAAGCCATAAACAAGGGAAGAAAGGAAGTAATGTTTTATCTAAATCTTGTTTAAAAATGAAAGATGAACTATGCTTGCAGGATATATGGCGAGAGATGAATCCAGAAAAGATACAATATACCTTTTACTCTAATAGGCATAATTCTTGGTCAAGGATAGACATGATATGGATCTCCCATGATCTGAAGACCATGATACAGGAAGTTGAAATCAAACCAAATATTTGGGCAGATCATAACTCAATTAAAATGACATGGAAAGGATATAAGAAAAGATTGAGATGGTCTCTGAATAAAGCCATTTTGAAAGAAAAAGAATTTTTACAATTAGCAATAAAAGAAATGGAATTTTTTTTAAGATCAATAAAAAGGAAGATACTTCTATCCAAAATGTTTGGGACACGGCAAAAGCATACTTTAGAGGTTTAGCTATAACCTATATTGCTAAAAAGAATAAAGAAAAGAGAATTTCACAATCCAAATTGAAAAAACAGCTTGGTATGTTGGAGCTGGAATTACAAACTGATCCACAAAAGAAAAATGTGAAGATACAAATGGACTTAATAAAACATAAATTAAACCTACTTGAGACTGATATTATGGCACAACAGATTAAACGAGCCAAACAGAACTTTTTTTGAAAATGATAACAAACCTGGTAGATGGCTTGCATATAGACTGAAAAAAGAAAGAGAAAAAAGAGCAATAAGTAAATTATTGGACAAAAAGGGTGAAACACACTGTCATAATGATGGTATCAAAAAAATAGTTAAGGCCTTTTATGAACTACTTTATAAGGCTGAGACGATCTCTGAAGAGGCAATTCAGGATTATTTTAAAAAAGCAAATCTCCCAAAAATATCAGAAAATATGCGACAGAGATTAAATGAGAAAATATCAATGATGGAGATCATAGAGGCAATTAAAAGACAAAAGAAAGATAAGACACCGGGGCCAGACGGACTACCTGCAGAATTTTACACAGCTTTACAAGATACCGTGACTCCTTTTCTGAAGGACTTGTATAATGAAACTTTTATACAGACAAAAATTCCAAATTCATGGACTGAAGCTAATATTACCTTGATACCTAAAGAAGATACAGATTTTACACAAATTAAAAACTATAGGCCAATATCGTTACTAAATGTGGATTATAAAATCTTTGCTGCAATTTTGGCAGAAAGAATGAAAAGCTTTTTAATAGAATTTATTCATCCAGACCAAAATGGCTTTCTACCTAAAAGACAGATAAAGAACAACTTAAGGATTATTTTAAATGTTTTGGAGTATTATGAAAATCATCCAGGGAGCCAGATGGCACTCATATTTCTTGATGCACAAAAAGCATTTGATAATTTAAATTGGCAATTTATGTTTCAACAATTACAGGAAATGGACTTTGGTGAAAACTTTATTAAAACAATTCAAGTGATCTATAAGAAACAATCAGCAAGGATACTTATAAATTGAGACTATACAGAGAGCTTTGATATTAAAAAAGGCACGAGACAGGGATGTCCACTCTCTCCCTTGCTATTTATTTTGACTCTGGAGGTATTGACTAGAAACATCAGGCAAGATATTGAAATTAAAGGACTTGATATTAAAGACCAGAAATATAAACTACAGGCTTTTGCAGACGATTTGGTCTTTATCTTAGAGGACCCTTTGGAAACAGCCCCTAAACTTTTGCAGAAAATTGAAAAATTTGGACAAGTGGCTGGATTGAAAATAAATAGGGAAAAAACTAAAGTGTTAACAAAAAATTTAACTGATAAACAAAAAACTCAACTCGCCAAAAAGACAAATTTTCAAATAGCTAAAAAAGTTAAATATTTAGGTATCTATCTTACGGCGAAATATTCATCATTAAAAGAGGATAATTATGAGAGACTAATAAAACAAATAAAAATTGACCTGGAAAAATGGGAAAATCTCCAATTATCATTGTTAGGAAGAATAGCGACTGTTAAAATGAACATTTTACCAAAACTATTTTTTTTATTTCAAACAGTTCCTGTAAAGTTGGGTAAGAAATTTTTTGACAATTTAAATGCAATGATATTAAGATTCATATGGCAAAGAAAGAAAGCAAGAATTAAATGTAAACTTCTACAAGATTTGAAAGAGAGAGGGGGCTTTGGACTTCCGGAGTGGAGACTTTATTATCAAGCAGCTATTTTGCTTTGGATTAAAGAATGGATTACTTTGAGAAATAAGTGAATTCTCTATTTAGAGGGATATGATCTTCAACTAGGCTGGCATGCCTTTTTATGGTATGAGAAAGCTAAAATACACAAGTACGTTCAAAACCATGCTATAAGAAACGCTTTACTCTTTGAATGGGGGAAAGTTAGACATAAAATGTACATGAAAATTCCTGAGTGGCTTTCAACGATGGAAGCATTTGCTTATCCGAATTTGATTAATTATGATAAACTTGTTAGTTATAAAGACATTTTGGACAAGGATGGAAAACTCAAAGACAGGCAAACCCTTCAACAACAAGGTATTGACTTAACATGGTGGTTCTATTTGCAAATTCAAACAAGATATGAAAAAGACATAAAAACAATGGGATTTTACAAAGAGCTGACTCCACTTGATAAAATACTTTTAACAACAGATGAACATTTGATTAAGAAACGTTATAAACATTTATTAAATTGGAAAATGGAGGAAGAACAAGTAAAAGAGACAATGATAGTATGGGCGAAGAACTTTGAATATTCTATAGAATTAGAAGATTGGCAAAAATTGTGGGATAAAAATATTAAACTTACTAAAGCAGTAACATACAAAGAAAACTTATATAAAATGTTTTATAGGTGGCATATGACACCAGTTTGTTTAGTGAAAATGTTTAAAAATTTATCAGATACATGCTGGAAATGTAAGCAAAAACCGGGTACTTATTATCACGCCTTGTGGACATGTTCTATTGCAAAAAAATATTGGTCTAAGATTCATAGATTGTTAGTAAAGATGATGAAAATTCAGATAGAATTTAAACCAGAACTGTTCTTGTTAGGTGTATTAAGACCTAACTATGGTAAAGAAAATGATTATTTAATAGTACATGTATTGACAGCTGCAAGAATAGTTTTCGCCCAGTTTTGGAAAAATGAAAAGTTACCATCAGCTCAGATTATAATTTTGAAAATTCTAGATTGTGCAGAAATGGACAGATTAACATTAGAGATGAAGGAGAAAGAGGATTCAATCTTTTATAAAACTTGGGGAAAATTTTATCAGTGGGTTGAAACACGTTAGAATAAGAAGAGATATTAGAGATTTAGTATATTAAGTATTAAGCTTGATGTTTAGAAATAGTTGCTATGTTATTAATTAGGCTAATTATTTAAAGGAATATTATTGCTTTACCAAAAGTTTGTTGTTACTATACCGATTTACTATTAGAAAGGTTTAGTATTATATAAATAATAATATTCAATATGAAGACCCGGACGACAGCTTGTTCATTGAATCACATATCTATTGTTATTATCCACACCCAGTCCCCTTTATTCCGGTTCCCTGTACCCTTCCCGACCCCATCTTTCCCTACCCATATAAAAATCTAATAAAATACATTTATATATATATAAAAGTATGATATACACTAGAGGCAAAGGAAAATCTCTAAACCCCTTGCAGAGTTTTCCTTTTCATGTCATTTGATAATGTGTTGCTGAACAGCTTGACCAAAAATGATCTTGAACATTGTAAACAAACCGATGTTTCTAAAAATAATTTAAAGGTTTCTTGAAAAAAATCAATTTTCCATAACAAGCAAGCAAAAATAGGTATATGAATTTACAAACAATCAATGTAAAATAAAATAATAACAACCCTCATAGTAAGAAATGCAGTCTACAACAATTTAAAAATTAAGTCAAATTCTTGTCACTTTTCTCACCCTTTGTTCATTGTGATAAGAGTCAACTCTCTGCCCCTAAAGTCCCAGAAACATTTCTTCTATTATTATAGATCTCTTTATTACTGTTGTTCAAGTGAACCTCCTATTTACTGTATTTTGGCCATTCCAGTATCTTGTTTTGACCAAATGCAAAATAGAGTGATAAAACTGCAAGGCAAAAGCCAATGCAATCACAATAACTTTAAGACAGCTTAATACAATAAGGTCAGACAAAACACAATAGGAGGGTTGCCCCATCATGGTGTTGGGAGGAACTCCCCCGTTTGGTCCTTCCAGCCGGGATTCCCCTTGACGGCGCGGCATGGAAGAAATGGATCATGAAGCCAGCTACCGGAAAGAGGTTTAATTATGAGGATCAAAGTTGAGTGACAATTCAGCTCGAGTCCCCGGCTAGCTAGACAGAATGATCTTTAAACAGGGGTTTTTATACCCTTTAGTGGTTTTCAAATTTGTCACTTCTGATTGGTGTGTTGAAATCTGTCTTTCCTGATTTGTTGGTCGGTGACTATTGTTGGTCAGATTTCTTCTCTAATCTTTGCCTAAAAGGTGTTAATTACTTTTATTGTTGTGTATTTGTTAATCCTGATTGCTGCTAGCTGGTTCCTCATTGTGTGTGTCAAGTGTTTGCTGTTTTAGCCTCAGGCTGCTGTTGACTCAGGCTAGTTCATATTGGTGTTTTTTCCAGATTATTCCTTCATTGGAGTGGGGAGGGGGTGTCCAGCTCCCATCAGTGGCATTAATATAATCTAAGGTATAAGGAAATACTAAATTAAAGCATTGAATTTTATATATATATAATTCAACAGCTCTCAGGAACACCTTGTTATATTGACAAATGAGTGGATCATGGCTATTTTTATTTGAAGTCATTGTTTTAAGTGTTACAAGTAGTTCCATACTATTCCATTTTCTCATTTTCTATTAAAAAAGAACCACCTGAACATGTGATGGTAGGTTAAAAAAGACATTTTAACTATGAATTACTTTGGAACATTTCAGAAATGCAAAAGCCAGTGAACAACTAATGTCTTTTTAAAAAATATCATTAAGAAATGCTGAGTGAATACACAAATATCCTGTTCCTTAAGTTTTTCTGTCTGTATTTCAAACGTGGATACATTTTAATATTCAAAAGAGTTTACTTCCAAGAAAGTTTGCTGAAGATCAGATGACCTTTAAAGTAATTATCCTACTCAGTGAAATGAAACATGAAGACCCTTCACAAGAGAAGTTCAAGCCATTTCCTTTATAAGTGAGCAGAAAGAGTAACATTCTAATGTTAGACTCCTGCTCTCATCATCATCTCCAACAGTAAGATGATTATTTATTTATTAAATGTATTGGCCACCCATTTTATTGCAGGATAGCTGTAAGATTTTTAAGATAGCTCTTAGTCCCAAGCACTGGGTATGTCAGAGTACTGTGAATTTCATGCTTTTTTATCTTAAGATAAATATAACTTTATGTCAAAATCCTAAAGCGTATCATGAAGATTCATAAATTTGTGGAATTAATATCATTTTTTGGTGTCAGCATAGAAAAAGGAAGAGTTTCTGTCAGTCAAGCACTGGGCTAAGTCAATTGTTGAATGCAGATGCACAAGTCTGAATGTCATCTTCCTATTTTAGTCTGATTCAATTGAGATAAAAGTATGAAGGGGTAGTTCGTTTGAGATCTGTGACTGAACCAGCCAACACTTAAAACCAGATACTTCAAAAGAGGCAAACCATCCATTCAACCTTTGATTAGGGAATTGCAAATAAGGATTTAAAAATGAGTATATTGAACTACAGTTGAATGGCTGAGCTTTTCTCTGAACTGATTTTTTAAAAAATGAATTAAAGTACATGATTCAAATTCCTTATCTTTAATAACAAGTTTCAATTGTTCCTTTGAGCACTACTGGCAAAAGATCAGCACTTCAACAGTAAAAGATATCAAAAACCTGTCCTAATGTTTCATTATATATCTCAGCTCACAGTATAAGATAGTTTCTCTGTAGAAGCTTAGTAAAGCTTATTCTAATAAAACAGAAATTTTATTAAGGATAGTTCTGAACCCTCAAAGATTAAAAAGAATAATTAAATTACCTCTGTAAAATAAATTTACATTTAAAGGTTATGCCTTCAGATTGCCCATATGCAACTATAAAACATATAAGAAGTAATACTACTTTTGTATCTACTTGTTATTTCAAGAACTTTTTGGAACAAAAAAGAGACACACACAAGCCTATTTTAATATATATATATATATATATATATATATATATATATATATATATATATATATATATATATATATATATATATATATATATATATATATATATATATATATATATATATATATATATATATATATATATAATAGTTTATTTTAAAAAGTGAAAAAAACCAAGGGAAAAGTACAAGAAAGAATCAGATAAAATCCAGCAGGGGGGTAAAATAAATCAGCATTCAACCAGCCAGTCAACTTTAGATATGAAGCAAAGCAAAACAGAAGTTTTAAAAAATGTAATTGAAATCCATGCAGTCTGCCAAAAGGAAAAAGATGGATGATCTAGTTTTCCACTGCTCCTACTAGGAACTGTAATCTTCAAGTTTCCTTATCCCAGGTGGGTCCATAATTGTCCCAAAACCATCTTGAGTTGTTCCTAAGTGCTCCCATTCAAATCCAGGGAATGGGGCTGCCAAAAAACCAATTTTGACAGTAAAATTGGCAGATCATCAGCAGGAGAAAATTCTCCCTACTGTTCAATAGCCATCTTTGGGAGCAAACCCCTTATTTTGGTGGAACACATCTTAAAGTAATGGCCTTAACCATTTTATTGTCAACCATTAAATACATCTGATGTAACTTTTATCTTGGACTGTATGAAATATGAAGCAACAATAGTGGTTAAAATAAAACTCAATCTAGGATGTAGCTCAGTGACAGCATACCCATTTAGCATGCAGAAGTTTACCAATTAAATATTTGTCCTCTTGAGATAGAAATGGAAGACACCCCTAACTAGAATTCAGGGAGAATTAGAATAGGTAAAACCCATGTTTCATAGGCCACATGCAGCTATGAATGTAAAATAAGTGTGTAATTGTACTATGGTTATAATGCAGCTGTTTTCTCATTTATAAACTATGTAATAGTAGTAGTAGAAAATATTAATCTATTAAAATATTAACCTCCCAACTTCCAAAACCAACCAACCAAGCAACCAATTACCAAAAGCACTGTTATGATCTTTGAATAGGTTTGGTGGGAAAGTAAAAGCAGATAAGTGACTTTTGGATGACAAAAACATTGCCTATTCCTTAGATTGTACACAGCTCATCTCATACTTGCCCCTCCATCCTTGAATTCTCAGCAATATCCAGGCTTTGGAGGAATTCTGGAAGATGACCTCAAATTAGAGAAAAGCATTATACAATGTCAAACGCAAAGGATAAGGACCATAAGTTGTTACAGTTCAGAATAATTTTTGCTTAAGCCTATATACCAGAATCTAGTCAACTAATGGTCAGCAATAAATTGGCACTAGATAAGAGTCAATGGAATTCAAAACGGGCTGGGTGTGCATCACTTGTGACTGCGTAATAACTCTAATCTGATGATGTGCTTAACTCCACCCCTCAGCTCTGCCTGCTCTTCTTCTACATTGATAATGCTATACTACATGGATTGTGATGAGCTAACACTATATCTTGAATTTGGTTAACTACTGTATCAGTACCACTACTTTTACATGTAATGTAAGATGAAATACAATTTTGTATTGCATTTTAAACTTTGCTGAATCTTAGTAGAATACATAGCCTGCTTGAAGTGAAAAGAAACACATCATTTAAGGTAAGGACACCTGTCACTCTGGTTATAATGATTTCATCAGTAAAAAAAGATGTGAAGTGTATAATCAGGATAAAACAACCACCCCTTCTCTTGAGCATTTGATTTATTGTGAGATGAGACCCTTAAGGAGAAAAGTCACTCTTTTTAAAGAAAACAATGGGGTCTGAGAGAAGCAGGACATATTAATATTGTCATTGGGACAGATGTTTGGGCAATG
Source organism: Bothrops alternatus (assembly GCA_034064705.1). Taxonomy (NCBI): domain Eukaryota; kingdom Metazoa; phylum Chordata; class Lepidosauria; order Squamata; family Viperidae; genus Bothrops; species Bothrops alternatus. The sequence goes on from JARGCV010000031.1 coordinate 11,407,494, forward strand.
TGCAAGATAGTCAAAAGGTATTTTGACAAGAAAAAAAATGTGTTCTCTGAAGATTTCCAAAACATAAATCTAGTAATACAGCCAAAGGAATGGAACTGAATATATTTCATTTTCATGAATTGTTAGTATTTTGCAACCCCAAAGTATATTACCTTGGAGACTCAAAGAAGCTGATGGAATTTTGTCAAATATATGTATGCAATAGAGGGCATACTCTGTTAAATTACATGTAAATAAGTAAAATGACAAACCAGTTTTTTTCCCCTAAAGAGCAAATGGATTGAAATTTACATTCATTTCAGGAGACAGTCAACACCAAGAGTATGCTAATTGTATATGCACGCTGGGATGTTTCGTGTGCACGGAAGAGAGACATGATGTTTAAAGAACTTCTGGGCATGTTGTTCCGTCTGCCTCTTAGTTGCACAATTCTCAATATAGTCATTTATGCATTTTTAAAAAGAAAGTAAATAAGGACTTATGAAAAGTAAACTGCATTTCACCGCCTTCCCTGTAAACAACAAAGTGGAATGAATTGAACTATATATCATAAGCAAACTTAAACCTGTATTTTTCTTCTTCTTCTCTACAATAACAGAACATACTTGGAACATTTGTGATAAAATACAGCTTCGTTATTCTTTTCACTACATGAAGCATGCAGAGTTAATGGACTTTATTTCTGCAGGAACATAATGATTGCAAGTGACAAGCAAAATGAGACTTACAGATAAATTCCTTCATTCTCTCCTAATGCATTTGAAACAATATTCTTCACATTGAAATTCTCTGTTGTCTCGGCAACCTTCTGCTGAGAAAGTTGTCCAGGTTGATCTGAATAAACTCTGTTTTATTATATCAAATATCTTTAAAAGGTTTCAATATTTTATGTAAAAAGACTCCCCTTCATGGCATGGGACTGCCTTCTGCCACATACTTCTCTACGGTGAGAGCGCATAGGGTCGGCCTCCTCCGGGTCCCGTCAGCGAAACAATGTCGTCTGGCGGGCCCTAGGGGGAGGGCTTTCTCTGTTGTGGTGCCCGCCCTCTGGAACCAACTGCCTCCGGAAGTCCGCGTTTCTCCAACTCTCCCGGCCTTCCGGAAAAACCGAAAAACTCATCTTTGCCGGCAAGCCTGGGGATGATTGTAGTTTATTGTTGCATTGAATGTGTGTTTTTTTATTGGTTTTGTTTGGGTTTTTATATTGTATTTTCTGTTATATATATGTTGTTAGCTGCTCCGAGTCCCCGGAGAGGAGCAGCATACAAACCCAAATAAATAAATAAATAAATAATAAATAATAAATATTACATTCAACACAACTTACAACATTTCATTTAGCAACCAAAGTCACAATGGCACTGAAAAAAGTGATTTACAACCAGTCCTTGTACTTATGCCCATTGCTGCATCCCCACAGTCACCTGATCAAAATTTAGGCACAGGGCATGTATTTACAATGATTGCAGTGTCCAGGATCATATGATCACCATTTGTGATCTTCGCAGCTAGTTTACAACAAACAAGGACAATTGGGGAAGCTGGATTCATTTAATGACCACAAGATTCATTTAACAGCTGCAATGATTCACCTAACAATAATGGCCAAAATATATATAGAGCGTAAAGTCTTTCTATTTTTGGCTGCTGTAAAAACAATAAAGCAGTAATTCATTTATTTAGCTATCATACTTTTGAGTCAATATTGACTTCTGGCAACTGTTTGGATTAGCCCCGGCCATTTTGGCCAGGTTTTTCAGAAGTGGTTTGTCCTTCCTTCCTTCCTAGGGCTGAGAGAAAGTGACTGGGCCAAGTTCACCCAACTAGCTCTGTGCTTAAGGAAGGAGTAGAATACATGGTCTTCTGGTTTCTAGCCTGATGTTTTGACCTACTACATCAAACTCACTTTCTAAAACAATAAATGTCAGGACTTTTTTTTAAAAAAAAAAAAAGTCTGAAAGAAAGCTTTCTCCCCAGGAGAACTAAAAGCAAAATGAAGAATACAAGAGCAAGCAAAAAGATTTTAATTGCAAATTTTGGAAGGTTTTTAACCTTAAAAAATGCTCAAAGGTTTTTTCTTCTTCAAAAGGCAACTGGATTATGTTTTTTCTTGAGGAAGAAATGTCTTTTTTTCAGTTGCCTTTTGAAGAAAAAAAAAGTACCTTTGAGACAACCATGACCTAGATGACTGAGAATCTCCATAGACCAGCAGTTCTCAACCTGTGGGTCACGACCCCATTTGGGGTCAAACGACCATTTCACGGAGTCGCCAAACAACGCAGTCTGCCATTTTTTCCCCTTTTCCCCTCGCCTGGCGCAGGGGGCAGCACCACGCATGCGCGAGGTAGCGCCGCGCATGCGCGATGAGGGCCGCCGCGCCGCGCATGCCCGATGAGGGCCGCCATGCCGCGCATGCCTGATGCGGGCCATCGTGCCGCGCATGCGCGGTGCAGGTCGGGGTCGCAGCCTGAAAAAGGTTGAGAACCGCTGCCATAGACACTTAACAAATGGTAATGCTTTTATTAAAGTGTTCATTAGCAGAAGCAGTGCTTTGGGTTCCCTGTTTCAAAGAATGGGGGTAGACAATCCTGGATAGATTTGATTAGATAAGGATTACGCAGAAGAAGCAACATTTATGTTCAAGCATCCATTCAGAATTATCTTTTTTTACTTATGGAGAGTAAATTTGGAAGATCATTCCACTGAAATCCTCCTAGGAGGAGAAGAAATCCTCCAACAATCTCTTAGCTATGGCAGTAACATAGATTCCTTCTCTGCCCGGTGAATTTTCTTTTCTTGTTTACTAATGCTGCAAGTGTGCTACTGGTCTAGCTACTATTCTGAATAATCTTCAGTGTCCTGCATCAAACACTGTTCCAAGATTTCCCCCAAATAGTGGGGAATGCTTGAAGAATGTGAAACTTTTCTATGAAATGAAAAAAAAATCCAAACAACAACATTGTCAGGGAAATTTTATCTGAGTGCTTGTTTGGAGATTTCCCATGTACTGCAGAAAAGTAATAACCCTATTTAATAAATGCAATAAAGACAGGAAATACCACTACTTTATTGCCTACCCTTTCTGGAGATAGCTTCCCTGGATGAAACCTGAAGATTTTCAGAGTTAAAATATTAAAGTATACCGAAATGGCAGTGATATTGAACTGCTCAGTAACAATATAAATGCATAGAGAGAGAGAGACTGGTTATTTCGTTTATTCCTTCACAATAAAAAGTATATGTACCTGAAAACAAAAATGATTCTTTTGTTTGATTAAAGTCAATATTCGAGTCTGTACTAAAAAAGTAAAGCTTGTAACAATATTTAGATTCTGTCTTCTGCAAGATAGAAAACCCCTGACTAAAAGAGTGTGTGACTTGGGAGTAGAAATTAACTTCATGCACAAGAATCTGATATAATACATTTCTCCGAAGTGATGCACAGTGATTCTTGGGAACTGATGCCATATTTAATAAAAAATGTGCACCACTGTGAACCAGCTAAGATGCTTATCTATTAAAGCTACATACCATTATGCACAGAACATGAGACTTTAAGAAAACTTTCAGAAACAAAGTTTAAATAAAAAAATACTGTTTTATTTTAGCTGTCCTATAGGTATATCTATAATACTTTGCCTCTGATCAATGAGATTTTTACACTCTTTTCTGTACATTTCTATACATACTTATAGAGAAATTAGTTCTGTGTATGCAATAAGACATTTCTCTTGGTAGATTTAGGAGACTCAGTAAACTTTCCTTATTGTTTGTTTTTCTATCTGCTCTGATTTCCCATTCATTGACTTTTAATAGATTAACTTTAGATTTAGATTTATGGCAAAGGGTAAAAATCCTTGTAATGATTTTCCCTAAACACTGTGAATAATTTTATATTCCAATATCGAGTTTTATACCATCATGATTTTAAGGCAAATACGCAGAATGAAAATAGTGAGAAGTTGATATTGAGGCTTAGAATGAGTTAGTTATAAATTGTGCTGGGATAAATTTCACATTCAAGTAGAATGGATCAATTAGTAGATAGTAATTTAAGATTATCATGCTTGTCATAGAAGATTGGCATTGCTACTCAATACGATGATTATTTGCTTCAGAGACTGATTAGAATAATTTGCCTATGGAAATTCAAAAAGTTTGACTGCTTCACAAATGATAGGTACACTTGATAACTCCTATCACTTTTTCTAGTGCTTGTAATCTATTTCTTCTATTCATTTTTGGTATAAAGCCTAAGGAATATATGATGAAGGTGTCAAGAGTCACTTCAGTTGCATGGAATGATATTGATATTGAACAATATGACATAAAACAATCCAGGAAACAGTTTTTTTTAAAAAAATATTGAACTCAACTATCATGTTTTATTAGCTCTCTATATAAAGAGTGGATAGCACATTATCTTTGAACACATCCAAACCCTCAACAAATCTCACAATGGAATAAACATACGCACATTCGTGTCTTTTGATAAATACTATAGATAGAAAGATAGCTGGGCAGATGCATATACAGATGTTTTCACTGTTTTGTTGGGCTCTTTTTCCATTGTCTTTGGTTTTTCCAAGCATTTCCAAGAACTCTTGCCTTCATATTATAAGCCTAAAGTGTTTTAGCATTAGTGATCTCAGTGATCAGTCTGATTTTACTTTTTCTAGTACCCAATGTTTTCTTCTTGCTGTCCAAGATATTCAGTCTTTCTGATGACCTAGGACCATGGAGACATATTAGCAGTAGAAAAACCATGACCTTGATAACACATACTTTTGACATCAATGCAATGTCTTATATTAGTTGTCAGTGTAATATGCTGGTCTTACAAGCTTCTCCAATCATAATCACATCTGTGGCATATATACCCAATCAAGTAGTTCGATTAAAATGAAATACATTAAAAAAAAATAATACAATCCAAAAAGTCCTAGGCCACATGACAATAAAAAATAAATAGCACCTTGAATTGCGCCTAAAAGCAGACGGATAACCAGTGCAGCTCTTGAAGCTGTGATGTTATATGGTAAAGCATTTGAGATCCTTACCTAGTTTGAAGCAATTGAATGAACTACCAAGAAGCCTCACATAGAGCATTTTGCAGCAGACAGCAAGGTAAGTAGCTGTGACAGAAGAAGTTAGAGTTTTCATCTTGTCCAGTGATTATGTCAGAGCTTGTTAAGGGACAAGCAGAAGTGTTTGGAAGGACTAATCATTTTCTAAGCAGTAGAAAAGGGAACAACTGTGTCCTAATAGAACTAGTGCTATGCTCTTAAATTTTGGTACAATTCCAGAGAACAAAATACTGACATCAAAGGCTTCTGAGGGTTCTAAAATAAGCATTCTTGTTTTGGTGTAAGTTTGGAGCTGAATTATCTACTTTTGTTTGTAAGACACTGAATGATCTTTCTGGAAATTTGAGAGTTGAAAACATTTTTCTGGCTGCCAACTGAATAAGTAAATACTTTTTTGAGAAAGAAAAGTATATGGAGAAGAATCTTCGAGTCAGACATAGCAATAAAACACACATATGCTATTCTCTGTTTCTTTCCCCTCTGCATTCCCAAGCAGATATAAGAAGCTTAGATAAATAATTTGTAACTGTACTTATGAAGAGATTCTGAACAGAGCAGCACACAGAAAATATGCCTTAGTTATTTATGAACTTTTAGGATCTTAGATAGCTTTAAAAAAAACCACAACAGAAAAAAAAACCAACAATAAACCCCCAAAATTTCTGGAGTGAAAATCAGGGATTTCTAGCTATTCCCCCCACTCTCTAATATTTTGATTGTGGGAAAGGGATACAAGGAAGGGAGGGCATATACAGCAGGTGTATATTCCTAGAATGTGGACAAATTCCATTTTCAAAATTCAACTTTCAAATCATTTTATCAATAGCCATACATTCTGAAACTCAGGGGATCAACTTTTGTTGATTATCTGCTCAGTTTGGAAAAAGGGTTTCTCTATATTCTGATCTCGAACACACTTATTTGGAAGGAAGCATTGTTCATTTCACTGTAACTTGCTTCCAAACAATAAATAAGCATGCTTAGGATCAATATCCAAGTCACAGAGGACCCATAATCCTTAGTCTCTACAAAAATGACACTAACAAGATGCGAACATTTTTGTCCCATGTTGCCATGAAACAAAGTTGTTCCTACTATTCCAAACAGAAGGAGACTACTTAAACACAAATGAATGAAACAGAAATACTAATCACACAGCAGGACTGGTGCATTTCTCCATCTTACACAGCCAAAAAAATAGGCATTTCCCCATGCAGCTAATTGAATTCCAGCTGTTAAAATCCTTTAGCCACATGGCATTCCATGCCAATGGCATACCAGCATTTGCATTTGATTTTTAGACATAGTCTTTCATAAATACTGCTATACCTACTTCATCTAACTAGCCCTACCTACTTCATATAACTTTAATCACAAGCAAGTTGTTTTAAAATTATTAACCCTGTGAAGGACATCATTCTGAACACAATATACTTTTCTTTCAACAGTTTTGCATATTCTACAAATATCAACATACATGATGGTTTTAACAGACTAGTTTAATTTGACAGGATCACCACAAATGCATATGGCATTCATTTGAAAAAAAGAAAGAAAAAATGGTTAAAATTTATTTCATAAACAAAATTCAAAGCAACTTGATCAAATTGCCCTAGATTCTGAAGAATTAATTTTTTTTTTTTTTTTACAATTAAAGCTCCACTTACTAAGGAGCCGAGGGAAAAGAAGCTACTAAAAAGAAGCTCTTCCAATGATGGAAGAAAATTAGAAATGTAGATACAAGTAGTAGGAGTTCAAGTTTGGGTTCACCTAGTAATGATAAGGAGAAAAACTGTCAGTTCTTCTCAGCACTTTCTGCATCTTCACTAAATCTATATTCAGATTAGCCCTAACTCGTTTAAGAAAAGTTTTATGGGACCAAGTCTTTGCAGTCAACCTAGCTGAATTTGCAGGTTGATGAATAAAATTACTTAAAGCTACTGGGCTGGATGCTAATGGACATTTTATTCTCCTTTTATTATTTTTTTAAATAAATAATTCAAGGTGGCAAATATATCTTATACTCCTTCTTCCTCCTATTTTCCTCCACATCCAAAGTGGTAAAAGAGGAAATAAAGAAGGAGAAGATGGGAAGAAGGGATCATTTGTTGTGTTTTAAGACAGGATAATACATATATGATGAAAAGGAAATCAATTTTTTATACATTTCTTTTTTTAACCTTATTCTTATTTTTTTTATTTTCTATTTTTTCCTGCACTTTCTATTTTTCTATACTTTTTCATTTAAATTAGTTTTGATCTTTTTAATTGAAAATATTTGACCATATTATTATAAAAATTAAACGATGACCGAGTGGGGCCATCCTCAATTTGGGGAACAAACTCTCTCACAATGAGAAGGCTGCTACCAAAAAGGACATCATTCAGATTCCTATTGATCTCTGAGGAGATGAGTACCTATAATGCACATTACTGGGTGGTCTATGCTATGTGGATATATTTTACCCAGAGCAAATGGTTCTGAAGGTAGCACGGATTATAGACATATAAGGCTTCCTGGATAACAACCAACACCTTCAACAGGATCTGGAAGCTTATCAGCAACAAATGTAGCTTCCATGTTATAGGTATTATTCTTCTAAACGGATTAGCATATGTCAGCAAGTGGGCAGCAATATTCTATTCTGTTCTGTTCTGTTCTATTCGAAACATGCCTGAAAGGAATTGCTTATATTATTTGGAATCTCTATGGAGATTCTCATTCATCCATGTATGGTTGTCCCAAATATGCTTTTTTTAGGAGGAAACTGGACTTAGTTGTGTTTCTTTTGAAGACGTTTTGCTTCTCATCCAAGAAGCTTCTTCAGCTCTGATTAGAAATCAGTGTTTCTCAACCTTGGCAACTTGAAGAGGTATGGACTTCAACTCCCAGAATTCCCCAGCCAGCTGTGCTGGCTGGGGAATTCTGGGAGTTGAAGTCCATACCTCTTCAAGTTGCCAAGGTTGAGAAACACTGGACTAGATGGTGTGGAGTGGAAGGATATTTATATTGCTTGCAGATAGATGATCATTTGCAAGCAATATAATTTCCTCCACTCCCCACCATCTAGTCAGAGTTGAAGAAGCTTCTTGGATGAGAAGCAAAACATCTTCAAAAGAAACACAACAACGTCCAGTTGCCTCCTGAAAAAAGCACCTTTGGGACAACCATGACCTGGATGACTGAGAACCTCCATAGACATTTAACTATGCACTTTGGGATGAACACCCTTCGCATGGTGAGAGATTATGAATGGATGTCTAGAAAATATAGTAGACTACAGGAACCACTTGTGCTTCAGTTTGAGATTCAGACAGCACAGACTCATCCCCAACAGCCTGTGCCAGTTTTCAAGAGGGAAGGGACACAGGGCAGAAAACATCCTGCAGCCAAGAAGGCTCCACACCACATTTGCACTACTCAGGTGACCCTGAAAAAAGCACCTTTGGGATTACTTGGAATGCTGTGCACCAATTTAACTGTGCACCTGTACAAGGCATAACACGGCATCATTTTAATATTAGTATTAATGCTACGATGCTATGGAAACTATTCACAGATGTTGTGTGAATGTGGGGTTAAAATGGTTCTCAGAGAGTTGCTTCATTTATAACTAATAGAATATAAAAAAACCTATTTTAGTAGTCATGTACCTAAATATCCATAAATGCGTAAGAAAATGACAACTACATTGCTGGGTGAATTCACAAGATCAAATAATCTTCCTTCTTGTTGCATTAACAGGTGATAATTATAGCAACAAAATTTCTGAATGCAAACTCAAGTCAAAATAAACTAAAAGTCAGTTTGTAATAATAAATATTTTGTGAGGAATTTCCTTTCAGTGAAGAATATTCAGAGTATAATACAAGTCAGGCCTCAAGAAGAATTTATGTTTGAATTGATTGCCAATGTCACATATTAGATTATACTTGCAAACAGTATGAACTTTCTGTAAAACAGTTTATAGATCAGTATATTTTGGAGGATATTTCCTAAACAACATTATTTTTCCAATAATCTGTTAAGCATTTCTTGATTTTCTAATTCCCAGTACATGTTGTACCAGGGGAGTGTCCCACTCCGGCACTGGGATACTTTTATACCTACACAAACTTATATTCATGATTTTAAAAAGTCTGATGTGCTCATCAACAATTCAATTTAAATAACATTTTAAAATATTTTAAGACAGACTGACTTTCTCATTGATTGTACTTCTTTGTTTCTCAACATATTGTTTAGAATCCATTGTAAATCTCAAAATAGAACTAACGTAAATTTAATTACTGCTTAGAGTCCCATTACCTAAAAAAATATGTCTGTCAATTCAGAAAGCAGAGAATAGACATTAGTGAAACCATTCTTCAAGCACTTTGGCTATTCTGCTATTGTTCCCTGAAATATACTGCCACTGGGAATGGAAGGATATATCGTTTAATTGTTTTTCTACAGCTTTCCCAAATATTGCTTTTTAAGTAAATTAGTGATCACCACTACAAGTGCGATTATATTCCATTTCTGTATCTTTTTTTTAAACATTTAAAGGACTGCAAAGCTATGGTTAAATGAGAAGCTGCAAACCTAATGAATGAATGACTCTCTTAAGACTTACTAATAAGTTTAAAAATTATACGGCTATCACATCCATTATCTGTGCTCCGTGTGGATATTTGATCATTTCTAATCAAGTTTTTAAATTTCAAGGTACTTCATAAGGCTGCTTTCTTCACTTGTCTTCTGCTTTTATATAGTATTTCTGATTTTGAAAGGACTGGGATAACCCCAGTGGCACAATACTTAAAGCAGCGGTTCTCAACCTATTTCATGTTGCGACCCCGACCTGCGCCGCGCATATGCGGCGTGACCCCAGCCTGCACCACACATGCGTGGTGGTCCACATCGTGCATGCGCGACATGCGTGCAACAGTCCGCATCGCGCATGCGCACCACAACGGTCCGCATCGCTCATGCATGCCGCGATAGTCCGCATCGCGCATGCGTGCTGCGACGGTCCGCATCACGCATGCACGCCACGCACACAACGGTCCGCATCGCGCATGCGTGCTGCTCCGCATCGTGCATGCGCACCGCGACGGTCCGCATCACGCATGCATGTCACGTGCGCGACAGTCCACATCGCGCATGCGCAACACACGCGCAACGGCCCACATTGTGCATGCGTGGCGCGATGGTCCGCATCGCGCATGCGTGACGCGCCCGTGACGGCCCGCATCGCACATGCGCGGCGGTCCCCCCCAAATGGGGTCGCGACCCATAGGTTGAGAACCGCTGACTTAAAGCATTATAGGAGGTAAAACAGGGCATCATTGTCTGCTCCACGGACTGGTTGTTTGGGAAGCTGAACGAAAGTGCTTTTGCACTGGGGACATCACACAGGAAAGTCTGCTACTCCAACACGGCAAAATATTGTAAAACTCGAGTAAAGTTATATGACTATGCTTATCACTGGCAGATTTCATAGAACACTTCTGTTCCTGTTTCATATTTTAACAATCCAGAAAAAATAGGTCCTTAAAAATGAGACTTAAGTGGACAAGTGATGGAATCCCCCGAGAGTGGCTGTGGTAAGTTTCTAAGGCAAACTTTTTATCCACTTTAAGAATAATTGCTCATATTAATGTCATCACTAATAGAATGCCAGGGGTGTATGGCACTCTGTCTAATCTACTTGCATCATGGGATCAGTGTCAGTTAATGCAGCTTAAACTGTCTTTGGAGAGATTTCACAGACTATCTGCATTCTTGATCTTTGTCCACCCTGGAAACTAACAACTAGAGAATCGGGAGTGACTCAGTGAGGCCAAGTGATATTAATGTCCTCATGCAGGATGAAAAAAATCAGCAACGTATATTCACCTTAATATTTTAAGAGTCACATTAATATTTAATATTCCTCTTTTGAGCAGTGCTTTGAAGAGTATCATGGTGGCTCATATCCAGGAATATCTGGGGGGAAAAGTGGATGACCTAGATCCATTTCAGTCCAACTTCAAGACTGGGTTGAATGTGAACTGACTTTAATTTCCCTACAGAAGACTTATTTGGGGAGAAATTTTTGGATTCTTAATCTTTGGATATTTCTTAATTCCTCAGAACTTTGGATACCATGTTTTTTCTGATTCATTTTTATTGGTTTCAGAGACATGCAGATAATAAGGTAAAGTGTCTTGTTGCCTTGGGGTCCACAGGGCTCCCCATCCTGTTTTATGATTGTAGCCACTGGCCAGGATGGGAACCTCAACCCATGTAACACTAGGATCCATCTGCAGGGACTTAAGAGCCTTTTTGCAGAACCAGGCAGGAAAAGGAGGACAGAATTCAAGTGCTATCAATCAAACAAATGTGAGTGAAAGTGATCCTAGGGGGTTATTGCTGGCATGTCTTTATTTCCTTGAGTGGGACCTGAGCAAGGAAAGTACAACAATCAAATGTTGGCTAAAGAACAAGCAAGGTATTGAGTTATCACTTTGTGTGATCAAAAGGAATTCCTATTTGTGTGTACATGTGGGTATTTGTCTTGAACCAATTGACAGAATCTAAAGAAATAAGATACAGAGAGCTACCAGTTGCCAAATATAGTCTGATCTTAATAGCAGTCATATGTGCAGGTTTTACAGTGTTCAAATAGTCTCAGCAATGCACTCCTCACACTGCTCCAAGCCTGAAAACAAATTTGATTGGATAGCATGCCTTATAGTGCCCTTCCCTTCTCTGCCCCTCATTTTTCATACATGACATTGTTAACTAGTTATCCCCATATATACATGGGTAATTATAATTTGAATATCATCATATTTTAGAATCACAGAATCATACAATCACAGAATCATATGGTTGGAAAGGACCTCAAATGTCTTCTACTCCAATTCACTGCTCAAGGCAGGAGCCTTGTACTATCCCAATCAAATGGTTGTCCAGTGTATTTCTGAAAATCTCCAGTGATCAAGCACCCACAACCCCAGGCAAGCTATTTCATTGATTAATTGCTCCCACTGTCAGAAAATCTCTCCTTACTTCTAGGTTGGATCACTGTTTAACAAGCTTCCACCCATGACTTCTTGTCCTACCCTCAAGTGCTTTGGAGAATAAGTCAATCCCCTCTTCTTTGTGACATCCCCTTAAGTACTGGAAGATAGCTATCATGTTCCCTCCTTAATCCTTCTCTTTGACAGGCTAGATATACCAAGCTCCCTCAACCGTTTGTTATACAATTTAGCCTCCAGACCATTTATGATCTGTGTTGCTCTTCTCTGCACACTTTCCAGGGTTTCAACATCTTTTTTGCATTGTGGGGGGCAGAACTGTATACAGTATTCCAAGTGTGGTTTCATTAGTGTGGTGTAAAGGGGTACTATCACTTCTCATTGTCTTGATGCTATCCCTCTGTTGATGCAACCTAGGACTGCATTTATAATTCTTTACCTACAGAGCAGAGCAATAATAAAATGTAGATTTTTGTTGTTATTCCCAAGGGGAAAAAAAACAAAACTAACCAATAGATTCCAAATTTTAAGAAAAAGGCATAAAAAACAGCTACTGTAGAATAGAAGAGACAGACTTAGCGAGACATTGTGTATACACAAAAGGAATTGCACAAAAGGTACCAAATATTCATTTCTTAATAACTAAATGCAAAAAACATGTTCCAAGAGATTCACTCCTTAGACACTTCTATATTGTGTTTATGGGGAGAACTTTCCTAATAGTTTTTTTAAACCCTCCTTTTCAATTATATTATATATCGTTAAAGTGAATAATGGGATAGCAAAAGAAGACACCATAGAACTTGCAACTGAAGAAATAGGAGCAGCAATTTAAAATGAAATTCAGACATAAAGCACTTCTATTTATACAACCCATGTTTAAGATTCTACTCTTGAGATGGCACTTGTGGACATACCTGGGAATAAATCCCATTGATATTAGTGGAATGTACTTACTACAAATAGACAATTTATATTGCTAAACAGTTACACCTGATATGCAGAAATAATCAGAAACTCTGATCAGACAAGTCAGATAAAAATATGATATGACAAAACAGAAATGCCAATTTCTCACATAGAACATTAGGAGGCAATGTCAGCTTGCATAAATATATTCTGTTTCCATTTAACACAATGCATTTTCATTAAAATGTGCTACAAATACACATCTCAGAAGCCATGAAATGTATTCATAAATGAGTGCAAGGCAAATTCTCTTATTGCCAGGTATGTTCAGCAGAACATATTTATCTGGTAAACATACAAATAGCAATGAGGGTGAATGTTCATTCTCCAAGCTTGTGGGTTGGCTTCTGAATGTTTCATTAGCAGGCTAGGTAACATCTTCAACAGAGTTTAGGGGATGTCAGGGTTCTTCTGTTTATAAGGGCTTCAGGTGTGAGTATGTCAAGTGAGAGTCTTGTGATGGGGAGGTTACATCAGGTCAGGGTCATTGGGAGGTGAACTGCTGGTGGGAGGGGGGCTTGTGTGAGTTGGTTGAAGGACGGTGCTGTCTCTGGTTGGCTGTGCGGTTGATTTGGATAGTCAGGGGTTCATAAGCTGGTTGTAAGTCAATGTGCTTGTGTTGGAATAGCTTGTGGGGTGTCAGACTTCGATGAACTCACGAGTGTGCTGGGTGGTAACATGGCTGATGATTATTGTGCTGCTCCAATCAAACTGGTGCTGTTAGGTGTCAGTGTAGGTAGAGATTAAGGATTTGGTATCATGGCATTTGACTGCCAGCCATTGTTCATGGATTCTGGTTTTTAATTGACATGGTGTTTTTCTCACATAGAATTGGTTGAAACCGTTACAGTTGATTTTGTAGATTACATTGGTTTTTTTATATATATTTTATTGATTTTCTCATTTTACAATTGGATATTTAAAAAGCAATGTGATGGCTGGGTTAATCAATAGTTCAATAGTGTATATAAATTTTTAGTATAAATTTCATGTTACAACATCAGATATTTCCTCTCTTTTTCCATTAATATCTATTATCTTTTATTAGGCTAGTACAATTCTTATTGTTATCAATTAAATAAAAACATCTTTGTTACCGTTATCGATAATTTTTAGCTTATACATATCTTAATTGCGTTTGCACTTAATCCTTGTATACAATCAATGTCCTTGTTTTTTTTCAGGCTTTAATTTCCCATCAATATTCAAAATAACACTATTATTTATGATTTCCAAGTATTTTATGTTTAGGTGATCAAAAGTTTCCCTTATCTCAACCATGTTCAATCATCTAATTGATAGTACAGTATCCCCTAATAAATCAAAACCATTACAAGTATTGTCTGGGTTAACCAATAATTCAGTAATATACATAAACTTTTAGTTTAAGTCTAATATTAGAACATCAAATACTTCCTCTCTCTTTCCAATAATATCTGTTATCTCATATTGGGCAAACACAATTCTTATTTTCAACTAAGTAGAAACATCTTTGTTACATTTATCGATAATTTTTAGCCTATATATATCTTGATTGCATTTGCACTTAATGACCTTGTATAAACAATATCTTGTTATTTCTTTTTTTCTTTCCCAAACTTTAATTTCCCATCAATGTTCAAGAAAAAAACTATTATTTATGATTTCCAAGTACTTTATATTTAGGTGACCAAAAGCTTCCCTTATCTCAACTTCTCCCTTTTTCCCTTTTCATACTGAAGTCTAATATTCTAGTTACACATCTTATCTATTTAATTATGTTACTTTATTTTCTAAAAGTTATCTATTTTCTACCATATTTAACCATCTAATTGGTAATATAATATCCTCTCTAATAAGTCAACACATTATTTTCTTCAGCCTTACTCTGGCTTTCTTTCTTTGCCAGCTAACCTTCCATGTCAGTGCCTTTGAATCATCAAATAGTTCTCAGTCTATTTATACATATATATTATTTGGAATAAAAAAGACCATTTGGTTGAAGTTTTTTTTGGAAGAACAAGCCCATTGGTATTCATTAAACTGCCTGCCTGTTACTCCAATTTCCCACAATTGTCCTGATAACTTTATCTTCCATTCAATCTGTTCTTATTCCTTTTGGTCAAATATATTCTGACTTCTTGATTTGTGAAAAGTTTTTTTCCATTTTCAATGTTGTCACTCCATTTTCTGATTTTTCAGTTGGCTGGGTCTGTTGGTCAGTTGGGTCCTCTATCTTAGCTTAGCATTTAGTTGTTCCAATTTTTCTTTTGTTTTCTGTGTTGTTACTTCTTTGCTTATAATCAATATCTGGGTTTGTATATTTACGCTAGAACATTGTTCCTTTGTGTTGCTTCTTATTTTATCACAAGCTAAAAGGATAGTTTCATGTATTGATTTCAACATGGAAAGGATTTTTTCCTGACCTTCGTCCATATTTTCTGAATAATATGTTAAGTTGAAGACTTTAGAATCAAATGTTAAAAATAAATTTTGTCTTTTGTAGTTGGGTGTGGGACATCTGTTTCACGTTTTATAGGTGGTATTTATAATAGAAATTGTTTATCAAGTAAGCGTTTATAATCCAAAGTGTTCCATCATCTCATGTAATAATATATGCTTCTCATTCAGGGAAATAGGAGAGCAGTTTCCCAAGCATAGCTCGAGAGTCAGTAAAAGTTTACATTCATAGTTCAGGCAGGCCAGCTTCCAAAACAGTACATCATCCCTGCCACACAGACAAGCTGCCCAGAAATTCCTTCTTTGCAGCTTTCGACTTTCAACCCTTTCCAGCGAAGCAAATTCAGGCAGGAAAGATGGAGCCCCATCTCCCTGCGTTGCGGTGCTGCAACATCAAGCCGGAAGGTGAGATTATATTGTTTCTTTCATCCTTCTGTATATACAGCTGTACACAACTGTAATGAACATTCACCTTCATCCTACACCTGAGCTACAGATATTTGCCACTACTTCAAACAAATAGCCATCTCAAGTAAAGGTCAGCATGATCAAGCTTTAGCCCCTAAAGTACATTTAAAATTCAGTAGAAGCCATGGACTAGGGAACTATTCTATGTACTTCTGAAAGGGAACAGAAAGATGCTAAGATGACAATATTTTGTATATAGTCAAGGTTAATAATTAAGGTTAAATGATTATCACTAAGATGGTAATAGATGGTCCTTTCCCCCTGAATAAATGTTTACAGTATCTTTCATTATTGTGCTATCACTTTTTCTGGGTAGCATAAGAGAGATAGCTTGCATATCAATCTGGAACAGGTGCCAGAAATCAGGAACATTTCCCAGTTAATTAAAAAAGAGGTATATTGAATTGTAGACCAGTTCTTTGGTATAGCTCAGCTATACATTCTATCCAGATTATCTGCTTAAACTACTTCCTACAAACCTAAACCATTATATTAAATTTAAAGTATGTGTTAATCAGCATGATCATTAGCAGTTCCCCCCCCCTATTTTTTATAATTCCTTTTTTTTCAGACAGTTTCAAACATTGTTAGGACTTAACAATGCAGACTACATGATAAACTATGAAACTATGTTGGCATTCATTCTATAGAGTTAAATTATTGAAAAGAAAGACACATTCATTTTGCTTGTTTGAGTTAATCTTGTTTTGAAGAGCAAGGAAAAGAAAAACTGCAATAGTGAATGAGAGCCAGAAGCAAATAAATAAAAAAAATAAATCACATGTCGCAGGCAATTACTTGAGCTGTTTGGTTTTTAAAATTTGCTTCTAAAATGCTAGCAGATGAATGGCTCAAACAATACTTCTTGAGTCTGGTTCCAAATAAATGGTGAAGTAAATCCACTATCCAAGCACAAAACAAGCTTCCAGAGAGAATCATCAGATTGCTTGATGAGCTAAAGAATAAAATCAGCATCTTATCCAAAGAGATGAGGGTAATCCCTGCTATTAATTATTTCCATATCTTCACATCAAATATTTTTCATAGACTGCCTTTACAGCTGCAAGCTGTGTCAGACATAGCTATAATATTAGAAAGAATTCTACATCTTAATTGGCAGCCCAGTGCAAGATTCTCTCTTTGTGTGGAATAAATAAGGGCAAGTATAGATAGAAGTGATATATGGGGTGCTTTTTTTATGGGTTTTTATTATGTGGTGGAATTTTTTTATGTTGTAAGCACCCAGAATTACCTATATGTGAGTTAGATGGTTATATAAATTTATTAAATAAATTAAATGAAATAAATAAAATAAAAATAAATTAAAATTGGAAACATGCGGAAGAGGCCCTCATCCTGCAGTGGAATGGCTAGAATGATGACGATGAAATTAAATAATGGCATATAAAAGGTATTCATTTTGATGCTTAGATTTCTTCTAAATTGTTTCTATCGGCCACAAACCCATACAGTTAGATAATACCTAAAACACCATTTGTAGATATCTGCGTATAAAAGGTGGGTAAGAATGTAGATGTGAGTTCATTCATCTGTTTTCTTCTACTACCCTCATCTTTACTTCAATTAATCTTGCTTATACTGAACACATTTTTTGTAATCAAACTTTTGGTAATGGCTGTGGCATTCAGATTTTCCACATCTCCGATTTATATAAATGCTTCTACATTTTATGTTTGGCTCCTTTATCATACTTTGGCCATTTATTTTGAAAGAAATAAACCTTAACAATATTACATTCAATTTTAAAACTATAGAAACATATTATATTCCAGCCATAATGCTGACTAGAATATAAATGGTCATTGAGGTATTGCACTGACACCAAGAAATAACTGGATAAATATCTTTTTTCCTCCTTTTTCCTACTGGCTATGAATTTGTAACCTACAAAATCCATATTCAAATAAATGAAAATAACCCCAAAGATAGTATGTGAGATTTGTGAAAAATAAACAATTTTTAAAGTGTTGGCAGAAGTATTCTTTTACAATTAAAAGTCTCAATTTGATTGGAAATCCTAGTTTAAGAGATTCATAAAGTAACATAAAAAAACTCAATGATTGTACTCTATATAGAACCACTTTGCCTGGAACTGAGGACTTCTAGCAAATGGCTGCAACTACATTATTTTTCTTGATGGAAATAATTATTAATTACTAATTCTAATTTAATAGAAAATGAGAAAACAACATTGCCATTAGTGCTGGATCTCCACAGGAGGTTTGATCATCTAATGGTGAAGAACTGCTGAATAATTTCCTTCTAAAAATCTTAATTTGTTGCCATTCTTTTTATTTTTATGAAAATCACATTACATTTGCAAATAGGAATGAGGGAATATTCACCACTATGTATGTATGTATGTATGTACGTATGTATGTATGTATGTATGTATATGTGTGTGTGTGTGTTGTTATTGCCAGGGTGACTACCTGATGATAGTAAGTGAAAGCAAATGAAATTAATTCAGAAAGAAAGCAAAGCCCCTGAACAGGCCCTGTCCATATTTTGCTTCAGTGATAGTCTCTTGCTACTAAATATAACTAGCGATATCATTATATCAACTTGCCAACAAATGTCACTGCAACAGCTTCTGATCAAAGCAGCAAAGAGGCATGACCATTGTGAAGGATATTTTTCAGTCCACTTAGATAGCTTCTTTTAAAATGATTGCTTTTCCTGCAGACTTTGGATTAGAGGGAGTGGTTGGTCCTTTGTCTTTCTCTTGATTAAAACAGTTGTTTTTCCAGACAGCTGTGGTTTCCCATTTGTATTTCATCTGTAATTTATTAGTGTTTCTTACTTTATGCCCAGAGTCTTTATAGAAATTTAATTAGAAATTTCTTTATAGAAAATGAATTAATTAATTGCCTACATAATAGCTACACAAATTTGTATAAAAAGTACTTTCGGAAATGTCATTCTGAATTTCAGCTTTCCTATGATCTCTTTATTAGCCTATAGTCCAATTAATTTCAAGCCAGAATTAATGGCATTCCAAAACTTTAATAATTTATGGCTATTGAATCTGGCATGGAAAAAATCCATACAACCACTAAAATGGCAACAAAGAGCTACAGAAAACTCTCTCTGTGGCTATCTAATGTTCATCCACACTTTTGCAGCTTGATATTGTAGGAAGTCAGTAATACCCCTTCCCCCGAGAAGGAAATATTTTGGGGGATATTAAAAAAATAGAATATTATATTTTCTCAAAGGAATAATGGGAAAAAAAATCTTGAAAGGCAGAAACCAGTCTCCCTGCCCCAAGCAGAAACTGAACAGGCCAGCTTTTAGAAATGCAGATTTGGCAATCTTTTCAGAAAGACTGAGGCAAACCATTCATAAGCAAAACACCTTCACTCCCACAGCTGAAGGGATTAAAAATTTACTCAAAATCTAAGAACAGGACATGACCATTAGGACATAATAGGATTAATCCACCACCATTAGAATATCAAAAGGGCACACTCAAACTCAGCTCAAAGTACTCAGACATGAACAGGCATTTCAAATACAAAGCCCAAGAAGGTATAAAAATTCACCCACTCCCAACTCCATTTTGTCAGCCAACCCAGAAACATGCTGTGTCACTGAAGTTTCTGGCAACTAAATAAACAAGAACCTTCTTTCCAAACAGCCTCCATTTTGTTTACTCCCAGCTTGGAACTGGACCTGATGATTTTCCTTTCAACAATATGTTGGCTTGTCATGAAATACAAGCATTGGACATTTATAATAAACATGTATGAAAGAGTTACAATTTCCTTTCTAAAATTGAAAAGCTAAATTATGAGACCTCCAGTATGTATGGATATCACAGATACTGCCATTAGAACTGATGAAAAATTGATTGTACTTGTCATTCAGTCAAAGTTCCTGCTTATCTACATGCCATATCTTTTATTCAAAATAGTAAAGGTGATTTGTTAATGTCTCCTTAAAATTACAATTTAAAAACAACATCTACTAATCCTTAGTGTTACGTAGTATCAAAGATCCTCTTGGCTCATAGAAGAAATATTTAGGATTGTAGGATATATTTTTTTTAAGGAAAGAACTTTTCTCTTCAATGGGATACAGATACAGCTTCTTCCTTGGCACAAATCCTAAAATAATAAGTTTGGATTGGTTATTTTTGGTATGTGCATTTAGTGTAAAACAAGATGCCATTTTTATCTTGGGGCTCAATATTCTGGATTCTCTTTTGTCTGTTTTAGAAAATGCATCCATTTCCACCACCACTCATCACCCACCCTCACAATCACTAACAGCATGAAAACAATACTGGAGCTTCTCATTGAATTTTGCTGGCTAAAGGCCACAATAAAATTGTTCTGATCTTATCTTTCAGCTCTAGTCTCTTACATTCATGTAAAATATGTAGCAGCCTTATTTAGCTGAAAACTGATGCTACCTTCTGTGTTGTGTTAATTCAGAACCAGAATATACACTGTCAGGAGATATTTTTCACTGCGGTCTTCCAAAATAAATTGGTCTAATCAACTGGTAACTTCTCTTTCTTCTTGGAAAAATCTATCTATTGCACTGAGTCACTGCAGATTCTTATAAAATGTTAAGTTGTCTTGCTAGCACTCATTCAACTGACTACTTGCACCTATGTATTACATATTTCAGCTTGCTCACTTTTAAGTTGCAGTAGGTTGGTTCAATTGATTGAGGGGCTGTTGAGAATTGGGAATGCAGTACATCTTGCAATTGATAAAAACAGGTGACAAAGCACGATAGATAAAGCAAATAGCTATAGGCAGAAAACTGCAGCTGAAAACTTAGCCAAACTGCAAAGCAACTTGCATGGTGTGCATGAGTAAAGCAAATCTTAATAGTCAATTCTCCAGCATGATGGATGGAGAATCCACCAATGGGTTAATTCTGTCCTCCTGTTCAATGAGACTAAGTCAGTCAAAATTGTCACACCTGTACTGGTCTGGGACCTCCCAGTTTCGACTTAATCTGTTTGCCCAGAAGGACGTGACAATTTTGACTCCGAAATTCTTTCTTCTGGCAGGTTTGATATAGATGAAAACTTTCCCTTTCTCTAACCCATTAGTTGATTCTCTGTGATACGAAGGTTAGAGGCTACACAGCCTCTCATCATCCCTGTTATCAGGGGCTTCAGGAATCTGTCATCTGGAGCCTCTCCTACTGTCAGTTTCTCAGTTTGAGTTTGGCCGCCATTTTGGGGCCCCTCAACTTCAAACTTTCGGTGAAGCTTCTTTGACTCAGTACAGTTAGACACAACTGGGAAACCTAGAATCAGCGCAATTCTCCACGTTCGCGCTGCTGCTGCCCTGGCCATTTAGGAAGACTTACCAAAGCTTCCTTCACCAGTTGCAGCTTCCTCTCCTGCTGCTGCTGGGAAGCCCCGTGGATGCCGTGCCTCTCAGCTGTTTGGCGCAGACCGCGAGGACTTTTTGCAAAAGAGTTCCCTTTTCTCCTGTTTATCTGAGACGGAGAGAGGCTGCTTAAAGCGCGCTTCTCTGTAACTTTTGACAGACACTGCTGCTGGGAGGCACCGCGGCTGCCGCGCCTCCCAGCTGTTTGGCGCGGACTGTGAGGACTTTCTTCAGAAGAGCTCCCTTTCTGTTTATCCAAGAGAGAGAAAGAGGCTGCCAAAGCACGTCTCTCTGTAGCTTTAGACAGGCGACTCGATCGCCTCAGATTCGCGCCTTCCTATCCAACTGACTAACTAGCTCTCCCTCGGCTGCTATTTTGGGGCGCCGTGAGGCAGGTCTCCATTAGACAGAGGGGAAGCCTTAATTAAGAAGTTCCGGAGCATTCAGCAAATCTGTCATCAGCGTGCCTAGCGTCCGATCGCCAGAGGGCTGCATCACAACTCTACTTATAGTTTCTTCACCCAGCTAGTAGCTGGCGCAATTTTGGACGGCATCACAGGGCAGTTTGTCACCTTCTCTTACTCACTCGTTGCGGCCGCCATTTTGGGTTGTTGCGCGACAGGCACTAGGCCTCACTAACCACCTCTAGTCAAGGATTGCCCGGCCCAGTCATGCATCAAAGATTTGTTCAAGCCCCGAATTAGAGGAATTTCATCTTGGCTACTAATTGAGGCAAGGCCTAATTATTTGTCAGCCTTACAGCAATTTGGACTCTCAACCTTCCACATACAGCTCAGTATAGCAGTTCCTTTGCCACTTTGATCTCCTTCGCCTTAGCTGTTCTGTCACTCTGCATCTAGTGGTTGCTCGCCATGACCTGACTATCGCCACTATGTGAGACATGTGAGATCTAGTCACTTTACCTTAATTTCAACTGGTCACAGGACTGTGCTTACTGACACTACTAGCCTTGACTCTTCATTTTGTGACGGGTGCTCCAATGCGCTCAGCGTGACTCTGGTTTGCCAGTGGGCTGGACCACATCAATCCACGTGCACGTTGGTCCCACCGCGGTGGGGAACTGACATATCTCTTGCAGACCGAGATTGTTTCCAGTGCCCCACTGGATCCTTCTCGATTCATCATGGCAGACAACACTGCGTCTCAGGCTTCCGTTTGGAACACGCAACCTAAATGCAGGTCCCCTTGCCAGGAAGCCGCGGCTAATGTAAAGGCCAAATCAAAGTTTAAGTCTGGCAAAGGAACAAGCAAAACTGCTGACAAGCAGAACAGTTGCTCACATCAAGCCTTGGAGAAGCAGTTCTCCCGGGCACAACGACTGGAGGCAGGGAGAGTGGGCAGATCGCCACTTCCCCCACTTGCGGCTCCCACCACTGACTCACAATTTTTGGCTTCAACATGGGTGTGGTCCCCAGAGCGGGAGCCCGAGCAGGTCTCTACACAGACCCTTGGTCAGGAAGGCCCACCCCTTTTTGAGGAGGAACTTGAGACACAGGGCCCCTCCACTGAACCGGCAGCAACATTTACCCCGACAGCAGCAGGGTTTTGCCCTTCACAGGAGCCTTCATTTGCTGATCAGCTGCAGGCCATATCGTAGGCAGTTCTTCAAGTGATGGCTTCCTCTGGACATCAACAGTCTTCATCCATTCCGGGACCTTCATCAGTTCCAACTGTCTCAACATGGCATACGGTGCTCGAATGTCCAGATGCGATCTCGCCTCCTAATTCTCCGGGAAGCGACACTCCAAGCTCTTCAGATTATGACTACACTGGAGATCAGTGGTTGGATTGTGAGGAGTCTTCACAAGAGCCTCACCCCATGGTAGAGCTCTTTAACTCCACGCTCTTCCCATCTCTACTGCACAGGGCATGTGCAGCGGGTAACACCGGCCCAGACCCTATCCCCACCCCGGAACCCTCCTCTACTCAGGACCTGGATCCATTATTTTCAGAACCGGTCATCAGGCATCAACAGATCTCCTGTCCCCCTTTATTCCTCAAAAATATTCAAGGTCAGTGGGAATCCCTGGGCACCCAACCCTCCCAGGGGGGAGCAGAGCACAAGTTAGTGGATATGGTCCCAATCTTAACAGACCTATTGGAGGTGCCTAGACTCCCTAGCCCTGCTATTCTCATCTTCCAATTTGCCAGGAGATGTTTCTGATGTCCTAAAGGCAGAGGACAAAAAATCCGAGCTCTCCTTGCATAAAGCACACCAGGCATCAGCATGGGCAGCGAAGGCGGCAACCTCCACTTCATTCTTTGCCAGAATTTCCCTCATCTGGCTCAGACAGCTTCAGGCGAGGATTTCCTTAGAGGAGGTGAGGGTCACCTCAGGAGGTAGTGGCAACCTCAGAGTACATGGCGGACATATCCTTGTATGCTGCCAGGCATTCAGCCTGAGCAATGGCCTCAAGCATCATCATGCAATGACTGCTTTGGCTCAAGAACTGGAGGGCTGAGAGTAAACACAAATGGCATGTGGCCACGGCTCCATTTAAGGGAGGTCGACTATTTGGAGAGGCACTAACGCCCTATCTAGTGGAAAATAAACAAAAACAGAAGGTGATCTCTCATCTGATTAGGAGATCAACTAGGTGGTTCGTTCCTTATGCTCGCCGTCAGTCCTTTCGGACGGGGTCATCTACAGAGGCTGGACAAACATCCTGGCCCTTTGTTCCTAAAATAGACCATTCATTCAACAGGGCGAGTTATAGGGACCGATCCTGAAAACAAACCTAGAGTAAGAGACACTTTCGAGGCAGAGGATGCCATCCCTTTCATCACTCCAAGTGATTTGGGGGAGACCTCTCCATTGGCGGCAGACTCACTCTATTTATCCGCCAATGGGAACACACAACCACAGACTCTTGGGTACTAAGCACCATAAGGGAAGGTCTGTACCTGGAGTTTGTAAGCAGACCTATAGATCATTTTGTTTCTTGTCCACTGTTAAGGAACCCAACAAAGATGGGTCTCATGACAGATGCCATTCGACATTTATTAAACATCAGGGCCATAGAGGAGGTTCTGGTGGACCAGATAGGAAGGGGATATTACTCCATCCTTTTCGTGGTCCCAAAATCCTCAGGGGGATGGAGGGCAATCCTCAACCTCAAGGGTTTGAACTACCACTTCGAGTATCAGAAGTTCAAGATGCAGATGCTACATTCCATTCTGGGCAGCGTCAGATGAAAGGATTTCATGACATCCATCAACCTTACAGAGGTGTATTTCCTCATCCCCATCTTCCCGGACCATCGACAATTTCTGAGGTTTTGTTATGCCAATAGTCACTTCCAGTACAGAGCCCTGCCATTCGGTCTCTCATCAGCCCCCCAGGGTCTTCACCAAGATCCTGGCTGTTCTAGCGGCACACTTGAGGTTGGTACCGGTATGCGTCCAATGTTACCTGGACGACATCCTGATTCAATCTTCCTCCATCCCGACCACTCAGTCAGATCTGGCCCTAACAATCAGGACTCTTCAGGACAACAGGTTCTCGATAAACTTTCAGAAAAGTCAGACAGTCCCCTCAACCCACCTTCTACACCTGGGTGCAGTAATAGACACAGACTCTTGCCATGTTTAGCTGTCAAAGGACCATCAAAACAATATCTGAGATCTGGTCCTCAGGGTCCGCAGGGAGCATGTAGCGACACTAGCTTTGCTCTCCCGGCTACTGGGAAAATTAATATCTTGCATAGCAATAGTGCCTTGGGCTAGACTACACTCCTGAACTCTTCAATGGTTCTTGCTCCCGTTTCAGAGACTGGGCACCAGCTCCTCCAACCAATGAGTAGCAGTTCCACGTTAGGTCCTCCAATCTCTCGATTGGTGGACATCCTCGGCCATAAGCAGGGGGTTACTCTTCAAGGAGCCTCATTGAATTATTCTGACAACAGACGCCAGTCTATTTGGCTGGGGAGCGCACCTCCAATCTCAGATGGCTCAGGGTCAATGGTTGCGG
Organism: Bothrops alternatus; assembly: GCA_034064705.1. NCBI lineage: Eukaryota > Metazoa > Chordata > Lepidosauria > Squamata > Viperidae > Bothrops > Bothrops alternatus. The sequence goes on from JARGCV010000031.1 coordinate 11,432,834, forward strand.
TTGGACCTGAAGCACAACATCAATTGGTTGGAGCTAAGAGCGATCCATCTGGCTCTCCGCCACTTCCGCATCGGGATTGGGGGGCAACATGTGCTGGTCCTCATGGATAAAGTGGCTGCAAAGGCTCACGTGAACCGGCAAGGGGGCACTCGTTCCAGGTCCTTCATGATGGAGGCTCGGTCACTGGGTTCATGGGAAGAGGTCAACCTTCTTTCCATCAGGGCTGAGCACATTTTGGGAGAGGCGAATCAGCAGGCGGACTTCCTCAGCAGGTCAACAGTGGACCATTCGAAGTGGCAGCTGCACCCGGATCTCTTTACGGAGATCACAGACAGGTTAGGCCATCCGCTCCTGGACCTGTTCGCCTCGTCGGAGAATGCTCAACTTCCCAGATTCTTTTCCTGTTTTCCTTTTCTGGGGGTGGAGGGAATGGACATTCTCCACAGTCCATGGCCACGGGGTCTGTTGTACGCCTTTCCTCTCCCTCTGATTCCAGCAGTTATCAGAAGGATACTACAGGAGCAGGTGGAGTTAATATTCATTGCACCTCACTGGCCAAGATGACTGTGGTTTGCAGACCTCGTGAGCCTTTCCACAAGTCCTCCGTGGCGGATTCCTGACAGCCGCATAGTTTTAACGCAGGGGGCTCTACAACATCCAGAGCCCAATGGCTCCAATTGGCCGTCTGGCACTTGAACGCGGCACCCTGACACAGGAGTCATACTCATCAGGCGTGATTGACATGATTCAGCCATCCAGGAGACCAGCAATTAATCGCATTTATGATCACACTTGGTGGAATTTCTGCCACTGGTGTGACAAGAACCACTTGAATCTCTTGGAAGTGACCATCCTAAAGGTCTTGGACTATTTATTAGAGGGTATCAACAAGGGATTGACACCCAACACTATTCGCAGACAGGTAGCGGCTCTCTCCACAGTGCTCTCCTGGGACAAATCAGAATCATTGTCTCAGCACCCCATTGTCCGCTCCTTTCTTAAAGGAGTCACGAATAGTAGACCGCCCGTGGTTCACAGATATCCTTCCTGGGTTCTCCAGGCCCTTACTGCATCACCCTTTGAACCCATTAGAACCTGTTCTTTGCAATCCTTGTTGCTCAAGGTCGTCTTCCTGATAGCCATTACCTCCTCCAGACGCATCTCAGAGCTGGCGGCTTTATCTGTCAGGAAGGATTTGTGCATCTTTCACAAAGACAGGGTGGTTCTCAGGTTAGATCCCTCCTTTATCCCTAAGGTCAACACCGGGTTTCATAGAGGACAGGAGGTTATTCTCCCAGACTTTTGCCCCCATCCGTCACATAACCTGGAATGGCATGGCACATATTGGACATCCGCAGGGCCTTGCGCTGTTATATCAAGCGCACGGCAGCCTTTCGTAGGTCAGAAGCCCTCTTCATCTCATTCCAACCTTCTTCTATGGGGCAGAAGGTATCTGTCTCTACCATAGGCAGATGGATCAGGGCGTGCATAGCAGGGGTGTATGTGTCGCTCTCCATGTCAGTTCCAAGTCATGTGATGGCACATTCCACTCACAGTGCCGCCACCTCTGCTGCATGGGCAGCACAAGCATCTATAGAAGACATGGTCTTCACCTTCTCCCTTTGTGCGACATTACCAATTGGACAAGTTTGCCTCTGCAGAGGCTTCCTTTGGTCGAAGAGTACTGCAACAGGTAGTGCCAGGACCAGGGACACAGGTCCCAACTGACTCCCTCCCATAGGGACAGTGGGGCTTTGGGATGTCCCATTGGTGGATTCTCCATCCATCATGCTGGAGAAGGAGCATTGGCTTACCTGAACGCCTCTTCTCAGCATGATGATGGAGAATCCACGCCCACCCCTCTATAGGTCAGTTAGGTCCCATGTCAGGAGGTGGCTCTTTTTCTTCTCTTGGCAGTCATCATATCGGACTGTCATCATTGGCTCCGCCATCGTCAAAACTGGGAGGTCCCAGTCCAGGACAGGCGTGACAACTTTGACTGACTTAGTCTGATTGGGCAGGAGGACAGAGTTAACCCATTGGTGGATTCTCCATTATCATGCTGAGAAGAGGCATTCAGGTAAGCCAATGCTGCTTCTCAGCAATGCCAGAACAGGAAGAAGTGGGCATATCTTCGGATATAGCAATAGCCAGTGCTTTTTTTCTAAAAAAAAAAAAAAAAAAAAAGGTGCCGGAACTCACACATGTCATACAACCTGCCTTGCCTACCCTACAAGGTTCCATCCAAAAAAGGTGCCGGAACTCCGTTCTGGGCGTTCTATGAGAAAAAAAGCCCTGGCAATAGCACTTTATAAACCACTTCACAGTGTTTTACAGCCACCTCTAAGCGGTTTACAGAATCAGCATATTGCCCCCAACAATCTGGGTCCTCATTTTACCAACCTCGGAAGGATGGAAGGCTGAGTCAACGTTGAGCTGGTGAGAATCGAACTGCTGGAATAACTCTTTCCCACTGCTGATAATATAGTAGGGACCACAACTAAGCACATTGATCTGCAACGCATAGGGCATTTGTAACTTCCATTTCTTGTTATACAGAAATCAATTTGCATCTAGATATACTGCACTAAATGGTCAAAATCAAAAGCATAGTTTGCATTTTTAAGTCTTTTTGCAGTCAACAACTGCAAAAAGGGCAAACAACTGTAGCCAAGGTTTATATTATGATTCTCATTCTCTCTCTCTCTCTCTCTCTCTCTCTCTCTCTCTCTCTCTCTCTCTCTCTCTCTCTCTCATATACATTGATTTAAAAGTTCATTCTTTCCTTTATTATTCCTAAAGTCTAGCCTTTTCAAGATGCATCTATTAACAAATAGCTTGCATATTATAATCATAGGCAATATTGTATTGTTTATATGTTCTTCTTGTATAAGATGTTTTGGCATCTGTATATGCCCTGAGCTTTGCAGTGAATAAGCTAGCCCTATGTCAATAAGTTTGAGAACAGGTTTCTATAGTTAGCCTAGTAGAAGGAAGCATTATATAATGTGCACCCTTCAAATGGCTGCAATTTCACTCATGTACCGTATAGAAGTATCTTCTTATGCACATTTAAACCATCACAATTGAATAGAAAAGTAAAGAAGTGTTTGTTGCAAGGAAGTATCAGAGGCTGGGTGAAGACAACCATTTGCTACCTCTGACACTATTACCAAAAGCTGTGCACCAACTATAAATTCAACTAGGGCAATCTGCACTCATACACACTTATTGATGGAGACATAATCACCACCATCTATAACTGAAAATAGCCCAAAGCGCAACAAAAACGTGAGAAAATCATACCAGCATCACTTTGATATTCACCAACATATCTTACAGCTGTAAGAGGTGGTAAAACTCACTGCACTGCACAATTGGAACTAGACTTCACCAATAATAAAGAAAGAAAAGGATGAACTTTTAAATCGATGTATCTGTTACAGGAAGACAGACAGAGAATTATAATATAAACCTTGGCTATAGTTGAACATTGTTTGCCCTGTTGACTGCAAAAAGACTTAAATATGCAAACTATACTTTGGATTTTAACCATTTAGTGCAATATATCTAGATGCAAATTGATTTCTGTTTAACAAGAAAATGGGAGTTACAAATGCCCTATGCAGAGCAGACCAATGTGCTTAGTTGTGCTCCCTACTGTATTATCAGCAGTGAAAAAGAGTTATTCCAATGGGATTAGTTCCAAGGTAAATGTATTAATTCACAGTGCAGTAGATCACAAATCTCAGACTGGAAAGTGACCTTTACCATTACCCTCTATAGCTATAGTTCAGTCTTTCAGCATGAAGTCTTCTTCAAGAATGAACTGCCCTAGCTAATGCCACTGAGAGAAAGGATGTTTTATGTTTCAGCTACATGAATATATGCATTACAGGAAACCTTGGTTAAATTCTACCAGAGTAAGGATTATGTCACACTGAGGCGCTGAATACAGTGAATAGGATTTGTAAGAATGTGAATAAGTGTGGAAGTTCAAGCTGCAGAGCAATTTATATGATTAAAAAAAACCCACACTGTTGTGATCTGCACTGTTCTTTTAGAAGAGACCGATTTCTGGTTCTATCTCCTGTATGTTGAATCGCCAATTTACTATAGGTGCAATAGTTTCATGGATCCAATGAACAGCAATGGAATTGGATAATAAATCTCATTTTAAAATTGCCTAGATGAAATACAATATAATGCAATGCAATGGCATTCTGGATGCAAGTTGTAGCAGGGATATCTGTGGCAGACAAATAACTCCCACTTGCTACATCCTGTCCCAGAATCGCTATTCTCCTATCCTTCTTTTTAAATTCCAGAGACAGCTTCAGCTCAAAAATGTCTACCTGGGCAGGGAGATAAGAAAGTAAAGATGTGCCCGAATATTATCTGGAATCGGGATGGGTCAGAAGATATCTCCCTTCACCAGGACTAAGCTTCTAAGTAAATGGCCCCAGTTTTCTTTTTTGAAGTAGGTACCCGGTCCACATAGCTTGGGAATGTATGGTACTAATGAAAATCTCAAACTGGCAAACAAAGGAATAAAGTATTATTATTAGAAGTAGTAGCATTTCATGTTAACTTATAACTATAGGAAGGATTAGTGGAACAAGAAGGGGCAAGCAAAGATAACAACAAAGCTTACACAAAGCTGAACACCCAACAACTGAAAGAAGCTATGCTTGACAGAAAAGCATGGAGAACACTTGCCTATAAAGTCTCCAAGTTGGACAGGACTGAGTGGTGAAACCACTAACAGTAGCATTTCAATAAAAGCAACAAAACAAGGACTTGGTGAATAGGACAGCTTGATTAAATGATAGGCGGTCAAGATGTGCATATCAATGCTAGCCATTATTCTTATTATTCTTACTTAAGTCTTAGCATAAAAAAGCACTGAATTCTTTTAATTCAGAATATACACAGATATATCCATCATCAGAGCCAGCACAAGTTGGTTGCAGTTTTTGTAGTTGTGATAACAATGTTTCTTTCTGTAGCTGAATCAAGATGGGACTAAATATTTTCAAGATGTGGAATTAAACTATCTAGACTACCAGCTTCTTTTCAAGATGTGGAATTAAACTATCTAGACTACCAGCTTCTAAAGTTGTGCAAGCTCTAAAGCATCAAAAGTGACTGCAGGTAGCCCTTGCTTAAAGACTGGCAACTTAATGATTGTTGAAAATTATGACCGACCCTCACCCCAATTTATTTACTACCAGTCCTCAAAGTTATGACTGCCACAGCCCCCTCTCTCTGGGCACATAATTGCATTTTGGGCACTTGGCAACCTACTTAATGATCACAACAGCTAACTGTAGAAATTCCAGGCTCAATTATGGTCATTAAGTGAGAACTATCTGTAGTGAGTATCTGCTTCAAGGCAGCAAATCAAACCGAGTGTTCCTGAAGTGCTTCATAAGCCTTTCAAAGTCTTTGCAAATGTGATGGGCTTTTCTATGACTCTGGAATCACCTTCTATGTATGAAGCATACTGGAAAGGGAGGGGTTGAGCAGCACAATGGACTTTCTAACATTGATGTGAGTGACCAGTCAATAAAATTGATCACTTTAAACTAAAACAGCAAAGTAAACTGCAGGCCCTTTTATCATGCATGCAATATTGAACTTCATATTATATATGGTATTTTCTTATCTGCTCTCTGGAGCTGCAATTAACTTTGATTGACAATAAACTCTCTGCCTACCAGAGTTTTTGGAGTAGCAAAGCTAATACAGCTTTTGGCTTCATTAACATTTTCAACTCTTTTACTGGGACCGGCCACAAGCTTCAACTTTGATTTCTTTGTACTAAGGGAATAATAATATTTCTCTGCTGGTGCTGCTACCAGAGCTGAGCTTCCCAGTGAAAAATGCACAAATCGTTCCTAGTGGAGAGAGCAGCTAATTCGGAAATCCGCCGCGCAGAGGTGATAGCCACCAAAAATGCTATCTTGTGTGATAAGTAGCGCAAATCCCATGTTTTGAGGGGTTCAAAGGGTGGATTAGTAAGAGCCCGCAAAACTCTCGGTAGTTCCCAAGAGGGATATCTATGGATTACCGGGGGCTTGGTGTTAGTAGCACCCTTGATGAATAATCGGATCAAGGGATGGTGACCTAGGGAAGTTGCTGATTCACATGTAAGTATGTGTTCTATCCCAGCCTATTGCCGTCCTTGTTAAAGGCACAAGGACCAAACCCCTGCTGATGCAATAGGCTGGAGACGTTCAAACAAAACAAAACCCTTTTTAATATGGGTGACAAACCTGTCAAATAGTCCAAAACACAAACAGCAAAAACTCAAGTCCAAAAGGAAGGAAATAGTCCACAGGAAAAAACAGAAGAGAAGTCACAAGCAAGACGAACAGACCAGGATTCAAAGAAGCACTTGCAAACGGTTGCCCTCAGCAACCAGCACCGCCCACACCTCATCCCTTTATTCAGCAGTCCCAGCCTCTCATCGCCTTCTCCTTTACTCTGGAGGTGTCGCATTGACTGCTGCTGATTTTCTCTTGCTAAATGACGCCGTGTGCGAGCATCAATTAACAAGTCCATCAGGTGTGAATCTTCCAAGTCTGACTCATTCTCCTCACACAGCTGAGCTTCATGAGGAACACGACCGGAGGGCCCAGGCTCTGCATCAAACTGTGAGTCCTGTAATTCATCCGAGCCTCCCTCTGCCCCTGATGGCCCTTCAAATGCCTCCTCCACCTCCTCCTCAGATTCCTCAGACTCAGCTGTTGCGAGCACAGGCTGGCATGGAATCACAACAGTATGGTGGAAAGCGCAGCGATCTGTCTGTGTAGTGTGTTTGGAGCCACGGTTGGTAGAGGCCCGACGGGAGGCCTGTATTATAGAAATGACTCCTGGCAAGCAGTGCTCCTGGGATAAGACTGAGCGCTCAAGTGCCATACGGCTAATTGTAGCCATTGGGGGTCCAGATGAAGGAGTGTCCCCTGATGAGACCCTGTCCGGAGGAATCCTCCACGGTTCCACTAGGGAGAGGTTCATTAAGTCAGCGAACCACGGTCTCCGAGGCCAGTAGGAAGCCACTAGAAGAACCTCCGCTCTTTCCCTGAGGATCTTGCGGATGACCGCCAGAAGAATGGAAAGAGGAGGGAAAGCGTAGAGCAGACCCTCTGACCACGGACTCTGGAGAACATCTGTGCACTCTGCCCCTGGGGATGGAAAACGGGAGAAGAACCTCGGTACCTGAGTGTTTGTCGGGGAGGTGAAGAGGTCTAGGACCGGAAGTTCGAATCGGTGGGAGATTTCCCTGAAAATCCTCAGGTGCAGGTGCCACTCTGAGTGGTTCACCGTCGCCCTGCTGAGGAGATCCGCCTGTGTGTTTGCCTCCCCTGAAATGTGATCCACCTTGATGGAGGCTAGATTGGACTCCACCCAAGAACCCAGGAGGAGAGCCTCGGACAGGAGGGCACGGGATCGGGTGCCCCCTTGCCAATTCACATGGACTTTGGCAGCGACATTGTCGGTGAGGACCAGTACATGGCATTGCGTTACTGAGTTGTGGAAGTGTCGAAGAACCAGGTGTACGGCCCTGAGCTCCAACCAGTTTATATTGTGCCGAAGGTCGGAGCGGGACCAACGGCCTTGGGCCCACTGTGAGTGTAGGTGCGCACCCCAACCGAACAGGCTGGCATTGGTCGACAGAGTAATTCGGTCCAGCTCCTTGAAGGAGGACCCCGAGCATGGCCGATGAGAGCCATCACCTGAGGGATCGCAAAACTTGGAGTGGAATTCGCACTCTTCGAGGGGATGAGCTGAGATTCCATCTCTGGAAAGGGAGTAGGAACCACTGAAGTATCCTGGAGTGGAGCCTGGCCCAAGGCACAAAGGCAATGGCTGAGATCATTTTTCCCAGTAATTGGGAGAGACTTGCTAACGTTACCATATGGTTCCTGCAGAGTTGTTGGACTAACTGCCGTATGCTGTCCTGATGTTCCTGGGAAAGATAGACCATGTCTATGATGGCTCCTAAGTGTAATAGCCTTGTAATGGGAGACAAGTGGCTCTTGGAAAAGTTTACCAAAAACCCGTGACTTTCAAGAAGGTTGATCACCCATTCGAGATCCGTCAGCGCAGTTTGGCCTGATGATGACTGAATCAGAATGTCGTCCAGGTAACACTGGACTCTGACTGGCGCCATCCAGAGGTAAGCTGCTAGAACTGCTAAGACCTTGGTAAAAACCCTCGGGGCTGAACAGCAATGCCCTGTATTGATAGTGCCGGCCCCTCTAAGCAAATCTTAGAAACCGGCGATGGCTGAGAGAGATGGGGATGTGGAGATAAGCTTCCATGAGGTCTACAGACGTCAGGAAGTCTCCTCTTCTTACGCTTCCGAGAATGGACTGGAGCATTTGCATCTTGAATTTGCAGTAAACAAGATCACGGTTTAATCTTTTTAGATCTAGGATTGCTCTCTATCCCCCCCCAAGGTTTTAGGGATGATGAAGAGGATGGAATAGAATCCCCGACCTCTCTGATCCAAAGGTACCAGTTCTATGGCCCTTATGCTTACAAGGTGCTGAATGGCCTGGTGCATTAATGTCCTTTGTGGGATTTCTTGGCTGAGGACAAGAGAGAAAGCAATTTGGAGGGTAAGTGAAGAATTCTAGTGAAAGCCCGTGACGAACTGTATCCAGCACCCATGTGTCTGTGGTGGTGGCCTCCCACTGACGGGCAAAAAGGGAAAGTCTGCCGCCTATTGGAGGGACCGCCAGAGAGTTATCTGGAGCAACGGAAAGGGCAGCTGCTCCCACGAAATGGCCACTTGACCTGAAATTGTTGTCTAGGCCTAGAACCTGTTCTGTCCATTTGTCTGTCCTGTCTATCCTGTCTGACAAGAAAGGAGTGGGAAGGAAAGGAATAATTGGACCTAGTACCCGAACAAAAGAACTGTCTTCGTGGGTAGGTGTTGGGTCGTTTGTCTGGAAGTTTAATAAGGTGATGGAGGACCTTACATTTATCCTTGTTCTCAGTAAAATAGGGATCTAAAGCATCTCCAAATAGCTTCCCCCTGGTAAGGGGCTGCTGACAGGCGCCATTTAAACTTGGTGTCAACATGCCAGTATTTCAGCCAAAGCATACGGCATCCAGTGACGTTGGAAGCCATGGCCCAGGATCAAAATCTGGCAGCCTGTAGCGTTGCATCAGAAGCATATTCCATTGCTACCACCATCTTGCTCAGATCCTGGTGAGTGCGGAGATCTTCTGCCGGAATCCTGGCCTGAAGCTGTCTAAGCCGGCAGAGAGCAGACCTATTGAAAAAGGATGCTGAGGTACCTGCCCTAATGGCCCAAGCCGTAGCTTCCTGTGTCTTGAAGAAAGTGAGCTCACTGTTGTGGTCCTCCACCTTGAGGGAATCAGAAACATTGCCAGGAGCAGCAGTGGGAGATACCAGGGGCCCCAAGTGTTCATCCACTGAGAGAACCTCCAGAGCATCTGCTAGGGCTTGGGCCACATTATAAAGTTTTTTTATCACTACTACTCGGGAGGGGGAGGGTCCCCGGGGATTCCCATTGTTTCTTTACCGCATTTAGAAACATGGGCGGACAGGGGATACGATTACAGATTCAGTAAAGTTGGGATCTGCCTCCGAGTCCGGAGCCACCGTGGATGCCGATGCAGCGGGGTTGGGCCCAAGATGGGCCATGGAAGAGCCTTTTGGAGTAGGGGTACAAAATGAGATGGATTAAAGAGCCCAGCAAAGGATGGCATTTCAGGAGGATTTTCCTCCTCGTCTGACATTGGGAACCCCAATTCCGCATCATACTCATGAGAGGATGAGCCTTCTGAGTAAGAGGACTGAGAAAGTGACGAAGATGCATAAAGGACCTCAGTAGTGGGCTGGTGAATAGCTAGTGGTTTAACCATGGATGACCTAGGTGCCTGCGATCTGGCCTGAAGAGCACACTCTACCGCCTGCGCAATTAACTCAGTTAGGCAGTGCTCTGTGGGAAGGGGAACCTCTGTTGGCCTCAGACCAGCCACAGTAGGGGTGAAGGTGGCTTCTGGGGCCGAATGCTGGGCCCGCATACGTCTGGCTGGAAGATGAGATGTGTCACACAGTACGGGGACAGATACGGTATCCCCTGTTGACCAGATCCCCAGAGGAGAAGCAGAGGGGCCCAGTGGCAAATTGAAAGCAGGGACTTCAGCCTGAGTGGTTTCAGTCCTGGCCTGTCTTTGTGCTTTAGATAACTCCCTCTCTAATTCCTGGTGTGTCCTACTGGCCTGTTTTTCATCCTTTTTAGAAGTTTTGCCTGCGGATCTGGCCTTTATCTTGGCCAAGATTTTTTCTGCAGCCTCCTGATTGGAGGATTTATGCCTTTTAGAGACTGATGAAAGTGGTGAAGCTCCCTTCTTGGAAGAATCAGTAACCTCCATTCTCTTGGATGATCACAGAGACACGATAGGGTACCCCTGGTATCCAGAGACAGCTGCTTTTTTTCCTCTATGGATAACCACAGGAGCACGATGGGGTACTCCTGGAATCCAGAGACTGCTGTTGTAGCCTATGGATAATGACAGGTGCACGATGGGGTACATCTGGTATCGAAGGACCATTAATCTTTTGGACAGCACAGGTGCATGATAAGGTTCACCTGGAATCCAAAGATCTTTGAACTGTGGAAAAAAAACACAGGTGCACAAAAAGGTATACTTGGAATCCCAGACACTACTCTATTGGGAAAGGCAAAGAGTATGTGTGTACAGCTATGCTGTGTGTTGAGAAGGGGACATCAATTCAGATCTCCAAGTTGGTGATACAAACTTAGTGGACAGCCGACTTTGGTAATCCTGTTCAGGGAAAGAGGTTAAGAACAGGCCCCCATTAAAAGCTGGCTGCTGAAAAAGAGAAAGGACTAAGAATTTTCAAAATGGCAGCCGGATCCAAAATGACTGCTCCTCCCTCCAAAAAGAAACCTTTGATGAGCCTATCCCAATTAAGAATGGGATGTAAGGAGGAACCCCTCCCTCAGGAAGAAGGGGTCCAGATGACAACAGAGGTTAGTCGTTCACAAAATGGCAGCCGCAAGTGAGAAATGACTAATAGGCCACCATGCACTAGGTGCTGCGTTTCCCTATATATTGATGAATCACTGAGCAAACAAAAAAGGACCAATAGCAGACTTCCGGTGGTGGCATCAGGGCGGAGCGGAGGTAAGGAGACAATCTCTGTCACCTAACTCTGATCTTTTCACGTTTGGAGACCCTTTGGGGGCACGGGGAAGTCTGGAGAACCACACGTGAGAGAGGGGGATGCCGGAGGAATAACGAGGCGAAAGGCGATTGCCCGTTAGGACGAAGGAAACCCCCTAAATCCAATGTGGAAACTTCTGCCACCAGCTGATGGCGGATCTGAGGCCCTGATAAAATCACAGATGAGGCGGAAGCAAAAGAATCTTAATAGACTGTGCTAAGTAGCAACTGTAATAGCCTATAATACTTCTAATAGAAAAAGAATAAGACGAAAGTCTAATCTGATTTAAGTGTTTACTAAGACAGGCGTTGAAAGGAAGGTCAAATGGAGAGGGAAACAAGTGGTGACCCGGCGGGTAGAGCTGTGACTGACAGATTTGAAGAACCAAAACTTTAAGTAAAAGAAGGAAGACACAAAGAAAGATTGTTTATTAAAAGTTTGAGCGCAAATACACAAAGAGCTGGAAGACCGAGATGAAGTTGGAGTTGATAGAGCCTGTGAAGTGGAGTGAGAGAGGAGAAAGAAAATGGCAGTTTAGAAAGAACAAAGGTGTAATTGGATTTTGGAAGAAGCAGCTGGAGGAAAAACTTTGAAACAGACCTGAGGGTAGTGAAGATCAGGAAAGCTTGGTGGAATGTGGCTGGCTGCAGGAGAGTGTGGTCTGCAGTGAAGATCCGAAGGGAGAAGGAGGCATCGAGAAGATATGATAAGCGAAGGAAAGTGAGGAGAACGGACTGAGGTTGGAAGGAAAACCTGGAGTTTGAGAGAAAACAGGAGGGAGTCGAGAGCAAAGGAACGGAGAGACGTTTGGGGGAAAAGTGACAGGAAACAGAGCTGAAAAGGACTGATTGATGGTGAGTGAGACAAGCTAGGAACGAAGTTTGGAATTTGACAGAGACAGCATTTCTTAAGGAGACGAGTAAACGGACTGATCGACGGTGAGAGAGATAAGCTGTGAACGAAGTTTGGAATTTGACAGAGACAGTGTTTCTTATTGAGATGAGTGAACAGAAGAGAAGGAGACGACGAGATACGACGTTGGGAGTGGCAGGAGAATGGACGAGGTTTGGGAAGAGAAAAAAATGGACTAGTGATTGAAAGTATATATTTGTGAAATAAGCAAGAAAGTGTAAAGAAAGTGAAGAAAGTTAGAGAGAGGTTGAAGTAATCTGTGGTAGTGGAGGAAAGTTCAGAGAACTTAGGAAAATTAGAAGTTCAGAAGCCATTGGTCAATTAAAGGAATAGTCAGAATTTTAGAGAAGTAGGAGATAATTATGGCAACATTGAGGACAGGAAAAAAACGGTATCTAGTTTAACATTGACACTTTCATCACCACCTGGTCAAAGATCAATAGAAGGGATGTTGGGCACAGAAAAACAAAATGTGTTAATTAATATGCAAACTATGCAATCAACACTTCTTGTTATCCAAGAAACCATGTTGAAAATATAAGAGACAATATCAAAAAGTCATGTAAAAATGAGAGGTGATATAAACAAATTGGATAATAGAGTGGAGATGTTACAACAAACAATGGAGAATAACGAAGTAAGAATACAATCTGTAGAGGCGGGCTTAGACAAAATTGTGAAAAAAGTTGACATATTAGACACAGAATTGATAGCATCTAACAAAAAAATGGAGGAAGAAAGTATTTACTTAGAAATGGATAAGGTAGCATTTTATTTACGCTTCCAAAATGTGATAGAGAAGGAAGAAGATTTGAGGGATATCATGGCAGATTTGATTTCTTTCTTTTTCTTTTACCTTCTTAGTCAATTTAATATATATCTTCCATTAATCACCCATTTCTCTTGATTTCTGATGCATTGCAAAGAGAAAAACAAGAAATTTTAATGGAGATAGATGAGGCATTCAGAATACAGACAAATTATGCTAGACCAGTGGTTCTCAACCTTGGGGTTGCGACCCCATTTGGGGTCGTGCAACCATTTCGCGGGGGTCGCCGGGCACCGCCGGCCGCCATTTTGTTTTTTTTATTTTTATTTTTTTAAATTTTTAAAAAAAAAAATTTAATTTTTTTTAATTTTTTTTATTTTTTTTATTTTTTTTGGTGCGCGCGCGCAGCGCACGTTCAGATCCGCCCGTCGCGCCGGAAAAAAAAATAAAAAAAATAAAAAAAAATTAAAAAAAATAAAAAAATTAAAAAAAACAAAATGGCGGACCGCAATGGGCGGATCCGCACATGCGCAGTGCATGCGATGGGCCGATCTGTGCAGGCACAGATCCGCCCATCGTGGCCGCCATTTTGTTTTTTTTTTAAATTAAAAAAATAAATAAAAAAAACAAAATGGCGGCCTGCGATGGGCAGATGTGCGCATGTGTGGCGCGTGCAACGGGCCGATCCGCGCATGTGCAGATCCACCCATCGCGACCGCCATTTTGTTTTTTTTATTTTTTTAATTTTTTTTAAAAAAAATAAAAAAACAAAATGGCGGCCCGCGACAGGCGGATGCGTGCATGTGTTTTAAGGGTCGGGCTCGCGGCACGCATTGGCGTGGCAAGTGGGGTCTCAACCTGAGAAAGGTTGAGAACCACTGTGCTAGACGGAATAAACTTCCACGGGAGGTACATATTAGGTTTACCAAAAAAAGGGTGAGATATATAATTTATAAAATAACAAGAGATGAGCCAATGATCTATAAAGGTGTAGAAATACTAACCTTAAAACACATACCGAAAAGGATAAGAGATCAAAGAAGAGACTATAGATTTTTGAGCTCCTATTTAATAAAAAAAAAGAAATTGGAAGAGAATTTGGATTTACAAGTAACAAAAAAGATTAAATATTTAGGAATTTGGATAACTTCAAGGTGTTCCTCAATAAAAGAAGACAATTATACAAAATTGATACTAAAAATGGAAAAAGATCTTGAAACCTGGGGAAATTTCTGATTATCATTATTAGGTAGGATTGCAGTGACTAAAATGAACATATTACCAAGACTATTGTATTTATTTCAAACAATTCCAATAAAATTAGAGAAAACTTTTTTAAACAATTGGATAAAATAATAAATAAATTTATTTGGGTGGGCAAAAAAGCTAGGATAAATATGAAAACGTTACAGGACAGTAAGAGTAGAGGTGGACTTGGAATCCCTAAATGGGAAATTTATTATTATGCAGCAGGGTTATTATGGATTAAAGACTGGATAAATTTGGATAATGATAGGATATTAACGATTGAAGGACATGATTTACAGATGGGCTGGCATGCATTTCTGTGGGGGAAACAGAAGAAAATACATACATACTTTCAACAAAATCAGATAAGAGGAGCATTGATTGGGATATGGGAAAAAATAAAAAAAGACATTATGGGAAAATCCCAAATTGGTTTTCGCCGATGGAGGCAGTAATTCACCCTAATACTCTAGAGAAAAAAAAGATGATGAGATACAAAAAATTACTGGATAACCAAGTCAACCTTAAGTCAAGAGAAGAGTTGGAGGAACAAAGAATACCCATAGATTGGTGGTCTTATCTACAAATCAAATCTAGATATAATAGAGACAGGCAAGAATATGGAATAAATCAGGCCCCACACTTACTTGATAAAATCCTATTAAGCACGGAAGGAAAATCATTATCAAAAATTTATAAATATTTATTAGAAATAGAGTTAGAGGGGTTCATGTTAGTGTGGGCACGAAATGTGGGGAGAAATATAAACTTAGAGGAATGGAAAAGATTATGGAACATAAATTGTAAATTGACGTTGTCAACTGCATATAGAGAGAATCAATACAAAATGATTTATAGATGGCATTTAACACCAGCGAGATTGGCCAAAATGCATAAAAATATAGATCTAAAGTGTTGGAAATGTAGAATTAGAGAAGGAACATTCTACCACATGTGATGACTGTGCCCCAAAGCAAAATAGTATTGGGAACGAATAAGAGATTGGATACAGGAGATAAAAATGGATTTTAAACCGGAATTATTTTTATTGGGCATAATAAACTCAAAGATTAAAAAACAACTCCAACACATCATTATATATTCGAATCCCAGAAGGGTGAGTCTGACTGAAGAGAGTTAAGAAACTCGAAATAGCTATATCAGAAATTCCCTTATTTCTTTGTCAACAATAATATATATATACATATACATATACATATACATATACACATACACATACACATACACAGACACACACACACACACACACACACACACACACACACACACACACATACACATACACATACACATACACATACACATACACATACACATACACATACACATACACATACACATACACATACACATACACATACACATACACATACACACACATATATATATATATATATATATATATATATATATATATATATATATATATATATATATATATATATATATATATATATATATATATATATATATATATATATATATATATATATATATATATATATTGACTGCAGCTCGCATAGCATATGCCCAATGTTGGAAGAATGAAAATATACCCACAGATGAAATGGTTATTTATAAAATTTTGGAATGCGCAGAAATGAATAAACTCACGCTAGAATTAAAAGACAAGGAGGCGACAGAATTTTATGAAATTTGGAATAAATGTTATATTTTGCTAGAACAGAGAAAGAAAAAGATATAATGATCGAATGTAAATAAAATGTAAATAAGATGTAATAGAATAGTTAGAATGTATAGCACGGTTCTGTTAAAAGAAAAGATTTTTGTTTATATATGTATAGTTTGTTTTTGATGTATGGTGTATGGTGAAAAAAAATAAAAATAAAAAAGGACCGATAGCAATTACCAGGGGGTGTTGCGTCGCCTTTGAGAGGAGACAGATCTCGTCTGTGCCACCCAAATTTTTTGCAGTCTCACGGAGCCACCAGCCAGCTGATTTAGCCAAAAAACCCAATCGGGAACGGCGCGTGCTTTTCCAGCAACCGGGGATGCAGTCGCACACCCCCCAGCAGCCAAGCAAAAATTACGAGCCTCTCAACCTCCGGAGCTGCAATGGTAGCTCCGACAACTAGAAAGAAGCCATACATCGCGGGGAAGCCTCCCGACTCACTCTGAGCCCCAACTGAATTTCACAGCCTGCACACACACACTAGGATGCCGGGAATGCAGCCACACACCCCCAGTCATCACGAGTAAAGGCTTCTGACTTCAAAAACTCTGGAGCTGCAGCCACAGTCTTGGTAGCAAAATCACAAACACAAGCTTCAGGGAAGCCTCCCTGAAGCGAGCCACCGGCTCCTGTTCTTCCTCAGAGATATGAGGAAAGGCTCCCCAGAGCAAGGAAAAAAGGCATTAATCTCAGCTGAGATCCAGGAGAAGAGGCTGGGGGGGGGGCTGGAAACCGAAACCGAAAGGCAAGAAATGCCAGAAAGGCCTTTGCTAAGCCTCTCTTTAACCTAAGGGAGGTGGTGGGGAATTGTAAAGAAAGAACAGCAATCCTAACCCAGTGCTGAGCCCAGCACTGTTCAGGAAAACTGGTAAATGGTAACAATGAAAAATCCACCAATGGAGACTATACCTGCCTAAGAGCCAAACTTGCACATTTGTCCTGGGCAAGATCAAGTCGAGAACTGGGATCCTCTAGCCCAGGAGAGATGTGGCAACTTTGGCTGACTTGATCTGATTGGGCAGGAATACAGTCTAAACCCATTGGTGGATTCTCCATCTCCTGTGTTGGAGAAGCTAATACCCGTGTTTCCCCTAAAGCAAGACAGGGTCACACTTTCTTTTTATCCCCAAAAGCCCCACTATGTCTTACTTTCGGGGTACGGCTTATATTGATTGGAAAACAATTGTCAGTTTTATTTTAAGTATTTTAAGTATATTAAGTATTTTAAGTATTTTAAGTATTTAAGTATTTTAAGCAGGAGGCGGAAGTGGGCAGGAGTAATATGTCTTACTTTCGTGGTACGGCTTATATTAGCCGACCCCCTGAAAACCCCGATACGTCTTACAATCGGGGGTGTCTTACTATCGGGGAAACACGGTACTTTTTTTGTGCTACTTTACTGCAACTTCTCTTCCAAGTGGGAAAGAAATTCCAAATTTTGATTCAATTGAATCCTATCAATGTTGAGATGATTCTTTCCAAGATCCAAACTTTTTAACGAGCTATAACAACAACAACAAACAACAACAATAATAATAATCCAGTGATCACAGAATACAAAACTGTTAGGACAAATCTACTTAATATATTTATGGATACATGAAAAAGGAATGTTTGTGATAAAGTTGAAGATTTGTTGTTTGAGGACACCCATTTATGTGTAATTTTGCATGAAGACTATGTCATGTTGTTGGCGGAGAAGCTGAAAGATTTGTAGCAAGTGTTAGCTAATTATATAATACCACAAGAATACTGGATCTGAAAATTAATGTATTAAAGATTAGAGAAGTTGCCTCTGAAAGTGGAAATAGAATGAATAATCACGAGTTAGACCAAAAAAAAAAAGCAAAACAAACAACAAACAAGCCCTAGACCAATGGATGAATTTATATAACTTGGTAGAATGTTTACTGAAAATCACAATTTTCATGGATGGATGGCAGAATTTTAAGATGTTCACCATCTCATGGTTGATAACATGGTCTGTCATGAAGAAGGCATTTTTATTCAAAGAAGCAATAGTGCCTGTTTAATAAGAACATATTTCTGTCTATTTTGTTATATGGAAATGAGAATTGCGAGAGTGAGAAGCATAAAAGCAGGCTGAATGCAATGAGAATGGGGTACTTAAGAGTGTACAGTAAAACATGAAGAGATAGTTCAAAAATGAATGATGCTGAATGAACATGAACCAAATTTAAAGTGAGTTACCAGCATGAAGGAAATACAGTACATTGAAGTGGTCTGGTCATATAGAGAGCTGGTTTGGTCTAGTGCAGGGGTATCAAACTTGCAACGTCACATGATGTGTTGGGACGTATCATGACTTTCCCCCCATTGTCAGAGCTGGGGTGGGCGCGGTTTCAGCATGACACATCCAGCCTGCAGGCCGGCAGTTTGACACCCTTGGTCTAGTGGTTAAGGCACTAGTCTAGATAGCAGGAGACCCTGAGTTTAAGTCCTGCCTTAGCCATGAAAGTCAGCTGGGTGACTTTGGGCCAGTCACTCTCTCTCAGCCCAACTGACCCCACAAGATTGTTGTTGTGGGGAAATAGGAGGAAGAGGATTGAGAAATTTAAAGAACAAAAGGCAATGTATGAAGTACTGTATAAATATAATGGAATTAAGGATACATTCCAAGTTTAGAAATGTACATAAACATATACTGTTAAATGTGGGGTAGATTAGATGTGGGTTAGGTTTCTTTGCCTCTTATTTCTTGCCTTTATTTTGTTTTGTTCATTACTTCTTTCTCCTTTCCTTTAAGGTTCATAACGTTTTTTACCCTACAAAAGAATAGGATGATGGGTTTGCATGTATATAAGTTAGTACAGGAAATCTGGGGCCTAGATTCAACAAAACTAAGTGTCTCTTTTGGAAAATTAATAAACTGTTCTGCTGACCTTTACTCATTCCTGCTATATCTGCTTAAAAGAGGTCCAGTGGAATATATATTTTTTTAAAAAATCATTTTAAATCCCTGAAGATACCCAACTGAAATTTGTCAGGATCAGTGTCCTCTAAGGGGTCTATTAACCCTGCTTTTTTCATGCTATCAAAAAATGAAAAAGCTGCTGGCATTCTATGTTTTTCCATTAGCACCTATGGATAACCTTTTTAAAAATTAAATTTCAAATCTTGAAGAGGCTTGAATTGAATCAGTTTGCCCACGAATCTTGAATTAAAAAGTTTATTTGAAGTATGCTCTCTTCAGTATTAAGTCTTGAATACAAATCAAATCAGGGCTGATTGCACAGGCCAACCAGTCTGTGCTTCTCAGTCTTCCCTCTTCCAGAATATTCAATGAGGTTCAATGCCTATTACAACAAGATGTTTCAGGCCTCCATTGGATTAAGATTCAGGACTGCAATTTTCTTTAGCATCCTCGTGTAATTTCTTCCTGAATCTGAGGGCTAACTGCCATATTATTTGCCAGAGAGATGCAAGGGCAGGGATTTGTCTTCACTGCAATGATAAGTGTTTTATAGCCCTAGATAAATGCTCTCAAATATCAAATGTAAAATTTTAATTTTTTTTTATATAGAAAACCTTATGCCTTTATCTTCTTTAAAGAGTAAGATGGCAAGAGTGGTTCCCATAAGTGTCAAGCACAGTATGGGTCTCATCTCTCTTTTTACAGATGATACTTGGATGAATTAAAAACATTGCTTTTGATATAACCCTAAAAATCTATAGAATATTAAAGCGCATGATGATCTACTGAGAAAACTCCAAACCTAAGGATTTTTTAAATCTATCTATCTATCTATCTATCTATCTATCTATCTATCTATCTATCTATCTATCTATCTATCTATCTATCTATCTATCTATCTATCTATCTATCTATCTATCTATCTATCTATCTATCTATCTATCTATCTATCTATCTATCTACCTACCTACCTACCTACCTACCTACCTACCTATCTATCTATCTATCTATCTATCTATCTATCTAGCTATCTAGCTATCTAGCTATCTAGCTATCTATCTATCTATCTATCACCTCATTGTTTTGCTTGCTAAATATCCAAACAAATTAATCTGTGAAAGCAAGATCAACTATTAAGATTTGAAGATGGATAAACTGATTTAGAACAGTTAGTGAATAATGAAGTTATTGGCAAATATGTGAGAAACTACTGGCCATATTGGAGAAGTCTGTAACTCTCAATTTACAGCATGAAATGTTTCTCCTTCTTGTTGAACTAAATTCCCAAATTCCTGAATTGAATTTCTGAATATTTTATTTCCAGCTTGATCTTTTGAAGGGGTTTCACTTCAAAAGATTAGGTAATGAAACAATGAATTGCTTTTAGCTTTCTTACAATAGGTCAACCCACTGGTTCACTTACTTCCACCTTGTCTACTAAAGCTAACAGCAGATTCAGGAAGAAGTTTTTTATCACCTGCTTTTTATTTATTTTTTAAGTTGTAAATATCAGGGGACTTATCCATATAAATTTGGGACTGTGCCACTGAGCTTTGCGCTTATTGTGTGCTCTGGAGATGTCTTTTGTGGTTTTAGCCCTTTTGTAACTCAGCCAAATCAATTTGAGGGAAACCCCCCCCCACTAAAAACAGTTAAAGACTTCATACTGTTTCCACTTCATGCTATGGGGGTTTCTGCCATCTCCCTCCTTTTCCAAAGTACTGAGGGAATGCAACCAAGTGATTTTAGACCATAGACTTAATGGGCATGAAAGGATCCTTCTCTGCTTGGTCATATAGATTTCCCTCAATCAACAATATTTTTTTCTTCCTAATGTTTCATATTTTTCATTTGCAGCTGTTTCTATGTTTATGATATATTATAGGAAAGGATTGTTTTTTTAAAAAAGCATCATCTATATGTCCTTTATGAAAAAGATAGAAAAGATAGAGAGAACAATTGGGTATGTGCCATTTCCCATTTTAAACTCATTCAAATAATATCATCATCATAACAGATCTGTAAGATGATCAGGCATGACTGGAACAGCCTATAAGCCCAGTGAAGCTTGTTTTATGTAGGATGGATGGATGGACTGACTGACAGACAGAAACATAGATGTACCCTACCAGCTCTTCCTCTCATAATGTAATAGGATGGGATAGGAATGAAATAAGCATTAACTCTGTTGGAATATTCATGAGCAGGAAGAGTCATGTGGTAACTCAGTCAGCCAACGTGAAGAAAGTGCTACTGAGTCTGTGCAAAAGGTATTGAGTTAGAAGCTGAATTTTAAGTCTCAGGTTTGTCTCTGTATCTCTCTGAAAGAAGTCTTCAATTAAGCTATGTTCCTGTAAAGAAGAATGTATGGTATTGTAAATATTTTGATATGAGTATAAAGAAGTTATTTTGAATCAGCTAAATGCAGTCAACTGTGAGAGCTTCTGATTTATTTTTTCACCAACAGAGAAATTAAAATTCTCTAACAGGTTATGGGCCCAGAGCTTACTAAGAACTGCATTGTAATTTAAAGCTGGAAGAAATTGCCTGTGTTCAGAAAGTATAAGAACAAGACAGAATCAGCAGAATGGCTGCAATGGAATTTAAGGAAAGCTCTGTGCCTTGTTTAAGCCAGAAGAATTACATTGTGTGGGCTGCTAAAATGGAATGTTTGCTGAAAGCTAAAGAGCTGTGGTATATCGTAGAAAATCCACCACAAGTGTTTGCAGGTGTTGATCAGAAAAGTCATGATCAAGCAATGGCTTATCTTGAATTTAGATGATGAACAATTTCTAAATGTTACTAATTTAAAGACTGCAAAGGAGATTTGGTTGACGTTGAGAGCTGTGCAAGTGAATGTTTCTACATGCAATATAGTGCAACTGTTAAGAAAACTTTACAGGGCCTGTTTGCAACCAGGTGAATCTGTGGGACAGCATTTAAATAAAATGCAAAGTTTATTTTTGGACTTAGCACAACATGGGATTAAATTCTCTGAGTCCCAGAAGGTTTTATTGGTGTTGAACAGTTTAGATCAGTGGATCTCAACCTTTTTCAGGTTGAGACCCCACTTGCCCCACCCATGCGTGCCGGGCCGGGCCGATCCACGCATGCGTGGCATGCGCGATGAAAAAAAGAAACAAAATGGCGGACCGTGACAGGCTGATCCGCGCATGCGCGGCACGCGCGACGGCCCAACCCGTGCATGCGCGGCACGCGCGCGATGAAAAAAAACAAAAAAATTTAAAAAACAAAATGGCGGACCGTGATGGCCTGATCCACGCATGCGCGGCGTGTGCGTGATGAAAAAAACAAAAAACAAAATGGCGGACTGCAACGGCCCAAACCGCGCATGCGCGGCACGCGCGCAACAAAAAAACAAACAAAAACACAAACAAAAAAACTAAATGGCGGACTGCGGTGTCCGGCGACCCCCGCAAAACAGTCGTTCGACCCCAAATGGGATCGCAACCCATAGGTTGAGAACCGCTGGTTTAGATAAAACCTGGGACACAGTTTCTGCAATATTTGAGTGTAAAGAAGAGCAAGGCTTAAATTTTGAGGCTTTAAAGGCATGTTTGCTTAATGAAGAAAAGCAACATTTTAGGAACAGCCATGAGGAGATGAAATTCCTGAGGAGGGAGTCCAGACTGCAAGTCTCCGAAGAAGAAACATTTTGCAAGCAGAGAGCTCAGCGAGAAAAGAATTGCTACATTTGTGGAGCAAAGACTCATCTAAAAAGGAACTGTTTGCAGAGGAACAATTTGCAGCAAAGGACATTTGTGCAAACAAAGAAAACTGATTTGCAAAAGGAACATTTTGGTGTTGCAAAAGTTTGCAATATCAACAACAGTGACAAGTGGCTAATAGATAGTGGGGCAAGTCAAACAATTGTTAATGACTCTGACTTATTTTGCAGGTTTGTTCCAGTAGCACAAGAAACTGGCTTTGGCAAATGGCCAGAAAGCAAAAGTCATCAGAAGAGGCGATGTAAAAATTCCATATTTGGAATCAAAGTTTACCAATGTGCTTTGTGTACCTGAGATGGAACATAATTTGTTAAGTGTGTCTAATTTAGACAAACAAGGTTTTGAGACCATTTTTGTAAACGGGAAGTGTCTCATCAAAAGGAATGGGAATATTTGTGCAGAAGGCATAAAGGAAGATAATCTATACATATTGCAGGGACAATATGTATGTTCAATGTTCCCATATATTTAAGAATGTTGCAGAGCATGATTCGTGCTTTCATCATCTACATAGAAGACTTGGCCATGCAAGCTGTAAAGTTTTGCAGCAAATGCAAGAGTTTGCAGAAGGGCTAAATTTGAAGGGATGCAAAATATATGTGGACTGTGCAGTATGCAAAGCATCGAAGTCAAAGGCATTCCCAGTTAGTAAATATAGCACAAGACAAACAAAAAGAGCTCTAGAGCTGGTCCATGCAGATCTGCTGGGACCTATGCAAGCCAGTTTGGGAGGAGCAAAATATGCACTGGTAATTATTGATGATTATAGCAGGTATTCGTTTTGCTACTTGCTTAGAGGTAAGACAGAGGTGCTACAACAATTCAAACAATGGTTAAGTTTTGTAGAGAGAAGGTACAGATAACAAGTGTGTCAGTTGCAAACTGACAGAGGTACTGAATTTATGTCAACTAAATTCCAACAATGGTTGGGGCAGTTGGGGATAAGTCACAGACGTACAAATCATTACACTGCAGCAGAGAATGGTGTAGCTGAAAGAAGGAATGGTGTTTTGCAAACAATGAAAGATTCATTATTAGAGGATTCTGGTATGAGCAGGTAATATTGGGGAGAAGCCATATTGACTGCCACTTATATAGTTAACAGGCTGTGGAGTTCCTCCATTAATAATACTCCATATGCCATTCTATATGGGAGAAAGCCATCACTGGCACATTTGAGAATTTTTGTAAGTACTGCATGGGTACATATTTCGAAAGCAATCAGAAGAAAGGGACAGCAAAAGGCAAGAAAGCTCAGGTTTGTGGGCTATGAGCCAGGGTCAAAAGGATATCGTTTTAGAGATGGAAGTAAAAGAATTGTAATTTCAAGGTCTGCTAATTTTGCAGAACAAAATTGGGACCGAATTAATGCAAATTCTGGGTATGTCTTACTTAATGATGGTGATCTATTTAATGACAATAACTCATCTAATGATGGAAAAACTATTGAAATGTCAATGTTCAGGGAGGAGAGGCTGAACAAGACATGAAGTCAGATAGACTTGAGACACAGGAGCAGTTAATACCACGTAAGTCAGAGCGATGTAATAAAGGAATTCCGTCTGACAGGTATTCTGCCAGCAAGGTAAAGGTTTTCAATGTGTGGTATGAGACAAGAAGTTATAAAGAGGTGTTGGCATTATCAAAAGCTAAACAAGAAAGATAGAAGGAGGCCATGGATAAAGAGATGAAACCCATGGGAGACCATGAAGTATTTAAATCAGTGACTTTGCCACAGGGAACCAAAGCTGTGGGTTGTAAGTGGGTATATAAGAAAAAGGTATTGCCAAATAATGATGTACAGTTGTTGCAAGATTTAAATATTAATGTAAAAGAATCTAAAGGTATTTGAAGACAATGCTGCCTGTATAAAAATGGCAACCGGTGACAGGGTGAAGAACAGAAGTAAACATGTAGACATTAAGTATTGTAATGTCAGGGAAGTTGTAAAAGAAAAACTGATTAGTTTACATCATTGTTCTTCTGAGGATAATTTGGCAGACATGGCGACTAAACCATTGGGTAGTGTTCAGTATGGAGAATGTATTAAGTCAATAGGTCTGATGTCTCTTCCTGTCATGAAGGGAGGAGTGTTGGAATATTCATGAGCAGGAAGAGTCATGTGGTAACTCAGTCAGCCAATGTGAAGAAAGTGCTACTGAGTCTGCAAAGGGTATTGAGTTAGAAGCTGAATTTTCAGTCTCAGGTTTGTCTCTGTATCTCTCTGTAAGAAGTCTTCAATTAAGCTATGTTCGATATGAGTATAAAGAAGTTTTAGATCAAATGCCTCCACTGCTCAACCTTCTTACAATTTTCCCTCACTGTCCTAGGTCATCCTTGAGTTGTGGTATTTTTGACTTCCTACCAGAAAACTCCCTGTCAAAATTCTATCACTGGCTTTCTTTTCCTCATCCATGAGTAAAAAGTTTTGAAATTCTGTGCGACATGATACAGATAACCCATTAATGAGGGAAAGAGAGGCTCAGAGTTATAGACAGCATCTACAGCATCTATTTTTAGCAGAACTGCAAATGATACATTTACAGAGCCATTTAATTATTTCTTGTCCTTTTCCATAAAAACCAGCTCATTTAAAACTGTATTCTTCTTCAAAGGTTAAAGACTCCAGTTTCCTATGTAGTAGTCATCAAGTTAATTTTAATAGATCCTGCTGTGAAGGACCCAGACTCTTCATTTCCTTCCTTATTTAGCCATATTCTATTGGCACCATGTCTTCTTTTTGATGCTGACATAATCCCTTCAACTTCCATTGCTTGAAGGTTGGCCATTACTAAGGCACAATGGTATTTATCTGAAAGAGTTCTGCAATGCTGCATTGGCCCATCACTGTGCTAGGCCAAAAATTAGTTTTTTTGTTTAATTATTTTATATTATCATGAATAGCTTTGGCTAAAAAGAAAGAATTTATTTACTTATAATTTAGATTTAAATCATTTGTTCATTTATAATTGAGATGCCTGAAGCTTCCTAACAACATTGACTCTTGGGTGGAGTACAATTAAAGCTGATCCATAACTAAAATCAGACAAATAAATATAATAGCAGAATACCAGACAAACTCTATACACCAACTTGGGTGTGGTGGAGTTTAAAGTTCTAAAGCCAGTAGTGGGGTTCAAATATGTGAACAACCGATTCTCTGTGTGGATGCCATTTCTGGAAGTCCATTCTGGGAATGGTCAACAAAAAACTAGCTACCAGTTCTGCCGAAGTGGTGCAAACTGGCTGAATCCCACCACTGTCTAAAGCTTATATGTTGAAATTGTCTGAACTTTCAGGGGGCTGATCCTCCAAAGACCAATCACTAAAACAAAGAAGGTGTGTTTCCTAGGCCTCATCAGATGACATTGCTTAACAGAAGACAAAGAGGTATATGCTTAATAGAGGTACCTGCTCTCGTGGATCTTATGAGATAGGCAAATGTTGGGAGAGAGATGGCTCCTCACTTAGACAGGTCAGATGCCATTTAGTCTGGTATAAAGGACTTATACAAAGTAACCAACACATGGAATTACATTGTTGGAAGATAAAACCCCTCTGGCATCCCCTCTTGTTTTGGTCAGGTTGCACATCAGGCCTGGCCATCTCTGATCAGCTAGCAAACCTCAAAATAAAGTTAAAAGGAAACCACTTAACCTTTCTCTGCCAGCATTGACCCTTGGGCTCAAATTGATTAAGTGCACCTCTCCAGGAAGTCAGCCAACACTGGCAAAGAAACATATAACAGAGATCACTCATGATAAGAGAAATCTCTTGTCACAAGACTACACCTTGATGCCAGATCCTTCATAAATTTGACATTAATGAAGAGATTTACCCATATCCACAGGATTAGGAACAGACCTTCCACTCTTGAATTTCACACATCCGAAAAGCAGGGACACCTCAATCTAACATACTTCTTATCAAAGCCCATTGTTACTATAAGTAATATCACCCTCAACTTTCTAACATCTTAGTCTACCTTCAATTTCTATGCTCCACATTAAACTGTCAAATAAAAACTTCCTTTCTCTTCAAGGAATTGCCTAGCATGTTTATGTGTAACCCAGCTTGCACCTGAATGCAGAACATTTTTCTTCTAACGACACTCAAAAGCTCACTGATAACCAGTCTGATTCTTTGTGTGTAATTTTGGTGTAACATAGGTATACTGAGATGTGCCCACAATTACTTGTGCTACAAAATTATGGGCTAGTAGTAGCATCTGAGTGGTCTCCAAAGGCAGCCACATACAGAGTATATTGCAGTATTCCTTAGTTGAAGTGCTATAAACATAGGGCACAGACCATAGTAAGTGAATTGAAGAATTTGTCTTTATAATATAAATGGTCCTCAGCTTACAACCATCCGTTTAGTAAATGTTCAAAGTTACAATGGCAATGAAAAAAGTAACCTATGACCATTACATTATCCTCATGGTCATGTGATCAACATTTGGGCACTTGGCAACTGAATTAACGACAGTGGCAGCATCCCAGGGTCATGTGATCACCATCTGCGACCTTCTGAGCCACCTTCTACCGTAACAAGCAAAGTCAATTGGGGGGAGGGGAATGCCAGATTTGCTTAGTGACCACATGATTCCCTTAACAACTGCAGTGATTCAGTTAACAACTGGATCATAAAGTCAAAGTCATAACATCGGACGTGAATCTCTTAACAACCACTTGGCTAAGCAATGGAAATTTTCATCCCATTTGTGGTTGTAAGATGAGAACTAACTATAAATACAGCAGATTCTATATTCAGAATTACCTGGCTTTCTAAGAAGCTACTTGCTATGTTTGCACATAGCCTTTTGAATTTTATCTTAGCATTTCTTGTTCACCATGGTACCGGTAGTAGCTTCAAGGAAAAGAGTTTATGTGTGCAAAGTAGGAAAAAATTCTCATCTTTCAAGCAGATCTGTTTGCAACAAAACACAACCTGAGGGGGGGGGGAACTTGAACATAAATTACTTAGCACCTTTTTGTTTCTACTCTAATGCTTAGAGTAGAGTAAGTGATAATTGACAGCTTTACTTAGTGCCCTTTCAATCTAGGAGAAATGCCAGGTTATCAAAGGGGAAACAGATACCTTAAGGACAAGTGAAACTCTTAGAGCAGTTTTATTACACAACAGCACAACAAATGTCACAACGCAACAAATAATGTCAGATAAACAAACTGTATTATAATGTTTAAAAATATAGAGATCTAATCACATGTCACTGCCTTTGTAATTGCCTTCTAAACTGTGCCGCACATGTTTTAAAATTTAAAACCTTTGTAACATACAGGTAGTCTTTAAACCTTTCATCTGGGCTTTTGCCCGCAAGGCTTAGGGTCCAGTGATTTAATCAATAAATAGACAGAAACAATCATTTGGATCCTTATCAGTTTTTTGGGTAAGTTTGTTGAGTGTTGTCTTCTACCCTAGGTTCCCTAAGAATTCTTCAGAAAATGTATATATTTTTTGTAATTTTATTTGTGGTTTGCCCAAATGTAATATAAATCTCTCTCCCCTCCCTCCCCGGCTCTCTCTTTCTCTCCGATGGAGAGTCTTGGATGGTGATAATTTGTTCTTATACTGAATTTCTCCAATTCCCACTCCTCTCAATTCCTTGGCAGGACGAGAAGTGTACCTTACCA
Source organism: Bothrops alternatus (assembly GCA_034064705.1). Lineage (NCBI taxonomy): Eukaryota > Metazoa > Chordata > Lepidosauria > Squamata > Viperidae > Bothrops > Bothrops alternatus. Next base: position 11,461,051 of record JARGCV010000031.1, read on the forward strand.
TACCAAATTCTCCACATAAAACAATTTTGGCTACATTTTAGAGCCTATTAATGAACACCCTTGTGACCTGAACTTGCACTAAAGACTCCTCATACACAACTTCCTTCTTTATATGACATGATATTTTCACCAATAGTGATAAGCTGTGTTTTTGTTTTCGGAAGCTACATCAACCGGAGAAAATACCCTTGGAATTAGAAGATGAACATTTTTCAAGCAGTAAGTCATTCTTCTAGTACTATCTCTAAAACCAATTGCATTAAACACTTTTCTAATTACTACATAATATAAACATATCTTAGAATTGAGCAACGTCTTTGAGTCTAAATTACATGGCATCAAATATTCTTTTTCTTTGATTCTTGGTTTCCTTCTCTTGATTTCTTAGTGTTTAATTTGCTTAAACAGCTAAGAGGGTGTGTTGGCAATGTCGCATCGGAAGGTATATTGTGATGTCATTTACATAATTGGATCACTGCAACCAAGAAAATTAAAGTGCAGAATGGGTAAATGAAGTGTATGAAGCTAAAGAAAAAGATAACTGAGGTACAAAAGAAGCAGTGTAATAACACAGAATTGTCATTCTTCACAAAGACAAATGCAAGGCAGGATAAGTAGTTTCTCCTGAATTTTGCTTTAAGTTCATTTACAGACTAATAGTATAATTAAATATATTATGCTATTTATTGCCACATGGAATTATAATCCACTAAAAGATGGCTTTGTATTTAATAATTGTACTTAATAAAATTATTAATTCATTTCAGCTTTATTTCAAAGTGCAACATAGATAATGGAAACTTGAAATATAATACTTTTGAAATATATTGGTATTTTGCACAGAAAATTGTTGCCAGAGGATTATGGGGTGTTTTATCAAGCTTATTTAAGATGTGAGTAAGTCAAAGTAAAATTCAGAGTATTATCTTTATGCAATGAGAATGTGATAAATACCTCCTAGAACAGCCTAGAGAATGTTGAAAGCTTTGTGAAAATACATATTTTCATTTCAACCCAATACAGACACATACACACAAACTCACACACATCAATCCCATTATCTCCATCATGTCAAAACTTTGCAAGTGATGAGTTGCTTTTCAATCTGCCATTGTTGTTTTTGCACATTTACACAGCAATCTTGAACATCCTCCTCCAAGAGTAAATAAAATGAATTCTATGAATCTGGTTTTATGAACTGCATTGTGACTCTTGTTTAATTAAAACTGTCACATTTTTACAACCCACACCCACCTTCTCAGAGGTGCCATAGATGATGCCTTTCCTATTATAAAGCTTTCAGCAATTTGAATGCATCCTGATTTCTACATAAAATACACACGGACAAGGACTTCCTGCCCTTGTCATTTTCTCATCTTGTCACCTATGTTTTGTCTGAATAGGAGGAAAGCATGGCAATTACATGGCAATTACCACACTGGAGAGAACAGTTATTTCCTAACACAAGTTTCCTGTGAGAATAATATCAGGAGAATGGTTTCTTACTGTATGTAAAACTGAGCTAGGATGGTACCATGTTACAAAAGTTTCTTGAGCTATAAAAGTAATTTATATAGAAACTCTGTTCAGCATTATATTCAGAAGCTGCAGGCAGTCTTAGATTTCTTGCTCCCATGTAAACATTTGGAGAATACTGGTCAGCTAAAGTTAGGATGAGTTTAATTGGCATGCAACTTTTTGCATGCCAATTAAAGTGAACTATTTATATATGATGTTCTCCTAGTTCAGATATAATTAAAGACACTGTCACGTGTTCCATTAGTCATCTAGAGTATTATTCATTGGTGGAAAGGTAAAATAGAAACTGAGATTGTCAACTTTCTTAGAGCAACAGTCAAGGAAAACAGTTGATCTGATTATGGGGTCATTCAGATAACATTGATTATTCACTACCATTGACCAGGATGGCTGGGTTGACAGGAGTTGGATTTCAACAGCTTAAATTATTTAATTCCTTGTTTTGATGGATTGATTATGGAGTACCAAGTAACTCTCATCTCTTAGCAACCACAAAAATACATTCAGCTCTTTGGTAGGAGCTAATTATATCAGTCCTTGCTACTAAATCACTGGATACCAAGAGCCTTAATCATGGTATAGGAATGACTCATAACCATCCTAGAAACACCAGTCCCTTTAGAGTTTAGAGTTATCTCAGCAATGAAGGAATTGTTTAAGCACAAGGAGTACCATTCAAGAAGCTCCAGAAAGTAATTAATCCTTTATAAAAAAAAAAAACCCATGAATTTCAATTTGTTTTAAAAAAAGATTGTGCAACAAACAACTCAATCTATATTGATTGCACCAGTTATAGGTAAGCAGACAACTGACCTGCAGTAAAAAGTTCTTCCAGGGCCGTCAATGCATTTCCCTCCATTGAAGCAGAGGGATGAGTTCAGCAGCAGTTCAGTGCAAATGTCAATATCCACCTCACAAAATTCACCTCTGTATCCACTCAAGCAAATGCACTCGAATGCATTGACCAGATCTTGACAAGAGCCTCCATTAAGGCAAGGGGATGATTCACATTCCTGATGAGATAAATGATAATAAATTGATCTCAGAGCTTTGAAGCATTATATGGCTTTGTGGGAACAGATCCCTATTCTATCTGGCAGCAAGAACTCAACGCTTCATGAGTAAATTGTTTTGTATTTAAGTCTATGTCTTTGAATTAAGCCACAGTTCTCATGTCAATAAGTGTAGGCTTAAGTATATGTAAGTTATAGATTTTTATAGTAACACATGACAAGAATGGAAGATTAATCCCTAGAAATCTAACCCACTTCCATTTTTAACAATGAAAAAAAGGTCAAGCAACTTTCACATTCATGTCAGGATGAACAAATTTACCAAGGCTGATTTATATAGTTTTATTTATTTAAGTTTTTCAAAGATTTTAGAAAGTTGTAAATACAAAGCAAGAAAAAAAATCTATAGAAAGATTTTTAAGTAATGTTTTCCCCTTGACTTTGTTTCCCACCACTAACCTAAATATTTGCACTTTTATTCTGAATACCGAGAGTTATTACTAATATCTATTTAAGTCATTTTGTCCATTTTTTAATTGGTCTAATAACTCTTTTCCTAGAAAACATGTTCCAAATATGCAAGTTTCACAAGCTGTGTGATATGTAGTATATAAAGAAGCCATTCTTGCTTAATTTGGTTATGGAGACACAGTATACAGCCAATTTTGCTATTACTGAATACTCTCAAGTTTTAGTCTATTCATTGCATCATTGGCAGGGTTTTTGTTTTCCAACATTGGGCCAAATTTGTCCATGTAACTTAGCCAACTCTAATATTTTGCCTCTATATTTTCTGGAATTACACCTAACAGAAATATTTGTGGTCTTAAGTCACATTTTGTTTTCAGAATTTTTTGAATATATTGATTATTCTTCCACATAGGTTTCAGTTTTGTAATTTCCTCATGTGATAAAATGTTCCTTCTCTGTTGTGGCATTTGCAATATTTATTGTTATATGATTTGTCTATCTTGGTAATCGTTTTTTTTTTCAAATATATTTTATTGATTTTATGATTTTAACAACAAATGCTTAAAACACACCATGGTGATTGGGTAAACAAAAATTCCAGAATAAAAACATACATAAACAGCTCCACTTAATACATTCATTTTCATCTTTCTATTTCCCTCTCCCACACAAGACAAAAAAGAAATATCTTGGTAATTGTTTATGGCATTAAAAAAACAGCTGTTAAGCAGTTTATACTAATTATCCCTTAAATTGCAGATTGAAGTAAACATTATTGATTTTTTTCTATTACTCTCCCTATTGTTCTACTGTGATTCCTCTTTGAAGTTCTGCATTCACTTTACTATACAATTATTCATTTTTTATTGTTTTCATCAATTATCTTATTGAGCTTTTTGTTTGCATAATAGTTAATATTACATCAACTGCTAGCATTTAATCTTGTATGCCTTGACATTTTTTTATCCTATTGGCTGGTACCCTTATAGTGCACAAATTTAGAGGAATAACTATTGGAAACATTGCTAAGAACAATGAGTTCAATTAAAGAGACACAAACAACTTAAAAAAAACATAGAAGAAGCATACATAACTTCAATTTACAAAGAAGGAAATGGTCCAAAGAAACTTCAGTCACACAGAACAATTTTTCTACTCAATATTGACTATAAGATATTCACTATAATATTAGCTGAATGTCTAAAAAATTGTGTTTCTGAAATAATACATGTAGATCAAACAAGTTACATTCCCAAAAGGAAGATAAAACACAACAGCAGATTTATAATAAATGCATTATAATACATCAAGAATGTGGCAGTAATGTTCCTAAATGCAAAAAGAGTCTTTAATAATTTGGAGTAGCCTTTCTTGTTAAAAGTTTTAAACAAATTCAGTCCAGGATAAGAATGTAAAACTTGGCTGGAGGATATATATTTGTGGTACAGCAAGGACTACAGTAAATCAAACACTATCCACAAGTTTTCCAGTAAGTTAAGATGCAGGTCAGGGGTGTCTACTTTCTGCTTCAGTATTTGCAATCACTTTAGAAGTGAAACAAATATTTGGGATCAAAAGTGTAATATATTTAGTTTTGCAGATAATTTAAAAATCCATGAAAATTCACACTAATTGTTATGCCCATTTCTATTTTATTATACATATTTTCCTTAATATGTACATTTTACAAGTAATTTTTGGGACTTCTGTGCATTCTAGTATTTCCTTTAAATAGGTTTTTTTTTCCTTAATGCAATTTTACCTATATACACATTCATTTTATTTTTTTAAGAAAGGGAGGTGATGTAGAATGCAACACAGAGTTAAGAACAATGAAGACTTTGGTGCACTTGTGTGGATGACATCTGCAATTGAGAAAAATGCCATCTATAAATAGCATTCAGTTTTTGTTTATACTGCTTACGTATTGTTTTTGGTGTGCAGTTTGCAATCCACCATTAACAATGCATTTACAACACCTGTGGAAAGTTTTGTTTTTAGAGAACAATGAGAAGTACTTCTCTCCATTAAGATATCTGTGCATGTTCAGGCACAATGAAATTTTCCTCAACATTGAACAATGTTCTGTTCTAGGTAAGATTTCTTTAACAACAGAACATCTATTCCTTGTATATTAAGCTTCACCTGTTTAGACTTTCTTCACTTTCATATATCTATACCAGACTTGGGCATTTTATGGCCCCTGGGCTATGTCTGGCCCATGGGTGGTCCCTGTTAGGAGGTGGAGCGTTGGTGGTAGGGGGAGGAGTGTTGGCAGCATTGGGGGTGGAGGGTAGGGTGGTAGCAGCAATGTAGATAAGATGGCAGCATCAGGGGGTAGGGGGTAGTGGTGTTGGCCCTCCACAAACTCTCAGTTTCTCATGTGGCCCCTTGGGAAAATTAATTGCCCACCCCTGATCTATGCCCAACTTTATTTATTGATTTATTAATCATAGCTGCCCATCTCATAAATGATTTTGGGTGCCACACCTCAATTGTATGAAACAACAAATATCTAAAAATAATCAATATAAAAATATAAAAAATCATTATCAAAAATGAAAATATTCTCCAAAATTTAAAATATTGGATACAGTTCATTTTGGCCCTATTAAGGTTTTAGATGGAAATGTGAAGTACTTTGTAAAGTTCTTCACTTTAGGAAATGTAACAGAGGCCAATTGGTGACAGTGATTTATACCGCCATTAATCTTATATTAATTAGGAATAAAGTGAGAGTTTAATCCAGTTTTGGATTTTTTGTTTGATGATATAACTGCATTACATTTACTGGTAGTTCCCATCTAATGACCATAACTGAGCCCAGAATTACTGTTGTTAGTCACTGTGGTTGTAAGATGAGGCACTCACATAACTGGAAGTAATTTTCTGACAATTTTTGCAGCAGTTGTTAAGCAAACCTATTCATTAGAATAGAACAGAACAGAATAGCAGAGCTGGAAGGGACCTTGGAGGTTTTCTAGTCCAACCCCCTGCTTAGGTAGGAAACCCTATGCCATTTCAGACAAATGGTTGTTCAGTCTCTTCTTAAAAACTTCCAGTGTTGGAGCATTCACAATTTCTGGAGGCAAGTTGTTCCACTGAATAATTGTTCTAACTGTCAGGAATTTTCTCCTTAGTTCTAGGTTGCTTCTCTCCTTGTCTAGTTTCCATCCATTTCTTCTTGTCCTGCCTTCAGGTGCTTTAGAGAATAGCTTGACTCCCTTTTTTTGTGGCAACCCCTGAAATATTAGAACACTGCTATCATGTCCCCCCCTCGTCCTTCTCTTCATTAAACTAGACATACCCAATAAAATTGATGCACCCAACATGTGGCCATGGGGGCCTAACTTTGTAAAATAATCATTAAATGATTATTTTGGGTGAAGCATCCAGTCTACCAAATATAAATCAGTCTGTTCTGCACACACACACACACACACACACACACACACACATATATATACATTGAGTGTTTTTTTGATGTACCCTGTCGGCCCAAATATGGGAGAAGAAAGAAATCTTTCTTTCTTTTTCTTTTGCCTGTATCAGCTCAATCTAAAGCCATCCACAGGCAACAGTCGCCAACTGCGACATCATTTGTATATATACATTTTTTTGGATTGTTAACAAAGAATAAGGGAGGATGGAATAGCTATTTCGAGCTTCTTAGCTCTCTTCAGCCAAACATACTCTTCTGAGATTCGAGCCTGGGCTGCAGTTGGCGACTGCTGCCTGTGGATGGCTCTAGATTGAGCTGATACAGGCAAAAGAAAAAGAAAGATTTCTTTCTTCTCCCATATTTGGGCCGACACGGTGCATTAAAAAAACACTCAAGGTAAATCTCCTCCCCTCGTCTCTTCCCTCTCTCATACAGCTGACAAAGTGAGAAAGAGCCTGTGGCCTAGAGGTTAACACAGCTGCCTAACATGTAAGCAGCCCAGGTTTCGAATCTCAGAAGGGTATGTTTGGCTGAAGAGAGCTAAGAAGCTCAAAATAGCTATTCCATCCCCCCTTGGAACGCAACGTTTGGCTAGGTCTATGAGCTACTTTTATGTTGTGGTGGGCCAATAGTCTGGCCGTCGCCTCGGAGACGACCTATCAATCTGCCGGTTATCCCGGGGTTTAGGTGATATACTATGGCGTCTGACAAACCTCATCGGATAGCCGTTCTGCTTACAAATGCAGAAGAGATGCCTCTTTTCCTCCATCTTAGCCTTACATTAAAAATTTGAATCCTGGGTGATGCCATGCAGTAAAAACAAATAAATATGAACACCAGGATAATATCAAACTAGGATTTTAATAAAATGAGCAGATGAGGGAAACAGTCAAAAAGTGGGAGGAGGGAACAACGAATCTGGATAATTGGATACATACGAAGAAAGCAATGGGCAAAAAGAAGGAGAAAAGGGGAGTGGCAACCCTAGAAGTTAGTGGTGCAATAACAAACAGCGGGGGGTGCACAAGGGAGGGGATTGGAGAAAAGAAAGTGGATAAGGGAACTGCGGCTTTAAAAAACCATCAAGGGAACAGCGATTACGTGCCTTCCAAGAATGGAACAATCAAAGATATCAGATGGACCAATGACTAGGTCCAGGAGCCGTGCGCAAAATCGGCCAGCATTATAAAAAGGGAACTCCCATTGACTTGGTAACATTATGGGAGATGAATTATGTATGCTTAACAAAATGTTCTTTTCATACAAATTTGGTGGATCATGTCATGAGCTAAACATTTGTATGCATGCAAGATCAAAAAATCAAATAGAATTTGAAATATCTGTCAAAACAGACTTTAGTTGTGAAATAAGTTGAAGAATTAAACATTCTGTTAGTTTCAGGATTTTTATCTGATTGAAATATACTAAAATGTACTAAAAACTGTATTTGTCTCTGAAAGATGCATACAAAAAGAAGACATCATGTTCTTTTAAAATAAATGAGTCTTCTCCTCTGGTTCTTTTTCTTCCCCACCTACTGTAAGCTTTGATTCACAGCATCTGTTATCATTTTCCCCCTTTCTCCTCTAAGACATTTCAGCATTGACATGGAATTTTCACCAAAACCTTTAAAATACTTAGTGATACCTCATCATGACCATAGACTAACCTGGAACACAAAGTTATACAAGACTGAATCACAAACTGAATAAGGTTGTGATTTGCCCCATTCTTTTGCAATAGATTAGTGTCTGTCAGCCAAGCTTCTGAAATAATAAATCTAAGTACTTTAGGTAAAATATTTTTTTATAAATTAGTATAGACACATTGCTTCTAAGTTCAGAAAAAAAACAGTGAATATTTTAAAGTAAATCAGTGCAACCATAAATAGATTTCCTTGTGACACAGGAATTATTTTTACTGAAAAGTATGCAGTTATTTTTACTGAAATGCAAATGAATCCAAAAGGTACTATATGAAAACAACATGCTTTCTTTCTCAGAATTCAGCTGGGAAATGTAAGGTGATTTATTACAAAACATTATATAAAGTAATTGAATTATACATCCCATGGGAAGTCTGGGATACTTTGCATACTATTAAAAATAAATCTCAACCCTATAGTCTGCACTAAATTAATTAAAATACTTGATGAAGCCTACTAAGTCAATTTTGTTTTTTTAAAAAAATCAGTTTTTCTTTGGAAACAGCAATTTCCAGTTAGTGTCATTCTATTTTTATGAACTTAAAAAAATACTTCATTTCTTTTTTCCTACTCATTTTCCTCTAGCTTGTTAGCCCTTCAAACTATTCTTATAGTTTTCTTCCCTTTATATTCTATATGTGAAATTGAGAGGGAGCAAATCACCCTGAGTTAATCATTCACTGAAAAAAAAATCATTTCAATCATTGGGAAGTATTAGAATAATAAATAAAGCTAGGCATAAAGACACACACTCAATATAGGAGCAGAATAGGGGCGTTGTCTTACCTGAACGCCTTTTCTCAGCACGGAGATGGAAAATCCACCAAAGGGTTTAGACTGTATTCCTGCCCAATCAGATCAAGTCAGCCAAAGTTGCCACGCCCATCCTGGACCATAGAGATACCAGTCTTGACACAAGTGTAGCCATTCACTGACAGCAAGACGTTGTGGCTCACTAACCCTAGGCTTAGATGACCTATGGGATATACCAAAGCCTACTGTCCCTGAGGGTGGGAAGTAGACCAGTCCGGTGTGGCACTTTGATGTACAACCTGTTGGAGAACCCTCCTACCGAAAGAAGCCTCAGACGAGGCAAACTTATAGATTTTGTAGAGCCGTATGAAAGGAGATGGTGAAGACCATGTGGCCACTCTGCAGATGTCCTCAATGGACGCCTGAGTGGCCCAGGCTGCAGAAGTAGCTGCACTCCATGTAGAGTGGACTGTAACCCATCGTGGAACCGGCAATGACTTGGCTTGATATGCCCCGGCAATGCACGCCCTAATCCACCTGCCAATTGAGGAAGAGGAAACCTTCCGACCCCTGGAGGAAGGATGGAAGGATACAAAGAGGGCCTCTGATTTGCGGAACGCTGTTGTCCATGAAATATAGTACCGGAGCGCTCGGCGGACGTCCAATAGATACCACTGCCGTTCCAGAGCATGTGATGGTTTAGGGCAAAAATCCGGGAGCACTATTTCCTGGGTTCTATGGAATAGTGAATTGACCTTTGGAAGGAAAGTAGGGTAAAGGCGAAGGACCACTCGATCCTGATGGAAAATGCATAGGTCATCCCAGGTTGAGAGCGCTGCCAATTCGGATATATGTCATACTGACGTGATTGCCACCAGGAATGCCACTTTGTGGGACAGGTAGCGAACGTCGCAAATCTCTAGGGGCTCAAAGGGCAACTTGGTCAGAGCCTGAAGGACCCATGGTAGCTCCCATGAAGGGTATCTGTGCACTGTAGGAGGTCTGGTGTTAGCGGCCCCCTTATGGAATGAGCGGAGTAAGGGGTGATGTCCCAATGACCCCCACGGAGTCACAGGTGAGAACTGTGGAAAGAGCAGCTATCTGTCTGGGCAATGTGTTTGAGGCCAAGCCCCTCTCCAGGCCTTCTACAGGTAATCCAGAATATGGGGAATCGTGAGTTCCAAGAGTGACAAGTGTCGACCGGAGCACCAGGAGCGAAAGTTCTTCCATGTGGCCTTATAAATACGGTTTGTGGAAGGGCGACAGGAAGCCTGGATTACCGTAATGATCCCTGGTGAGCACAGCTCCTGTGACAAGATTGAGCGCTTAAGTGCCAGACGGCTAACTGGAGCCATTGGGGGTCCGGATGGAGAATGGTTCCCTGGCTGAGTGAGACCTGATCCGGAGGAATCTGCCATGGATCTGCAAGGGAGAGGCCCATCAGATCGGTGTACCAAGGCCTCCTTGGCCAATAAGGGGCCACTAGGAGTATCTCCGCTCGCTCCCGAAGAAGCTTGTATATTACTGCCGGGAGAAGAGGGAGAGGAAGGAAGGCATAAAGCAGACCCTGCGGCCATGGGCTCTGAAGAGCATCCGTCTGTTCCGCCCCTGGAGATGGGAACCGGGAGAAGAATCGAGGCAGCTGGGCATTGGTCGGGGATGCAAAGAGGTCCAAAAGTGGTAGGCCGAAACGGTGACAGATTTCTCTGAAGACCCTCGGGTGGAGGCATCATTCCAAGTGATCTACCGTTGCCCTGCTCAGAAGGTCGGACTGAGTGTTTGCCTCCCCTGAAATATGATCGGCCTTGATGGAGGCCAGATTGTGTTCTGCCCAGGATCCCAATAAGAGCGACTCGGTTAATAAAGTACGAGATTGGGTGCCCCCTTGTCGATTTACATGGGCCTTGGCAGCCACATTGTCCGTGAGGACCAGTACATGACGCCTTGTCACCAGGCTGTGAAAGTGGCGGAGGGCTAGATGTATGGCCCGTAGCTGCAGCCAATTTATGTTGTGCCGAAGGTCTGAGCGGGACCAACGGCCCTGTGCCCACTGCGAGCGAAAGTGTGCTCCCTAGCCAAACAGGCTGGCATCAGTCATTAGTACTATCCGATATGGCTCCTTGAAGCATGACCCTCTGAGCATGGTGGGTGATAGCCATCACATGAGGGAGCGCAATATCTGGGGTGGGAGTCTCACCCTTCGTTGGGAGGCACTGAGGTTCTGCCTCTGGAAAGGGAGCATGAACCACTGCAGTTCCCTGGAGTGTAGCCTGGACCACAGGATGATCGCTATGGCCGAGATCATCTTCCCTAACAGTTGGGAGAGACTGACCAACGTTACTGTTCGACCTCTGCATAATTGGAGGACTGACTCCCTTATGCTGTCCTGGCATTCTTGGGATAAATACACCCGACACTCCACTGTGTCTATGATGGCCCCGAGGTGTAACAGCCTTGTTGTGGGAACCATATCACTCTTGGGAAAGTTTACTAAGAACCCGTGATCCTGGAGCAGCTTTACCACCAGTTTGAGGTCCACCATGGCGGACTGGGTGGACAATGACTGAATTAATATGTCATCCAGGTAACATTGGACTCTGACTGGTACCATCCTTAAGTGAGCTGCCAGAACTGCCAGGATCTTGGTAAATACCCTGGGAGCCGATGATAGGCCAAATGGGAGTACCCTGTATTGAAAATGGCACCCCTTGTACGCGAACTGTAGAAACCGGCGGTGGGCCAGAGAGATGGGGATATGAAGGTAAGCCTCCGTGAAGTCGATAGACGTCAGGAAGTCCCCTTTTCTTACGCTTCCCAAGATGGAACAGAGCGTTTGCATCTTGAATTTGCAATATGCAAGATGAAGATTCAAGCCCTTGAGATCTAAAATGGCTCTCCATCCCCCTGACGCCTTTGGGACGACAAAGAGGATGGAATAAAACCCACAACCTCTCTGGTCCCTCGGCACCGGTTCTGTGGCCCGTATGTTTAGTAGATGCTGAACGGCTTCGTTCATTAGTCTTTTCTTTTTTGGGTTCCGTGGGTAGGGGCAAGAGAGAAATCGATTTGGAGGGTTGGAGATGAACTCTAGGGACAGGCCGTGATGTATGGTATTTAGTACCCACGCATCGGTGATGATGGCCTCCCACTAGTGGGCGAAGAGAGAGAGAGTCTGCCCCCTATGGGAGGAACCTCTGGAGAGTCACCTGGTGCGGCAGAATGGTCAGCCGTTCCCGCGAAAGGGCCGTTTGCCCTGAAATTGCTGTCTAGGTCTTGCCGACTGTCTGTCAGATTGCCTATCCTGTCTGTCTTGCCTGGCTGGAAAGGGGCGGATGGGTTGAGTGTAGTTATACCTAGCCCCTGCACGAAAGGACTGTCTTCTTGGGTAATAATTGGACTGTTTGTCCGATTTCTTAAGGAGATGATTAAGAACCTTGTGCTTGTCCTTATTTTCGGTGAGATAAGGATTCAAAGCATCCACAAACAGTTTATCTCCCTGATAGGGTGCTGCTGACAGACGCCACTCAGACTTGGTGTCGGTGTGCCAGTGCTTCAACCAAAGCATACGGCGACCAGTGACGCTGGATGTCATAGCCCTGGAGGAAAATCTAGTGGCCTGGAGAGTGGCATCTGGCACATTCTTGGTGGCTGCCACCATTTTGCTAAGATCCTGGTGGGTGCAGATATCCTCCACTGGAATATGGGCCTGGAGCTGCCTGAGCCAGCGAAGTGTGGATCTGTTAAAGAAGGATGCGGAGGTGGCCACCCTAATAGCCCATGCAGCTGCTTGGTGCGTCCTGCGATAGGCGAGCTCGCACTTATGGTCCTCAGCTTTGAGAGCCTCAGAGACATCTCCAGGAATGGTGGTGGGTGATACTAGGGGGCCTAATGGCTCATCCACCTGGTGCACTTCCAGGGCCTCCTGCAGATCCTTGGCCACATTGTAAAGCTTTTTGTCAGTATTACCTGGAAGGGAAAGGAGATCGGAGATATCCACTGTTTTCAGACCGCATTCAAGAACATGGGGGGACAAGGAATGCGGTGTTGAGCTGCCACTGGTTCGGTGAAGTTTGGGTCCACCTCCAGGTCTGGGGAAACAGTGGTTGCTGCTGAGGAAGGATCAGGCTTAAGATGGACTGTGGATGTGGCCTTGTGGAGTAAGGGATCAAAGAAGGAAGGGTTGAAGAGGCCGCTAAACGAAGGAGCTTCGGGAGGAAGCTCCTCCTCCTTGGACATTGGAATCCCATGTTCAATGTCATGTTCATGAAGAGAAGAGCCCTCCGAACAGGTGGACCCAGATGGGGAAGAAGGGGTGTAGTAGGTTTCAGGAACTGGTTGATGAATAGGAAGGTGAGCGACAGCCGCTGGCCTAGGAAATTGCGCTCTGGCCTCAAGAGCGCAGTCTAATGCTTGCGCAATCATCAAGACTAGACGGTCCTCTGTAGGGAGGGGAACAGGCTCACTCAGCCGAAGCCCGGCCGCAATAGTGGTGAACTTTGCAGGGGAATGTAAAGGTTCCCCCATCGACCATATCGGGGGCCCCAGGGGTAGTTCAAAACTCAACCCTTCAGCTTGAGAGGTCTCTAACCTAGCTATCTTCTGTGCCTTTGAAAATTCCTTTTCTAGAGCTTGGTGTCTCTGGCTGGCCTGCTTTTCAGCTCTCTTGGAGGTCTTGGTGGTAGATCTGGCCTTGGTTTTGGCCACAGTCTTGTCAGCGCCCTCCAGACTAGATGAATTAGGATTCATTGGAGCCGATGAAGACAGCAAAATGCCCCTTGTGGAAGGTATAGGATCCTACATTCTCTGATAACACAGGAGCACGATAGGGGACCCTGGTATCAGAGAGTATTATACACTGGATAAGGACAGGTGCACTATAGGGGACGCCTGGAATTCAGGTAAAACTGCTACGTAGATGAGAACAGGCACACGAGAGGGGACACCTGGAATCCAGCTCAGGCTGTTGCATGGATAAGAACAGACGCACAACGGGGGTGTCTGGAATCCAGATGGGGCTGTTATGGATAAGAACAGATGCACTACAGGATACACCTGGAATCCAAATAAACTTGTTGGTAATTTGGCAAGCTCAGAATCACGCTGAGTCTGGTATGAGCCAGGTGGGGCCGGAAGAAATCAAGTTCGAAAAGGACCAATAACAATAACGTATAAAAGAGAGAGGGCCTGGATAGATATGAAGACTTGTGATTATTGTGCCTAAATAGAGCACAGGTGGAGTGAAGATAAGGTCACCAACTGTGCCCTAAAAAGGGCCATGTGCACCTGGAGATATCAGGCCTCAGAATAAGGGTGGGCATGTCTGGTTAACAAGATGGCGGCTGTCCCCAAAATGGCGGCCTGCTTGATGGTGGAGCTGAGAATTTGCTCCCCCCAAACTGCCTGTCTTAGTGCACCTCCCCCAATGGAAATGCCCTTTCCGCAACGAGGAAGATTGGTCTGAAATGAGGAGGAATGATCCCCTTCCTCCAGTATTACCCTTGTGCAATGGAGCGGAATCGGCAGGAGTTTGAGAACACGTGGCCCAAGATGGCAGCTGCACGTGTACAAGACGGTGAGGCCTGCCATGGCCCGAGAGACTCCAGGAAAGGCGCTGACGCAGACCGAGCGCCCCCCTGTTCCGAGGAAAGTATCCACACCCCGAAACTTGCGAAATAGCCAGAAACAAGGAGACTGAGAATTTTTTTGTCCCTCCGATCAGCCACCTAACAGCTGATCGGCAGTGGCTGTTTGGTGCAGCACGCCTCTGGCCATGAAAGGGCCAATCGCAGTCTCAAAGCTAGATAAGACAAAAAGGGGGTGAAGGTCTTAAGCAAACTGTGGAGCTGCAGTCACAGCTCCAAAGGAAGATTAGACCCATGGGATTCCCGAAAGAGATCCTGGGCGCGTCGCAAAACTACCTCCCCCATGGGCCTCGTAATCAGTCACCGGAGCTGCAGCTGCAGGCTCCAGTAGAAATGAGGCCAGCTAATATGACTTGGGGACTAACAGCTGTTAGTCCACAGGTGAAACTAGCAAAATTAGGGGCTTGAGGGAGACCTCTTTGTCAGGGTGGGGAGAAGAGGGGTAAGGAAGGAGTCCCTTCCTTGGAAATTCAGTTTCTGTCTCCTCCCCCCGAATCAGGCATCAAATTGGGAAATTTAGCTATTCCTGAATTGAGACTAAATTGCTAAAAGGAATCCAAATTTTGTGCTGAATACAGCACAGTTCAGCAAACTGGGAAATGGAAGATCTACCAATAGAGACTGTACCTGCCTAAGAGCCAGACTTGCACGTCTGTCCTGGGTGAGATCAAGTCAAGACTGGGATCTCTATGGTCCAGGACGGGCATGGCAACTTTGGCTGACTTGATCTGATTGGGCAGGAATACAGTCTAAACCCATTGGTGGATTCTCCATCTCCAGTGCTAGAGAACAAACTGTTTGATAGTTAATTTCAAATGAAGGAGGGTTATGTTTGGGAAAAAAAATCTCATTTTTTAGATTTCTAAATACCTCTTGACACTTCCCACTGATTTCCTCAGTTACTAGAAAATGACAATTATTGCTAAATAACCAAATATTAGTTATGGTACATGGGTTAATCTCAAATGAGACATGCTTAAATCCTAGAAGGCAGGCAGGTAATATACTTTCATTGACACAGAGGTGTCTTAAAGAGGCTTCACTTAACTTGATGACATTGACTAAGCTCCTGAATTTTAGAGCAAGAATAACATTTGAAGCATGCAGACTCCCTTTTGGCACTAAGTTTTCCCCTTTCCTCACTGATCTTAAAATCCTTGATACCCTCCAATGTTGTACTAGAGAATCCCAGTCCAACAAGGCACTCTGGAGGACTGAAGTGAGAGTGGGACAGATCCGCCCTTTCTATATGCAGTACTGCTGTTACCATTTTCATTTTAAAATAAAATGGAGAACCTGTGGCCTTCATATACAATCTGACTCACAGGCCCTGTCTCAATTTTTTTTCCAATTCCAGATCTATCAGTGTAAAAGATACACATACAAGCTGAGTGTCAGTCCCCTAAAAAAACCATGAACTATAGAAATGGTTTGGATGGATAAAGTTTCAAAAAAATTCAGGCAGACTACCAATTTGTGAGATATCAGGTATCATTAGGTATCAGTTCCCACCCCACCCCCCCAAACTTGGCAACTTTAAGATGTGTGGACTTGCAATCCCCAGAATTCCCCAGCCAGCCTACTGACTTAGGAATTCTGGGAGTTGAAGTCTATACATGTTAAAAGTTGCCAAGTTTGAAAAGCACCTATTTCATATTACCTATCTACCTGCATACATGTAAAAACTGTTTAGAAAATAGCATCATTTTTCCATTCTTCCTACATTGAATTTCTGAGGAAATACAAACATTAATATAGTTGTGCTAATAGAACAGAAGGAATCAGCATCTGTTCCTTAATGGATTAAGTTACAAGCTCTGCAGAAAATGCAATGCCTCTTTTAGAACAAATGAGAAAAGGAAATCCAATAAGTCAGATTCCCTAAAGAAAAATCACAAACGTTAACTGAAGTAATTACAATGGGACACATTTCTGAAGAAGAACAAAGCTGTCAGAATCGAAGAGTTTGGGCAGAAGGCTCTCATTCCAGGGGTGAATGGGGAAAAGTGAAGTCCTTCAGCATTCCTCGCTCCTCCCTAACCAATCATAGATGTGAAGGATTAGACCCACAGGACCAGCATACGTATTTATTATGCAGTATGCATTTTTATTCCTCTCTGAAGATGTAATCCCAAAACAGTTGGCAGCAAAGAATAAACTAATTACAATGAAAATTTAAAGCACACACACACACACACACACACACAAACAATACACTGAAAAGCACAAAATGAAAAAAGGAACGTAAAGCAGTAAGCAAGATTAAGAATCATTTTTAATGTAGAAATATGATTTTCCTTAGTTACTTTGGCTGAGTTTTCCCCCTGTAATGTCAAAAGCCCAAACCCACATAATGGCTTAACTCAATGTGTGAACCCATCCATTGTCTGAATGGGGTTGTATAGTATTGAGTCAAGATACAAATCCAGAAAAGCACCAGAAAATAAACCATAGTATGGTGCCAGACACTCTTTTAGAAGGAGAAAAAAAAAATATCCAGCATTTTTTTTGGGGGGAAAGAAGGCTCAACATTAGCAGAATTAGAAATGGTAAGCCAGTCATTATGTTGGAAATTTGGCCATTATTTTGCACCCACCACTATACCTAGCATTAGTCTGAGACAAAATGGTGTGTGAGAGGCAGTTGCTATACATATACATACAATAGTGAATACTCATACAACACAGATACAGACATACATCACACATCATAATACTGCCATGGTGGTGAATTTTTTTAAATTTCATATCTCATATCTTTGATTTCATATCTCAAAACGATTGTTAGAAAAGTGCCTTTTGAGATATTTTAGTGAACTTTCAAAAGCAGCTCCCTTGGATTTATCATCCCAAGGCACTCGAGAGACAGTTTAGAGTGCAAGAACTAAGAAATATAAATTATTTTCTATGTTCATTCCCCTTTCCAGTGAAACAATACTGTAAATCTTTTGTCACAGTTAAATTCCCTGTGCAATATTCTGGCTTTTAATATTGAGCAGAGGAACTGAATGTGCTGACCTTATGAGATGAAGAACATTTAAATCTGACACCCTATAGTTAGCACTGAATACTGCTTGCCTGCTTATATAGCAATGGAATTGAACATAAAGGTAATGCTAGTTTTTTTTTTAAAATCTTGCTTTCAGAGCCTTTTATGTCCTGAAGTTGTCATATGCACAGCATCATGCATAAATGGAACTCAAACTCTTAATTAATTGATAATATGAGCTACCAAACATCAAAAGATGGCAAAAGTATAGATCATCCTAGAATACTAACCGGAGATAGTAAATAATTGTTTGAATGGCAATTTAAACTCCTCTTGTACTATTGAAATATCTTATAGAACAGTGATGGTGAACCTTTTAGAGACCGACTGCCCAAACTGCAACCCAAAACCCACATGCCGGATGGGCATGGCCCATTGGATGGGTGTGGCCCATTGGATGGGCATGGCCCATTGGGTGGGCATGGCTGCGGTGGTAACAGCAGACTGGGTGAGACTAAAAAGTTCAATCAATCAATTCCAACTTTGCGAGATCTTTTTTTTCCCAGCGAGAAGTTGAAATTGATTGATTGATTGAACTTTTTTTTTCACATGGCAGTAGAGGCCTAAAGCGAAAAGGTTTTATAAAACCCAGCTGAAGGCGTAGGACTGCGGCAATGGCGTGCATGCCCACAGAGAGGGCTCTGTGTGCCACCTGTGGCACGTGTGCCATAGGTTCGCCACCACGGTTATAGAACTAATATTTCTAATATGAAATCCTTTCTAGAGCAAATGTATTACATATTTAGTCAATTAAAGTTTTAATAAAACATTAAAACTATCTGAGAATGAGGCTAGCTGGCTGATTACCTACAAAACAGAAATGGAGCAAATGGATTTGCTCCACTGATACTTTTATTTTAAACAATGAGTTGTCTATATTGTAGCTTTTTTGTTTGCATGTTTTTATGCATGCAAGCATCTGTCTTTCTGTCTGTCTCATTTCTAGAACCCCTTGACTTCAGAACCATTCTGGGCAGCTTGCAAGTTGAAAAGAAAAAAGAAAAACAGAAAACTCACAAAATCCCTTTTATAAAGGAGTCTGGTAGTCACCTAACCCAATCCCAAAAGCCAAGTTTTCAAGACATGTTTAAAGGCATGGAGGATAGTGGCATTTTGAATTTCTCAGGTGGCTGCTGCTTAGGTCCTGCTGGGTTACACCGTTTAGTCAATGGAACCCAGAACACAACAGTTCTATCTGATTGTACAGAATGGGCAGAAATCATGAGAGATGATCCCTCAGGCAAGTAGGCTCTATGCCATGTAGAATGCTATAAAATGATAACTGCATTTTGAATCGCACCGGAAGCTTAGTGGTAACCAGTACAATTTGCAGAACAGAGATGTTATATAACTGCCCATAACTGCTCATGCCGGCCCCATTTTCCACTAATGGCAATGACTCTGGGTGTGTTACATTAAAGCCAACAAAAATAAATCAACAATCCAGATAATAAATGACCAACTAATTCAATGGATAAAAAAAGTAAAATCCACTTAATCAGCAGAAACTGTTTAACCTCCCCATCCATATGCCTGGGGAGTAGCCAGGTTTTTAATGACTTATGGAAGGCTAACAGGTCAAGGCCATTCCTATCTCCAGAGGGATGCTGTTCCACAGAGCAGTCATCATAACATATAGCAGCACTCCTTATTCCACATGTCATCTCCCAGGTGGCCTTCCGTAGCCAAAAGGGACAGGATCTAGCAAACAGGTGGTCAGAGAAACAACGCCAAGGATTCTGTCCATTTTCTTATGAGACACCGAATCAAACACTATCAATGAACTGAGCAAAACCAGGCCTTCATCACCTTGATCTGAATAATTCAGTCAGTCCAACTCTGAACCACTTTATTCACCAATGTCTAGAGTATTTTTTCTCATTGTCCACTAGATTATTGTATGCTATGCTCCATCCTTCCATAAAAAATAATTTGTGACCTGAAAAAAAGCCACTGGATCTTCAGTTCAAAGGAGATTTCTACAAATGTAATGATGAGAAAGAATCTTTGCAACCCAAAGGCTCTTCTACTTCTTCATAGATTTCAGAGATTTTCTGGAACAATGCCAGAAGAGGTTGAGGGGCCTTCAGGAGAATAGAGATTGCTGAATTTGACCAGACTATTATGAATCATGGAAATTTTACCGATTGTCAGCTCCCATTAACTTTCTTGTAGCTCAAGAGCAGCAAACTTTATATTTATTCCACTCAAAGGTGCAAACTTGTGAGTTCTGGACCACAGTGCTGGACAAGAAGTAGTAGTCTTGTAGTTCATGCAAAGTTTCCTTATGCTTATTTTGGAAAGAAAAGAGCTCCAAATTAGGTCTTTAAAACACAATATAGTTTGAATTCCAGAATATATCACCTTTATCCCAAAATGTATGGGTTTTACTAAATCTCATATGTTTGACAGTCCTCTGTTTTAAAGAGAATACTTACATCAACATCAAGTTCACATCTTGAGTTGGTCCATCCAGGATTACAGCTGCATCGATATCCATCTATGAGATCAATGCATCTGAAAAAGAAAGTACAGTTTTATGTACAATCCAAAGTAATCTCTGTCTTTGAGACAAAATACCAAGCATATTATTTTGCTAGACCTGTAACATCTTAGATTAATTCTGATATGTTTCTGATTTCTGAGATAATGATCTATTATTCATACAAGTTTCTGTTGAAAACCCTTCCTGAAGTATTTTCACTGCATACATATTGGCCTCTGCTCTGCAAAACCATCCAACTAGCCAACCAAAACCTATTTCAACCTGCTGGAATGAAAAGAATGGGAAACCAATGTTAAGTATATTAACATCTAATTTCAATCAGTTATTGAAAATTACTGTATGTCATTACATTGAAATGTAAGAAGCAATACGATAATGTACCACCATATTGCACTAGCTTAAACTGGCAACATCTGTTATCCATTTAGCTGTGCCTGTGCTTTGATTCTGTGGAATAATATAATTAGAAATATCTGCAACAACCTTTCTTGACATTCAATTTTCAACATTGCTAGCCCTTTTTTAAAAGAACAGGGTAACAAAAATAAAAAAAATACAAAGAATCACCTTCCATGAATACAAGGTGTTGAGGAACATTCATCAGTATT
This sequence comes from Bothrops alternatus, assembly GCA_034064705.1. NCBI lineage: Eukaryota > Metazoa > Chordata > Lepidosauria > Squamata > Viperidae > Bothrops > Bothrops alternatus. Next base: position 11,481,778 of record JARGCV010000031.1, read on the forward strand.
TGTTTCACATTTTACGCCAGTAAAACCACGTTGACAGTAACACTTGTAATAGTTGATGTAATCAACACAGGTTCCATTGTTGAGGCAAGGTGCTGAGACACACTCATCTATATCCACTTCGCACTGCTTACCTGAAACACAGTTTTATAAAAGGAGAAGTGAAATTTCTTTGTGTCCTATTTTGAGTCTTTGAGAGAGGACTTTATAGGTTTTTTTTAAAAAAAATCCTTTTGTATACATAATCTTTTAAAAGAGCCTAAATACAGACCTGCAACCTACTTTACAGTTAAGTTACCATACACAATAGTTCTTTTTTTCCTTAAAGAAGTGCAAAGTTCTTTGAATGCTATAGGTGCAACTGAAAATATGAGAAATTATTATTTGTTATATTATTTTCACTTAACAATCATTCTGACATCACAGCACTTGCAAGAAAACTAGGTTTCTCAAGGGAAATACTCAAAATAGGAAATGTGTTTTGCTCTGAGCTTGGAACAAAAACAATCCATTTAAAAGCTATACTTTAATAGTTTACATCAGCTTGTTCCATCTAAGGACATTTTTTTAAATAAATTGAATATTTTATTCCAGACTTCAGATCAAACTTTGTCACTTGAAACAGTCCATTTTGAAAAGAGAAAAAAAGTTTTAAGATAGAATGGCTTAGATTTTTTTAGAACATTAACTCTAAAAACACTGCTGTTCAGAATGGTTTTCTTCTGCAATTGGAGTAAAACAACAACTTTTGTTGTGATGTCACAATAAAACTTCCCAAACACAGAACTTTTGTATTATGTGTGAGATGCTCAAAATGGCAAAACTGCCTGAATCCAAAATGTGTTGCACAATTCCCCAATTTTTAGGATTCAGTTTGCAAAAAGAAAGTGGAACGATGACCTTTATATCCTTTCAGGTATGGAGGTCAACTTCCTTCTATGGAAAACTTTTATTCATATTCTATGAATTCATATTTCAAGCTCATATTGAATGGCCTTCCTCCTGAAGCAAGATATTCAGACAGATGATGAAAATAGGAATGGAAGGAGTAAGAGCTCAGTTCAGAGATAACAAATTTAGATAATGTCTTATGTAAACTGGCATAATTTCAAAGGTTATAACAGATTTTCTAGAATTATTATGAGACAGATGACAAGAGAACCACCCAGCAATGAGAGACAAAATAAAATGAAATAGGAATACTAAGCAGTGGAGAAAAGAAAGACTATGATGTAACAGCCAGTAGTGGGATTCAGCCAGTTCACAACAGTTCAGCAGAACTGGTAGCTAAATTTGGCTGCATTCGGAGAACCAGCTGGCTTCCAGAAGCCCAGCTAGACCTCCCAGGCCTAGAATGGCCCACCAGAAGTGTGTGGATGTCACTTTCGGAAGTCTGTTCTAGGCCTCGGAGGCCCAGGCCTGCACTGAATAAGAGAACCGGCTGTTCAGCTATTTGAATTCCACCACTGGTAACAGCTATAGGACAAGAAATAAACTAAACATTACAAATTGGCCATTAATTGGAAAAAGATGTTGGGGTAAGACCAAGAAGATATAAGTTCACTTTTCTACTTGCCCACAGCCATCAATGGGTGACAATGGGATGATCTGCAGCTGAGACAGACTTATGTTACAAGCTTTTTCTTGGACAATAAAATGAGATGGTAGCCCTTGTGTACTAATGTTGAGTTTTAGAAAGATAGATGAGACATAAAGTGAAAATTGAAAAAAGGTATTTAACTAATTGATGAATGGGAAGGAGAGATCTCATGAAGGGTGGTTTAAGCAGTGCAGATACTCTTGACAGCCACAGACTCCTAATCTTGTAGGTCAGACAAAATAAGGTGACATGAAGCCCAAAATGTTCTTTATAGATAATAAAGAACTTCATTTAAGGAAGGCAGGGAAAAACTCTGAAGGATGGAAAGCAAGGTGGGTAAGAGGAAGATAGCTTTAAAATAGCCCAACTTCCTACCTTTAGTAACTTCTGTTCCTAGTCTACACTTTCACCGTGAAAGTGAAAACCTTTGAAGTGGAGCCATTTGGGCCAATCCAGATACATGAACATGTCCTACCATACTTTTTATTCTGGCTGGGGGAGAATCTCCTGTATGATTTGGAGTGGCTGCAGGGAAGACAATATCTATTTTTCTTCCTTCTGCTATGGTTAAGAGAAAGAGGGAACTCCTAAAGAGCAGACCTGGGCATTTTACACCCCCCTGGCCACATCTGGTTCTTTGGTTGTTCCTGTCTGACCCCCATAAATTGCTTTTATTTTGAAGGCAACTTTTTAAAAAAAATTTACATATGTGCATGCATGCATGCCTCTGCCCCTTCACAGCCTCCCATAACAATCCCATTTTCTCATGTAGTTCTTGAGAAAATTAATTGCCCACCCCTGCTCTACAGCCAACTGGTTAACACCTGAGCCTCCTTCCTATGGTAAATGGTCATCTACTTTTTCAATTGAAGCCTTCATTATGCCACGCCATATCTAATGCAGTATTCATCCAAAGAGAAGCTGAGAATCCCCAGTTTAAACTGTATCCTCTATTTCCGCACTCCAAGGACCAGGCAGCTATGTCAGAGGTTCATTGCAAAGTGCCTTGTTGTAAAAATAACAATAGGCTATCATTTTACTTTCACAGTTTTCAGTAGGCTTTTAAAGCAAGAAGAAATATAACTTGGCAGTTGGAAACTTTTTTTGCAGTTCAAATAAACAGTATGGATTAGAAACATGAAAAAAGCTGGTAGAAATCTGCTTTATTTCTCTCCTATCTAGAAAAATTATATGAGCACCTTTGTTGCTTTAGTAGTTGTAGATGTGGAAGAAGGTAGTAACTGCATTGGATATTTTCGGCACTCTGTTCTGGGTCGGCTGGAAACAAGCAGTGGTTCTCCTTATGTGCTTTCAGGAAACAGTAAGAAATGCTTCTGGTTTTGACATCGTGGTAAAACGGATGTAGGGAAGCAGGGCTCTGCCTCCCATGCCCAATTTCTTCCTGTTGGCGGCCTGAAAAGGACCTGAATTTGCCCAGGAGGTAACAAAACAAGAGGGGACCCTTGTAGAACATGGGGAAATGGAGGTTGACTCAAGTAAGCTCTCAGAATCAACAGGAGAAAGACTGGCTGCACCTGTGCAGCCAGTTAGAAGCTGCTGACCTCCAGAGAAAAAATGCAGTATTTAACAAGCGCAAGCAACATGTTGGAATCTGGTTGACATTATTTTCCTTCCTCTACAATTTTAAAACCTGTTATTGGAAAAAAAACAATCTGAAAGCAAAGTAACTCCCAGATCTAAAATTAATTTGGACACAACAAAAAGAAAAAAGGTTGGGGAATTATAATTCTTTTTTTTTTTAACTTTTTCAGAGAGTATCGGAGCAAAACTTAAAGAAAAGAAAACTTTTTTTGAGACTTCCGGTTCCGGATAGCGGCGCTCGCAGCTGTGGAAGGAGATGGCTCTCCTTGCCAGCTGATTCTCTGCTGCCGGTAGACCCTTAATCAGGTCGAAAAGCTGCCCTGTGGGGGAAGCTACCAGTGTGGAGGTCCTCGTTGTCCTTGGGAGAGCGGCAGCTTCTTCCAGGGACTGAGATTGCTCCTTTGGGCCGACGGTGGAAAGAATGGCCAGTAAAATGGCCGTTCATCTAGCCGCTGCAACCAGAAGTCAGAAGAACATCTAAGCACAGAAACCACCGTGGCTGAGCCGGGTGAGATTTTTTTCTCTCCCTCTCTTGGTTTCTCTCTCTTTTTTTGTGCCTGTAAAAACACCTTTGAAATGATTTCCCTACTCTAAGAAGGCGGCATTTGTGAGTGTGGGGAAAAGAAGCTTGGATTGAATTAATTTAAAGTTATTTTTTCCTACTTTTTTCTCTTTTTTCCTTCTCTTCGGGGTCTTGGAAAATTTTGTCAATATTGAATCTGCTATTGGGTTTGAATGCTTCTTCTTCTTTTTTTTTTTGTATTTTCTGATCTTGTTTATGAGATTCCTGGTTTCTGGGAGAAGATTTTACATGGTACTGAGGACACCTTGTGGAAAAACTTAAAATTGCAACTTTAATTAGTGACTTAAAATTGCAACTTTTTCTTTTGAGGATTGGATTAACCTTGACTTTCAGATTATCATAAAGGGGAAAATACAAAGAAAATTAACAGCTGCACTGGTGGGGGTGGACACTGATTAAATGTTTTCTGAACACAGCCCCTACTAAATGATACAGACTGTTTTTGATTATCTTTGAAATGGAGCAACCCTTGACTCAACTTGACTATAAACTTATACTGGAAAAACTTTATGAAGCTACTGATGAAATATGTTTGCAAATAAAAGAATTTATGACAGAAATAAAAAATAGAAATCCTGCTTTGAACTTCCAAACTGACTCCCAGACTTCGTCTGAGTACTCTATGGGTCAAGAAATAACAGAAGCGGGATTAACTAAAGGTAAAGGAGATTCCACTTTACTCTATACGCAGGCTGATGAGTTGTCTGAGGAATTAAAAAGGACTGTAATTAAACCACTTACAACCCTAAAATTAACAGAAATGGACAGACAAGCCCAACGAACTGAGAACGATACTAACTTGAATAAACAACTATTAGGTACAAAACTGGATGTAATTGAGCCAGCTACTCAACAGTTTCAAACGTGGAGATTGGACCTTGTCAAACAACAAGGGATTATTTACAAAGGAGCTAGGTTCCTAAAACAGAAAAGAAGACGTCTCTGTTTGATTCAAAGGACACTACAAGATAAAAAAAATGACTTGCTTATGGATATAGTGAGTGGCCTTGTTATGGAAACCTGTTTGGCATAAAAGGAAAGCTAGAATAAGATTTAAGAATGTGGTTGAAGGTTTTATATAATGATTTTAAAAGGCTTATTAGATATGGATCGATTTATGGCTTATGACAGTTAAATAAGATGTTAGATTGAATAAAAATCAATTAAGGGTCTGAACTTAATAAGGTGTTTATCTATGTATTAATATCTTTTGGATATAGTAACTTTGAAGAGATTAAAGAAAGGTGATATTGATATTGAGGGATTGATTATTAGATTATAAAGTATAATAAAAATAGAAAGGTATTTTCTTTTTACTTTGCTCTGTTTTGTTCTTTGTTCTTTTTCTTTGTTCTTTTTTTTCTGATATGAACTAATATACTTTTCTTATATATACATTAGAACTGTATATTTTGTAATGGAAGAAGAATAGGGAAAAATAAGAAATGATATTAATACATGTTTATTGAATATGTTAAGGAAAAAGGTAATGGAGTGACTCCCAAAGTGTTAATTATGTACTTAGATTGGTAATATGGAACATAGTAACTGAAATAAGTAAACTACATACAGGAGTTGGATTTCTGGATCTATTTAGATGAAAGGTTATTGAAGATTGATAGGATTGACCTAGTTGTATTGAAATATATCAATTTGAATATAATAAGTTAGTAGAGGGGAAAGAGAGGGGGTTTTTCTGTTTTTCTTTCTTTCTTTTTTTTCTTTTTTAATGATTTAATCTGATTTTTATGGGTATGACTTTGTTGTGTAGATAATTGATTGCCCTGTCACCACGTTGTTTCGTAAGCACTTGTCTGTAAAATGAAAAAACCAATAAAACTTTGTTTATCTGGGGAAAAGAGCTTTCCATAACAAAGGAAAAAAACTTCTTATTGACTATTTTTACTTTTGGCTACTTGGAGGCCCTGGAAAAATCCTTGTCATAAAACTTAATTACTATATCTTCTAAGCTGGAGAATAGTGTCTTCCTATGTCTTGGACTTACTTTTTTAAAGGGATAAATCTTTATTGTTTGAAAAAAAAACCAACTCTATGAGAAGCTGGAAAAGAGACTCCATAGCTCTGACTTTGCTAATCTCATTCTTGATGTCTGGAAGAGACTTTTATAGTTTACTGACGACATCTTGTGGAGAAATTTAACTGTAACTGTTTTTTGTTTGTGTTACTATTGAAATGGAGAAATCATACTCACAACTCAATTGTAAACTCATACTGGAAAACATTTATGAAGCTACTGAGGAAATATGTTCCCAAATAAGAGAGAGAACTGCAGAAATAATAAACAGAAATTCTACTGTGAATTTACAAACTGACCTTCAGACTCTACTTGATCATTCTACAGACCAAAAAGCAACAGAAGAAGAATTAATTTACACACAACCTATGGAGACTTTGGATGACCAAAAAATGAATGTAACTAAAATATCTACAATTGCAAAACTAACAGAAATGGACTTGAAATTACAACTGTTGGAGAATTATGACAACCTTGATAATCAACTATTAATTATAAAATTGGACATGACTGAGTGTTTTATCCAGCAGACAGGAACCAGGCATCAAAAACAGAGGATGGGAGGTCTTTTACTGACCCAAATGATATTACAAGCAATAATGGGAGATCTATTTGCTGAAATAGAGGCTTTGTTATGGAAGCCTTCTTGGCATAGGAAGAAAGCCAGAATAAGACTAAAAAGAGAAATTTAAAATTATATGTAATGTATTAAAAAGGTTTTGAGAAATATGGACTGATTTAAGGATTAAGATTTAGAGTTGAAAATTTGTGATTATTAGAATATATGTTAAACAGAGTAAGAATGTATTTTCTTGAATAATATGTTTATTTGTATGAAAATTATTTCATAATGGAATGAGAATAAGAATATGAAAGTGGCTTTTAGAAATTCAGATAGCTTTAACAACTAATTGTGTTAAGTTAGTAAGATGATGTTTTGTGTAATAATAGGTGGTTTTTTAGATACGATAATTATTTGAATGAGATTTAAATGCTATTTGAAGTAATAAGAGAGATCTGTGATAAAATCAATGGTTTATGAGATTATGAATTAGAATATATCTGGATTAGTATTTTAAAAGGGATACCCGAAGTGATAATCCATTTATCTAAGGTTAAATTGAACTATGGTTATTGTAAATTAATAAAGCTCAAAACAGGATTAGGATTTATAGATATGTAATGTAGAAATGGATTATGTTAAATAGGTTATATCATTTGAGAGAAATAGAGAGGGAACATTTAATGTATTTACTTGAGCTATTATATGATTTTGTTTTGGGATGATTGACCACCTAATCACCACGGTGTGTCTTGAGCATTCTGTTGTAAAAGTTAAAAAACCAATAAAATTTCTTATAAAAAAACATGAGGAAACAAAAGACAACTTTGATAAAATGAATCAATAAATTCATAATATAAACTCTCAACTAGAAAGCTTCCAACAGATGGTTACAAAGAATGAACAAAGAATTCAGAAAATAGAAGACAAGTCAGTAGAGTCTGATTAGAAGATGGAAGAAATAAAAGATGAAAGTCAGAGGCTGAGGCAGGCAAATAGAGAATTGGAAGATTCAACGGCAGTTTTGGAAATGGAAAAGGCATCTTATTTTTTAAGATTTCAAAATGTAATGGAGGACAAAGAAGAGGATCTTACAGATTTGATGACAGAGCTATTGGCTGAAGCACTGGAAATCGGGAAACAGGAAATGGAAGGAGAGATAGACCAGATAACAAGCTATGTGAGGAGAAATAAAATCCCTAGAGAAGTACATGTTAGATTCGTCAAAAGATCTATAAGAGATGAGATATTGAGAAGAGTGAGAGATGATCTTCTGCATTATAAAGAAAAGGAAATTGTAGTGCAGATCCCCAGGAGAATAAGAGATTCAAGAAGAGAATACCAATTCTTCTGCCATTTTAAAGAAAATCTTAGGTAGTGTATTCCTTCCTTTTTTCCCTGTTTTGCTACTTCTGTAGTCCAGCTTTCAATCTACTATTGCATTAAAGAGTGAAATGATGGAAGAAGAAATTACTTTATTATCAGTGAATTTTAATGGACTGAACTCCATAGTGAAAAGGAAAAAAATCTTTAATAAATTTAAAAAATTGAATTTAGATTTGATTTGCCTTCAAGAAGTACATATTAAAGATGAACAGTACAAACTACTGAAAACCCCAAAATTGGGAAATGATATGCTTCATTAGCACAACAGAAAAAAAGGAGAATGGTTCTATACATTAAAGAAACAATAAAATCAAAACAAATCTATAAAGACGAAGAGGGGAGAATTTTGATGGTGGAAGCAATAATAAATTATAAACGGACATTATTAATAGCAATATATGCACCAAACAGTCAACAAGAAATCTTCTACGAACAATTACACAAGAAAATTTTAGAAATGGAATATGATAATATTTGTATTGTGGGAGACTTCAATGCAATTGTTGATGTAAAATTGGACTATAAAAGTAGTAAAATAAATCAAAAAGTTAGGAGAATTTTATCAAAGACCTTTTTTAAAATGGTGGAAGAAATAGGAATACAAGATGTATGGAGAGAATTAAAACCGGAGAAAAAACAATACACCTTCTACGCTAATAGGCACAAATCATGGTCAAGAATTGACATGATATGAATGTCATCGGAGCTACAGGAAAATATACAGGAAATAGAACTGGAGCCGAATACTTGGGCAAACCATAACCCAATAAAAGTTAAATGGAAAGGATATTTCATTTATATATTGAAAATATTAAGAATTATATTTTGGTTAAGGTTGAAGAAGGAGAATACAAATGAGAGAAGGTAAGATCAAAGAAATGTGTTATTAATTAATATATTAATTATGGAAGTATCAAATTTAATCATTATTGACTGTTAATTAATTATTACTGTCCTTTTTTTCTTGTTAAAATATAAACCAAGACAACACACTGTACATCAGGCACTGGAGATTGTTATAGTAAAAAACCAATAAAATATCTATTAACAAAAATAAAGAAAAAGAAGAAACTGAATTCTATATGACATGGGACTTATTTTACTAATGGTTAGTTGATAAAAACAAAGGTTAGAAAGTTGGAATTATGAGAAAATGTGGATTATGTGAATAAGATTTGTAATGATTACTATTTTTAATAATATGATTGCTACTTCCTAGTATATAATTGTATTTTGATAAGGTTATTATGAAAGTGATGATTATTATATCTTAATACTTGTATATCTAGACAACACACTGTTCAATACAGAAATGGAATTTTTGAGATAATAATAATAATAAAAAAATAATCAAAGACTTTTACGAGACACTTTACAACACAGAAGAAATTTCACAAGAAAAAATAAAGTAATACATAAAAAGCTGACTTACCAAAAATCTCAGAGAATATCCAAACTATGCTAAATGAAAAAATATCAATGGAGGTAATGGAGGCCATAAAAAGGCAAAAAATGGTAACACCCTGGCTCCAGATGTGCTACCTGCAGAGTTTTATAAATGCCTACAAGATACATTAAGCCCATTAATGAAAGAACTAGGTACTTTTAAAGGCTAAAATACCAAATACTTGGACAGAAGCCAATATTACTTTAATACCCAAAGAAGACTTAGACTTGACAAAGATAAAAAAATATAGACCAATATCTCTATTAAATGTGGATTATAAAATTTTTGCTTCAATAATAGCAGCAAGATTAAAGAGATTTTTGATTGAATTTATACACACAGACCAAAATGGATTTTTATCTAAGAGACAAATAAAAAACAATTTAAGAATGATTTTAGACACTTTGGAATACTTTGAAATGCACCCAGGGAAGCAGATGGCGCTAATATTTCTAGATCCACAGAAGGCTTTTGATAATGTAAACTGGCAATTCATGATTCAACAACTAAATGAAATGAAATGAATTTTGGAGAAAACTTTATAAATATAATTAAACAATCTACCATAGACAAATAGCTAAAATAATTGTAAATGGAGATTTTACAGAAACTTTTAACATTAAAAAGGCACAAGACAAGGATGTCCACCATCCCCATTATTATTTATATTAACACTGGAAGTATTAAATAGAAATATTAGGCAAGACTCAGAAATTAAAGGAATGAAGGTAAAAGATAAAAAATATAAACTACAAGCATTCGTGGATGACTTGGTTTTCATATTAGAAGAGCTGATTGTGACAAGCCCCAAGCTTCTGAAAAAGACAGAAGAATTTGGAGAGAAAAGACCAAAGTGATACCAAAAACCTTACAATTAAACAAAAAAAATCAATTATCAGAAAAACAGATCTTCAAATAGTTAAGAAACTTAAATACCTGGGGATATACTTAACAGCAAGATGTATAACAACAAAAGAAGACAACTACGCAAAACTATTAAACAAATAAAACTAGACCTGGATAAATGGAAAAACCTACAACTCTCAATGTTAGGGAGAATAGCAACAGTGAAGATGAATGTCTTACCAAAATTACTCTTCTTATTTCAAACAATACCTATAAAATTGGGGGGGGGGAAACTGATGAATACACTGATATTGAAATTTATTTGGCAAGGAAAAAAAGCCAGAATTAGATTGAAAATGCTACAAGAATCAAAAGAAAATGGAGGATTTGGGCTGCCAGATTGGTCCTATACTATCAAGCATCTGCACTAACATGGATAAAAGAATGGATAACCCTTAGACATAAAAGTTTACTATACCTAGAAGGGCATGATCTACATAGGATGGCATGCCTTCCTATGGTATGGGAAGAATAAAATACATAAATACTTTCAAAACCACTATATAAGAAATGCACTTCTTCTAGAATGGAAAAGGTAAAAGCGAAAATTTACATGAAAATACCTGGGTGGCTTTCAACAATGGAAGCATTTGTTCACCCAAACCTAATTAACTATGAGCAAATTGTAACTTATAAAGACATTTTGAATATTGAAGGGAAACAAAAATCTAGACAAGAACTAGAAGAACAGGGTATTGATTTACCATGGTGACCACACCTGCAAATATAAAGAACAGACAGAATTTGATCACATACTATTGGCGTCAGATGAAAAATTGATTAAGAAACTGTATAAGTACATGCTAAGTTTAAAGATGGAAGAGTAACAAGTTAAAGAAACAATGATAACATGGGCAAAAAACTTTGGGCATAACATAGAACTAGAAAACTGGCAAAGACTTTGGGAAAGAAATTCTAAATAACAAAGGCAGTGGCTTACAAAGAAAACCTATATAAAATGTTTTACAAATGGCACTTACCACCTGTGAGGTTAGCAAAAATGTTTAAAAATATGTCTAGCAATTGTTGGAAATGTAGACAAAAACCAGGCACATATTAATATCTTTGGTGGTCATGCCCGGCCTAAGACTAAAAAATTTGGTCAAGAATACATATATGGTTAGAGAAAATGATTTTAAAAAACATGTAGATTTTAAGCCAGAATTATTTCTGTTAGGTATAATTGCACGAAATTATGAGAAAGAATATGTATATTTAATGTTACTTGTATTAACAGCAAGAATTGTATTTGCTCAACATTGGAAAGATGAAGAATTACCAGCAGAGGAAGAGATAATTAAGAAAATTTTAGATTGTGCAGAAATGGACAGATTGACACTGAAAATGAAAGAGAAAGAAGATTCAGAATACTTTAGATTAGAACAGTGGTGACAAACCTATGGCACGGTGCCAGAGGCAGCACAGAGCCCTCTCTGTGGGCACGTGCATCGTCGCCCCAGTCCAAGGCCTTCAGCTGGATTTTATAAAATCTTTTCGCTTTAGGCCTCCACCGCTGTGTGCAAAAAAAAAAAAAGGTTCAATCAATCAGTCAATTTCAACTTCTTGCGGGGAAAAAAAATCTTGCAAAGTTGGAATTGATTGATTTAATATTTTAGTCCCACCCAATCTGCCATTACCACCGCAGCCATGCCCACCCAATGGGCCACACCCACTCAATTGGCCACACCCAGCCAATGGGCCACACCCAGCCAATGGCCACACCCACCCGGCACCCAACGATGCACAAATGGATTTTGGGTTGCAGTTTGGGCACTCAATCTCTAAAAGGTTCGCCATCACTGGATTAGAACATGGGATACATTTTATCAATGTCTAGAAAAATGAGGTAGAGAGAAAGGAGTTTAACCTGTATTAGTAAGCTAAATATTGGAACCCAGACAACATGTTGCTGATAAAATATTAAGGATTTGTGATTATAAAAATAATAAAATATAGTTATTAAAAAAAGGAAACAGTAAGAAATAAAAATGAAGGCTGATTGACTACCATCTGCTTTTTGAGGGAGAAATGGAACTGGCGGTAGAGTGAAAGTATTCTATTTTACTGAGATGAAAATGACACTCTCCAGTCACATATTTGTGCCGATCTCAGTAAGTCTAGACAATTACACTTGCAGAAATAATCTCACAGATTTGAATTAATTCTGCAACTAATAAACAGCAGCATGTTCAAGATCTGTGGCTTTGCTGTCTTAAATGCTAAAGTTCCCTTTATAAGGGAGCAGAGACAAGCTTACAAGAACCCCTCACTGGACAGGAATAAATGCCCTAATTAAGGAAAACATGAATGTACCTGATTAGACTCCTCACATGCACTGCTCTCTTATTATCTGAACTTGCAGAGACATTGAACTTTCCATTCCCATTAACTGAGCTAATGGAGCATTTAGTATACAAGGGAGAGGCCTGCGTCTGGTGAGCTGGAGGTGCTGAGTTCAAATCAAGTTATATGCTCTTGCTAATAATGATATCTGTAGTGCTATTAATCATGATCACATTGAGTCCTGGCTTACTGTTATCTAACTATTTGAAATGTCAAAGGTTGGACTGACCAGCTCACAAATAGTCCTTTGCGAACTACTGAACAAGAACATTGATGGCTGAATATGTTTAAGAAGATATCCTTCTGGTGATGTTCATCAGGAGGAGGAGGAGGAGGAGGAGGAGGAGGAGGAGGAGGAGGAGGAGGAGGAGGAGGAGGAGGAGGAGGAGGAGAATATGATAGCAGGGAGGATCAGATTCAAGATGGCCTGGTCATGCAGTGCACAGGAATTAATGGATATTTCTTTGAGACAAAGACCTTAACTTGAAAGAATGGCAAGATATGTTCCAGCAAAGAATACAACTTTGGCCATCAGAAAATTCTGCTGGATAATTTCAATGAGTTATTATGTTTCTATAGTTCAGTTGCTTTTTTTACTTCATTTTTCTCTGGCAATCAAGCTGCAGTGTACCCAGCCAACTCATGAGTGGGCAATGTTCCATCTAAATAGATTGGAACAATATAATCAGCCAGGTACTACTTCAATCAGCCAGGTTTTTATACATTGGATGGGATGTGGGCATTGAAAATCAGTGCTAATACAATATATGTTTTGGAGTGCATTTTAAAGAAATTTCTATTGTGTATACAACCTAGAACATCTTTACACAGCTACTGGATCTGAAAGCTCAAAGGGTTTCTGTGAGAGAAGGTTTGAGACCTCCCATCTTTCATCTGACAGGTTCAGCTATGCTTCTACATTTGTGAAAAGGAGCTTAGGTTAAGGCAGCCCTAAACATTTTCAGGGGGTTAGGGTTAGGGTTAATAGGAAAGTCCCAGGTAATACAATTCCATTTTTTTTTCTGCCGCAGCTATGGATTGTGTTATTTGTATTTTCCCTTCCCTTCATTTATTACAGTGTTAGCTTTCCCTCTAAATATCGACCCTTATCTTATCTTGACTGCTGTCATGCAGTGACCAGTTATTTCTAAGGAAAAAAAATGCAGTATTGGTCTTTTTTATTGAGAAGTAACCCTCCTTTAGGGCTTGGTTCTTTACCCAGCTTACTGCAGTGTGGTCTTACTTTGCCTTCTTACTTTATTTGTACCAATTCTTTCAGTCCAACATGCATTATTGGGGGGTTTTTTTTAAGCAACAAATTTACCTTAATCTATTCTGCAAATTCTACTTTTGCATTTATTTACAGAAAATAATTTTATACTTTTTGTATGTTACTGCAAATATCTAGTCTAAAAGCATTCAGAAATGCTTTTAGACTAGTGCTGGGATTAAAATATGTGAACAACCAGTTCTCTGTGTGGATTCTGCTTCCGGAAGTCCATTCTGGGCCTGGGCAACAAAAACATTAGCTACCAGTTCTACCGAACTGGTGCGAGCTGGCTGAATCCCACCACTGCTTTAGACTAGATTTAAAAAATTTCCAGTAAGTTGACCTCTTTAGCAACAGAACTGTAGCATTTTGCTATCACTGAGAATGATTGTTTTCCTTTTCCATCTGCATTATTCTTCCCTTCTACACTGAGTAAAAGCTGGGCTAATTGGATAAAGATTGTAAGTTTTGCCCATGCAGCCAGGCAAACAACAAATCAATTCAGATTTGAAATATCAAACTGATGCTAGAAATTCCTAAGATGGAAGACCAGTCCAGGTCTTCAGAAATTTATTTTGTCTAATCCTCTTCCTGGATGTCCCATTCCAGGGTTTAAAATTAATTTACTTATGTACCACATTTGATAAAAAAAAAACAGTGCTCCTTATATATTTTCAGAAAACAACAGCAGCATTAGGATGCAGAAGCAGCACTGCAGCTATTCCATCTCAGTGCTGCCTTTGGTCTTTAAATCCCTTCACTTGTAAGGCCCTTATTCTTAAATGTCTAGAAGAAATCTCCTGGGGAGCTTTAGAAGTGACAATCAATACTGTCAGTAAGTTGTCAGAATACCTGAAGTAAATTTGTATTTACGGGAAGGAAGTCAGCTTTAAGGAAAGCTGAAGTGGTGGGGAAAAGCACTTCGACAATATAGTTAAGATACGGTTTAACACATTTGGCCTTTGGTCATTTGAGAAACTCTGAATTTACAGGGTTGCTATTAATCTTGAACTCTAAGGAAACCTACACTAACAAGAAATGACTTCTATTAAATCTGGTATACCACAAAGCAGAATCAGTTCTGTGAGATAATGCACCAGACTTTGGGGAGCAAAGTTTGTTTTATAGCAGGTGAGCTCTGACTGAGAAAAAAAAAAGTCTATATGTTAAGCAATGTAAAATGGAACAGCTTGCCTTCCCATTGACATAAACATCACTTTCTTTATTTGCAGATGAAGGACAAGACTTGTTGCCTTTTTAAAAAGTATGTAATTTCTGTAACAAAATAACTTTATTAAGTATTTCAAACAGAAAAGGAGATGTCAAGTTTTGCATGCTCACCTCTTCCAATATCCATGTCATCCAACTGTTCTCTCTGTAATTTCAGCCGCCTAACAAATATGTTTATATTCTACCAAGTTTTTGAATTTGCTTTAGAGGTTGTAATAATTATACATGAATTGTCAATCAGCTGCTCTGTTATCCACATGTTGCCATATTTTTTTCCTAAACATTGTAATTAGGAAGCGACATATTTTCTTCCTTCTCTCTTTTATAATTGGACTGCTTTGTGTTAAGTGTTTACTTTTGACTCCAAAAGTATGATTATAAAAGCTAAGTGTGAGATTTTGGAAGAGTAAAAACACAGAAGATCTAAAATATTTCACCTACCAAGTTCTGATCTACTTTGATGAGTAGTATGCTTCTCATGGGACTACAAAGATATATATATATACCCTTCCCACGTTGCCTCACTCCATCTGGTGTGCCGAAAGAGGGAGAGGTAGCTGCAGCGCGTAGCTTGAATGGAGTGAAGTAGAAGCGCCCAGGTGTAAAAACGCCAAACCCAGGAACCGCAAACTGACACCCACTATGAAGATGAGGCACGACCACAAACGCGAAGCCAAACAGCTATGCAGCTCACCATCTCAAATCCCCCTGCAACTCAGACTAACCTGAGCACAACAAAGCCCCCACCCAAACAGAACACTCCCCCAGCCAATCAGAGCACAGTCAAGCCCCCAACCAATCAGAACACATCCTATGCAGAATCCATCACCTCACACGTAAAAAACTCATTCCAGTTCATAGAGATCATAAAGAAACAAAACTTACAGCCCAGCAACCTACTCATTAGCTTTGATGTCATATCCCTCTTCACCCAAGTGCCAATCAAAGAAGCCTTAACAGCTATCAAAAAATAATATAACCCCCCCAAACACATCCTAGATCTGACCAACCACTGTCTATCCAACACATACTTCATCTATAACGGACAAAAATACAAACAAATAGAAGGAGCACCCATGGGATCACCCCTCTCACCTGTCATTGCAAACCTCTACATGGAACACTTTGAAACCCAAGCCCTAGAAAAATCTGATCACAAACCCAAACTCTGGCTCAGATACGTAGATGACACCTTCGTAATCTGGCCACATGGGAAAGAAAAACTGGACAACTTCCTCACACACCTCAACAGCCTACACCCCAAAATACAATTCACCATGGAAACAGAAGCTAATAACCAACTTCCCTTCCTGGATGTCTTAGTCTACAAGAAATCCAATGGCTCCCTAGGACACACCATCCACCAGAAGAAAACACACACAAACCGCTATCTGCACATACTCTCACACCACCAGCCAGCACAGATCAACTCCGTAGCCAAGACACTCATCTCCAGAACCAAACGCCTAGCTGACGAACAACACCTAAAAACCAAACTACACACTCTCACTAATGTACTAACATCCAACGGATTCCAAAGAAATAAGATTTCCAACTTAATCCAAAAAGAAACTCCCACTAAAATCCAAGACAGAGAACAAGAAAACAGCAAAGCCCTCCTCCCATACATAAAGGCACCACAGACAGAATCAGCAAGATCCTGCACAAACATAACATCAAAACAGCATTCTGCACAAACAGAAAAATATCCACCATCCTAAGAAACCCCAAAGACAAAACTGAGTTAGAAAATCAAATCAAGGAGTATATGAAATCCCATGTACTGCTTGCCCCACCATATACATCGGACAAACCAACAGAAGAATAAGTGCACGCGTTGAAGAACACAAAAACTCAGTCAAAAAAGAGGAACCAACTTCTTCCCTGGTCCAACACCTTAAAGCCACAGGACATGAAATTGATTTCAAAAAGACCAGAACTATTGCCAAAACTGAACACTTTAATAACAGAATAATCAGAGAAGCCATCGAGATAGAAGAACGCCCTCACAGCATGAACAAACGAGATGATACCTCCCGCCTACCAGCCATTTGGAAACCCGCCCTTATTGACAAAAGAGTCCATAACACAAAGAATGACACCAGACCTACACTCACAAAAACCACACACGATGTCACCACCACACATCCAGGCAAAAAGCAAACCCAAACCCACACCGATGATGAGGCATGACCAGAAACCAGAAGCCAGACCACAGCTGCATCATTAGCCACCTTAAACCCCTCCAATCCATACATGAAGCAAACTGACATCCACCATGAAGATGAGGCACGACCATGAACGCAAAGCCAAACAGCAATACAGCTCACCATCTCTAATCCCCCTGTAACTCAGACTAACCTGAGCACAACTAAGCCCCCACCCAAACAGAACACTCCCCCAGCCAATCAGAGCACAGCCAACCCCTCATCCAATCAGAGCACAGCTAAGCCCCTAACCAATCAGAACACATCTCCACCCAATCAGAACACAGCTGAGCTCCCAGCCAATCAGTTCAAACCCCCACTGGCAGTTAAAAGGAAGAAACAGCTGCAGTCACACATTGCTGCTAGAAGCACGAAGCCGAAAGCACCAGCCTGAAGATGACGAGTCTTGGTACGTTTCAATGAAGTCCCATTAATCATCTTCAGGCCCAAGAATTGACATACTCTGAATATGGTATGGTTAAGGTATGTCTCACCTACAATTTTGATCCTGATAATATCTAAAAAGACTATGGGATGACCATAAGCAGTGCATGAATCAAACAGCATCCTTGACTATTTTTTATTATTTTATTCCTCCTTTATTACTTTATAAAGTAATAAAGGCAGTGAACCTAACTCCTCCAATTTTCCCCACAATATCCTTGTGAAGTGGGTTGGGCTGAGAGAGAGTGACTGTCTCCCACATAATGTTAAAGTAAGGTTTACATGACTGTGATTTGCTGAATTGTATTCCTTCTATTCGGCAAATAGTCATCCACATCAAGACTGTTAAAGTACCTTTTTTATTCATTCATTTATATTATTTGGGGCCATCCAAATATTAAGCAACTTAAGAAGGCTTATAGATGGCTACACTTGCACATAATACTCCAAGCAGACAAATCACTTTATATCTTAGCATGTTATGTGGATAACTTCCATCTCGTTTCCTTTGAACAACTACAATTAGAGTCTGCCTTTACCTCAACAGATGTGACTGGCAATAAAAATAGCCTGTCGATGTTGCTAACATTGCATGTTCTTGCTTTGACAACAGATGGAAATGCAGCCATTTTACTCTATTGCTTTTACAGTAAGTTGATGCTCGGAGGGGGAATGTGAATGAGAGTCCAGCTAGTCATAACAATATAACTCAGCCATGGGAACCCAAGGTCATTGGGCCCAGAATTGATAGAGTTTTGGTGGACTGGAGAGTTGGGGAGAAAGCCCGCGTTTCAAGCTAATTGGGAAATGTGATTTATGACTGTTTATTGGAGGAGGGATTTGTGCTTTGATACTTTGTATCCAGGGAAGGGGAATTTAGTTTTTGGTTTCGACTATGTAGTGCCGATACTTTGTTTCTTGAATAAAAGATTCTTTAAGGTAAACAATGCCTCAAAGTTATTTTGAAGAGTTTCATCTGTCGGAATCATGGCATAACCATTTTGTTCATTCTTGCCTGATCAGTTTTCAGGAATCAAGAGCTCCATAGTCTTCTCCCCATCATCTACTGTATGGTTCAGGTTTCCAACTGTGTTGCATAGGAACAACAACCATGGCTATTTTTTCTTTTGCTTCTTGGAAGACTGGAGGGGAACTGGAAACTGTTATTTGTGTAAGTATGCCAGTAATTAAAAACTTACCAGTAGTAGCTGCCAAGAGCATTAACTTCTCTGCGTCTACTGTACCAAACAGACTGGTATTGCTGTTCCAGGCTGTGTGGTGTCTCCTTCACAAAAGGCCCTTTAGGGTTAAACACTCCTTTGTGCAACTGGATTCTTGATTTTCTTACTAACAGGCCCCAGTATGTGTGAGCTGGAACAAATATTTCTAACACCATTTTCTTGAGCACAGGTTCTCCTCAGGGCTGCATCCTAAGTCCTCTGCTGTTCACCCTATTGACCTATAACTGTTGTGCTAGGTTTGCCACCAACCATCTTGTGAAGTTTGTGGATGATACAACAGTAGTGAGCCTTATTCAAGATGACAATGAGGGTGCTTACCACAAGGAGGTTGAGGGTTTGGTGAACTGGTGTAAAGAAAACAGCCTAGTTTTAAACATTGGAAAAACCAAAAAGATCATTGTCGATTTCAGAAAAAGCAGGCACAGCCCTACTCCTCTGTGCATTAATGATTCACCTGTAGTGTGCAGTTAACAAGTAGGCTGGCTTTGTTGCTAAACAGCGAGACACTGGTGAAGCGGGCACAGCAGCACCTGCATTTTCTGCATCCCATGAGAAAAGCACATCTTCCTTCCCTGTCCTTACCACTTTCTACAGAGGTGCGATCAAGAGCATCCTGTAATACAGCATCACAGTCTGGTTTGGAAGCATCACTGCTTCAGACAGGAAGGCAGTGCAGAGAGTGGTGAGGATGGCTGAAAAGATTGGCAGTTTCCTCCCTTCCATCCAGGACATAGCATATAAGTGTTGCTTGGGCAGGGTCTGCAAGATTGTCTGGGACACTTCACATCCTCTTCACGACCTGTTTTCTTTGTTACCTTCATGGTGACAAAGACTTCATGAGGCTCCATGGTATGCGAAGCAGAACATCCAGATTCAGTCACAGTTTTGTTCCATACAGTATTAACCTTGTGAACTTTAAAGCTTCCTCCTTCCGTTATGTATTCAAGACTCTCTCTCTCTCTCTCTCTCTCTCTCTCTCTCTCTCTCTCTCTCTCTCTCTCTCTCTCTCTCTCTCTCTCTCTCTCTCTCTCTCTCTCTCTCTCTCTCTCTCTCCTTCCTTACCAGTCCAGAAAAGTAAGGTATGTATTGAACAAACAAGCACCCATAAGTAGAAATTTTATACCTTCCCCTGGTGGTATGAAACAGCCTATATGCATACAGTATATGGAATATTATACATTTATACGAGCATCAACTTCACAAACTAAGGAAAGGGGTTAGGAAAAAGAGCTTGATGAAATTAATTAATGAATACAGATGGCAAGAAGCTTCTTTACTGCAGAGTTAGCAAAGAAAACACATGTGATTCTCCCCTCCACCCTACTGCAGGGCATCAAGCTGAAGCACATAGTTGTGCCAGCTGATTACAATGCCATTTGGTCTGCTATGCTCATTAAAGTTAGAACTGGTGGAATAACACAGGCATTAGGGTGGGTAATTGGCTTAGAATGAAAAATGCTCCAAGAGATATTTAATTGGAATTCTTTCATTTCACAGAAACCTCTGTGCAAAGAAGCAAAGCACTGTATATCAAAGTCAGCAAGAGAAAACAATAAGAATCTATTCAAGTCAATACTTATCTAAATCAATAGTCACCAAGCCTTACTGGGAAGCTTATTTCTGCTGCATAATTATGTGAAATGTGATGTAAGATCAAACTGAAAGAAATTTAAAAAATCTTAGGAAATGCTTTCCAGGAAAGCTGGTCTTCTTCCTTACTTTTAACCCTACATTTTTCTGTGACTTCTTTGAAATTAAGGGTGAAGTTATTAAGAGGACAGTTTTTAAACACTCTTCTATTCTTTTCCTTGATGGGTGTCTTTTGTCTTCCTGTTAATAGCAAGAGAAGTCTTACCTGGAAAAAAAACCTTATTTATTTTTTGTTTGTTTGTTTATTTATTTACCAAATCCAATTAAGATTTTCTCTCTAGCCAGGCTTCCCCTACTCAACCAGGACAATGCAGTCATTATTGTCTTTAACCACTATTTGCTGTTAACCTCATTCTTTTCATCCTCTCAACCCAGACTAAAGGACCAAAACTAAAAGAAAGACAATACATTTCCTGGTTCTGCTATTTGGGAAACACAAAGGAAGCTTAAGTCTAACTTGTGGTGCTAAGAAGTAGAGGCTTCAAAAGAATGTGACCAGATTACCCACCATCTAAAACACAAGTTGGCATAAAAAATATTTTAAAATAAAATTGTACATTGTGTATTTGCCTATGCGCATGCCTGTATTTAAATTTTTTTTTAAAAAAAATGATTTGCAAATGCCTGAGGTGCTGACTCTGCTGTTTTTAGGTTCAACTCTCAGAAGATTCAGTTTAAAACTCTTATTAAATACAGTATACTTCAATCAAATATTTTTTATCAGTTCTCGTGATGTGTAAATACTATCTTCTAGATTAGGAGTTTTTTAAACTTTTTCAGGCCACAGAACCTCTTAGGGTTTTGCTTTAAAAAAAAAGCATTTAAAATGAATGTTCTGCAAAATGGCAGCTATAGGAGGTTGGTTGGTTTGTTTTTGCAGGAGAGCAAAAACTCCCTGGATACGGATGTCTCTGAGTGGGTTCAAATTTTAGTTTTTGTTTTTGTTTTGCCATTCATCTCTTATGGAACCCCATCAAGTTCACATAGAATCCTAGGGTTATCCAGAATGCAATTTGAAAAGCACAGACCATTGTCCAAAAACCAAGACATCAACATTATTTACATAGCTAGTTATTCTTACTCAGTTTTTGATACTCTTCCAAAAGTGAAGACAAGTGAATCCCCAATTGCTGCAACTCTCTTCTTTGCCTTCTTGCAGGATACGGTTGCATAGTCTGTGCTCTTAAAGGATCCGTGGTACTTTATCCTGTTTTCCCATTCTGGAGGCCCAGAACTACCGTATCTTATCTATGAGGGCTTGAAACCTATTTGAATTCTAGAAGTGTTCCGTATCTTTTCAGACTCGTTGCCTTTTATAGTTGCTGTGCTCCACTGAGCTTGTTCCTTTGTTTGAGTGCCTTGCTGACAGTTACTTCCTGTTCTAATGCCTCCTCTTTTTTTTTTTTTTTTAATCTGACAAATGTTCATTTTATCTCAGCAATTGAAGAAGTCTGGCCATTTTGCTGCTCCAATCCTTTTTCTTCATGAAGTTTGCAATTGCTGCAAGTATATGTCAGGTAATTCTCAGGTAGGAACACAAACATTTTACAGACACTGCCAGTTTTGATAGTATTAGTGATATAAGTGATGTGCAAAGAGAAATGTATACTGTTGCTGAATTAAGTATGGTTTCTGAAGACCTACTTCATTGTACAGGTAGTCCTCGACTTACAACAGTTCATTTAGTGATTGTTCAAAGTTGCGATGACACTGAAAAAGTGACTTATGGCTATCTTTCAAACTTATGACTTTTGCAGCATCCCCATGGTCATGTGATCAAAATTCAGATGGTTGGCAACTGGTTCATATCTATGATATATGCAGGGTCCTGAGATCACGTGATCAGCTTTTTTTAATTTCTGACAAGCAAAGTCAATGGGGAATCCAGAATCCATGTTACTGACTTAACAAATGCAATGATTCACTGAACAATTGTGGCAAGAAAAGTTGTAAAATGGGGCAAACTCACTTAACACATGTTTCACTTAACAACATAAACATAAACAACATAAATTTTGAGCTCATAACATGTCATAACTTGAGGATTACCTGTATATCTGTCCATCTTGGGTTTAACACTAAGCTCCCACAAAATAAGAATTCTTAGATTGCCTTTACAGTTCTTAATCCCCAAAGCACATTCATTTACTATTTGGCCAGGATTTATAGTTTAGTTATCTGATACCAGCATATTGTCACTTAGCTGTGGAGTGCTAAGGGACATAAGGCTTAAACAAGTACTCTGATGTTCTTTAAGATCCTTGGAAACAATTACATTCATTTATTCCCTGCATACAAGATAATATAAATGATCAACTACTATACTATTAAGGGAGTTTGAAACCTTTGCTTTAATATCCAGAGCTAAGGTAAGGGATGAAAAAGAGATTCTGGTTCCTTAGACACTAGCAATGAACTAGCATGCAAGTTCATGAGTATAGTTACTGTCATCAGAATATACTGTCAGAGAACTAATCTAGCATAAAGTGTAGTAGCTTCATTTCAACACCAATAGCTGAAAAAAATACTGATTTTTTCATTTAATAAATTTTCTATGGAACAGAATACTTATATGTGATGTTCACATATTTTATTCTTTCCTAGGCAATATGACTTGGTTTAGTTGGTCTAGTGATTTCAGCCAATGGGTTTAAAACTGGATTACATTTACTAAACCAGTTTGTCTTAAAACAATTGTTTTGCAAACTAATAATGGTTTCACTTAAAATATAATTATTAAATGTGTACATTAATTTTTCTTGGATAAAAATGCATTAAAATTGCACTACACAATTTAAGCATGTTTGCTTGAATTCATTCAATAATTCTAATTTTTCTTCGGCTGAATCAGAAGCCGCATAATTCATCTCTTCTATGCAAAATTCAAGAACTCAGTGCCCAACGTTTCCAGCTGACCAGCTTGGGAAATCACAGTAGGTTGTTAGATCAAACTTTCAGGCATTGTGAACTTGACAGAGCCATTTCTAACAAACAGGCATAATTTTGATTTTCAAAAGACAGAAACAACCAGCTCTTGTCTAGTCTTCTTCATGCAAAATAGAATAAAAAATAAACATTTGCCTCTTTTGCTCCTTAGCTGATCAGTAATCTGGTCTTTTTGCTCTCATGATCTAAAAAAATGAAATACCCTTACTCGGATGTTCTGCATTGGAAAGGGGAGAGGTGGCAAACCATGGATTTGTGAAAGTGCTCTGAGACAATAGACAAAAGAAGACGAATAAGAGAATGTTAAAAGAGGAGCTTAATTTACAAGAAGAGACAAAGCACTTTGGCGACCCCTGAACTTGCTGTCACAGAAAAGCCAAAGGTCCCTTGCCTTCACTTTAATGAAACAAGAGAATAAGGGGGGGGGAAGCACCACAGAAATAGTAGTGGTATTTTTTTTTCTTCACAGATGCCACCCAGAAGATTCACTCAATTCGCTCAAGAAACTGGAACAAGAATGCCAAAATCCTGTAAATCAAGTAATTTAGATGAATGCCCAGGTATTCTGGGACTCTATCTGTGTAAAAAGGGGGGCCATACACTATTTTCCCACCAAGAAAAAAGCCAAGATGAACTAGCTGAATTGAATTGGCAATCAGCTGAACTTTGATACAGGTGGTCCTCAACTTACAACCACAAATGAGCCCAAAGTTTCCATTGTTAAGTGAATTTTGCCCCATTTTATGACCTTTCTTGCCACAGTTGCTAAATGAATCACTGTAGTTGATAAGTTGGTAACACAGTTATTAAGTGAATCTGGCTTCCTGGTTGATTTTGCTTGTCAAAAGGTTGCAAAAGGTGATCACAAGCAACAGTCATAAGTAAGAACCAGTTGCCAACCATCTTAATTTTTCTATCACATTTGGGATGCTACAAAGGTTGTAAGGGTGAAAAATGGTCACAAGTCACTTTTTTCAGTGCCATTGTAACTTTGAACAGTCACTAAAGGAACTGTTTTAAGTCTTAGGATCCTTATGTGGTTCTTCTGTCCCATGCAAACTTTCTTTTGAGAGAGAGGTCTCTGGTGCTCTCTGGGCTTGGTTGTTTTCTTGAAGTTGTTTCATTACCCAAACTAGGTAATACCATCAGTACTGGTAAGGGGTAGGGTTTACTCTCAGTTTATATTCTAGTGGCTTGCCCTGTCAGTGTTACCTAGTTTGGGTAACATGATGTTACCTAGTTTGGGTAATGAAACATCTACAAGAAAACAACCATGCTCAGAGAGCACCAAGGACCCCACATTTTAACTCTGAGCTGCAAATATTCTTTTTTGAAACTTTTTTTTTACTCATGAATGTGTGGACAAATGTGTGACTTTTCCCTTCTCCATATCCCTTCTTTCCTGATTTATGACTCCTGCTTCAGTGTCTGTGTAATTTGTTCAGTTATGCAAGAACTTTTGTTTGAAACGGGGTAGGGTTTCCTGCCTGAGCAGGGGGTTGGACTAGAAGACCTCCAAGATCTCTTCCAACTCTATTACTATTGTTGTTGTTGTTGCTGACAACCACAGTACTTAGTAGTTCAGAGCTTTTTTGGCTAGGTTGTTCTAAGCAAGGAAAGTAGATGAGGATAAAAGGAATGGGGCCCCTTCCTCTTCTCTGCTTCAGTGAGTTTATGACAGCAGGAATTCTACCTATATGCTTTTTGCTAACAATGCATAAAAATGAATTGTGTTCTCCAAGATGCACTCAGACATCTAAGCCTTTTCTTCTTTAACCATCAATGACAATCATTTTCAAAAACAAAAACAGAAACCAGCACTATGAGGAGCCCAATATGAACCAAAGTTAGAAATATTCAAACTTGCTTCCTGTGACATTTTCAAGAGACTAAAGCAGTGGTGGCAAACCTTTTAGAGACCCAGTGCCCAAACTGCAACCCAAAACGCACTTATTTATCACCGGGTGCCGGGTGGGCGTTGCTGCAGTGGTCATGGAAGACTGGGTAGGTGGGGCCAGGGTGGCAGGGGCCAGTCCCTCGCCATCTCCGGGGCATGGCACACATGCCCATAGACAGAGTTCTGAGTGCCGCCTCTGGCACACGTGCCGTAGGTTCGCCACCACTGGACTAAAGCATTTCCAATACCTATAGAAAACTATGCAAAATAATAGTGATACTTTTATTTGAACCAATAAAATGGATAAAAACTGCATACAATTGCTCATGTTGCCCAGAATACTTGATTTACTGCATATTATAAAAAAAAAAGAGAAGGAAAAAGGGTCTTGTGACCAGATTTAGAGAGTAATGCTACTTGTGCTGCTACATCTTTCAGCAGTATTCATTACTATCAGTTGTAATATTCCTTTGTGCTGACTGCAAGGATTGCATTTTGGGGTGGGGGCAGTGTTTTGTAATAGCTGCTTTTCTTCCTGAGCAGGGAGTTCTGGTTGATGTGGCTGGGAAATAAGAATGGAGTATTTCAGTTCCAGGGCTTGGGTTTATTATCCATTTTATTTAACATCTACATTAAACAGCTAGGAAAAATTATCTGTCAGTCTGGAGGTAGTTGCCATTTTTATCTTGATGATTCCCAGATTTACATGTGATGCCCCAAAGCAGACCATATCTGAAACCCAGCAAGGCAGAATTACTAACAACTCAGAAACGTTCTGGTACAATATAATTTCCATGTATAGTTCTTCCTGAAGGAGCTTGGCTATCATTCAATTATTACTTTGTATGACTTTTGAGTCTTTCTCCATTTCTGATACGATTACATGGTTATTCTGCATTTCTGTGTCAAAGTACCTCACATACATAACTAAAATATAAAAAGTAACTAAGGTAATCTTGTTCTACAGAATAAAGTTTTCTCTCTCCCCCCCCAACCTACCTCACAGGATTGTTGTGGGGAAAATAAGAGGAAACAGGTATGTTGGATATATTTGCCACATTGACTTATTTGTAAAAATTAGCCACCAGAACCATGAATTTTTCAATGAAACATCTAAACTGGAAAATTATTTTCATATTTTTGCCAGGAAAAGCATTTTCAGCACCTACCTATCTATATGGACAAAATTCTGTGGGGACTTTTGTCGTTTCTGATTTTGTTTTCTTGCAGACATTTTAGTACCCAACTAGGTAACTTCATCAGTGTTCCATGTGGAGTAAGTAAATACAATACAAGCCATCACTGTGCAGAAGCCATCTTTTTTAGAAAGTGAGAATACAATAGGAACAGGAAATGCATCACAGGAACAATAGAGATGAATCATACAGTAGCAATGTGACACAGGAAACAAATACAAGAGATGAATGATAGACCTGCATATAAGGTAAACATAATACCCGTAACAATCAATGCTGCCCCACAATTCTGTGGAGTCTCAAACACCTTTTAAAAGTCACAAACATCTTTATTGTGTTCTTTGCAGGGAATCTTGTAAGCCATCTATCCCAATTTAACAAACTGCCCTGGTAGAGAACATAATGCTTATTAGTTACTTCTGTTATCTGTGGTATCCTTCCATATTGCCCAATTTTATGTTTCTATTTATTCTATTAATCACATCTACTACTGATGATTAGCAGAAATCTTAATGAGTCCACTATTATTGGTGCTGTTTAATATTTAATGAAGTTGTATTTTTGCCTACTTTTTAGTCATCAATAATTTTAGGTGTTTTGAAGGCCATGTAATTATTGATGTAGTCATCAATAATTTTAGGTGTTTTGAAGGCCATTTGTTGTTGATAATGTTTTCCTAAATCACAGAAGGACAGGTAATGGGCTTATTTGACTGGAAAGAAGTAATCAGTCTCCCTGTCTGGGATATCTACATTTCCTGTTACAGCATTGATTAGAGAAATCTATAAACCTGTGGAATCCACACAATGTACACATGTTGTTTCATTTAGTAAAAAAGTGACAAATAAATGGAGGTACTGTAAGGATTTTTCCATCCTTTAAAATTAAAGGGAGAGGTAGAAGATTTGACAAAAAGTATTCATTTTGAACAAACTGTGCTCAAAACAGCATGATAGCTATGCACAGCTTAAAAGATTACAGATTGTAAGTATGATAATATTTTTCATGTTTAATTTGGTGGTAGAAGAATTCATTCATTTCTTGTAAGTCAGAAGCCATAAGCAGTGCCGTGATTCTTGTGGTGCTAACTTATTTTGTTGGAAAATGATGACTCATGAGACTGCCAAAAACAAATTTATCAAGTTCCAGATACATACTTCTCAATTAGACATTAGAGATTAGTCACACAATTTTAATTAGGTTATTCTTTTCACAGTGACTCTCCTTATGTCACCATGCTTTTTGCGGTGTACTTGAATCCCTCATGTGCAACTGCACGAAAGGTGCCACAATAAATGGTCCGTGATAAATGGATTGAAAAGAAAAAAAATGGTCTTAAGGTTCTAGCATAGATTGAAAATAATATCACTATCCCTACCATCATCATGTCTTAAGAGCATATCATATTGATGTTTTGTACCAATGGTGTTAGTTTTATCTCAGGGGCTGCCACAAAGAAGAAGGAGTCAAGCTATTTTCCAAAGCGCCTGAAGGCAGGACAAGAAGCAACGGGTGGAAACTAACCAAAGAGAGAAGCAACCTAGAACTAAGGAGAAACTTCCTGACAGTTAGAACAATTAACCAGTGGAACAACCTGCCTCCAGAAGCGGTGAATGCACCAACACTGGAAGTTTTTAAGAAGAAACTGGACAGCCATTTGTCCAAAATGGTATAGGGTTTCCTGCCTGAGCAGGGGGTTGGACTAGATGACCTCCAAGGTCCCTTCCAACTTTATCATCATCATCATCATCATCATTATTATTATTATTATTATTATTATCTCTCTCCATAATCAGTGCATAATGCTTACATGTTAAATAAAGCAAGTAGCAAATATGTGTAGCTCCAATCAATTCCCAGATATTATTTTTAGTACCTGACATCTTGGCTGGAGCAGCTGAAAGATGCAGATCTCTATTCTTCAACTGACAGGATTTCTTTGAGGGAAGGACACTTGAGTGGTTAATTCAATAAAATTAAGAGTGTCCCGCCATCAGCGGCTGTGAGCTGAATGTGCTTGTATGTTGTGTGAATGGAATTAATTTTTAAATTAATTGTGTTTTTAAATTGCTTTGTTGTTGTGAGCCGCCCTGAGTCTTGAGAGAGGGGCGGCATATAAATAAAATAAATAAATAAATAAAATACCAGAAGGCATTATGACACTCAACTCCGGCTGTAAGAGTGCCACCACATCACCATTTAGTTGTCATCTTCTAGACAGAAGAGCAAGAATATATAGATGAAGAAAGCACATCTCCACTGCAAATGAAACCCAGCGACAGGTTAGGGCCCACAGAGTCGGCCTTCTCCAGGTCCCGTCAGCCAGACAGTGTCGCCTGGCAGGGCCTAGGGGAAGAGCTTTCTCTGTTGCGGCCCCGGCCCTCTGGAACCAACTTCCCCCGGAGATCCGTATCGCCCCCACCCTCTCCGCCTTTCGTAAACTGCTCAAAACACATCTTTGCCGACAGGCCTGGGGCAGTTAGCATCTTGCCCCTAGCCAGTGTATGTTTGTGTGCATGTTTGTTGGACGATTGCTTTTTTTAAACTCAGGGGTTCTTTTTATATATGTATTTTATGTTAGATTTCTATTTATGCTGTGAGCCGCCCTGAGTTCCAGGAATAGGGCGGCATAGAAATAAAATTAATACTAATAATTAATAATAAATGCTTTTAGTCTTTCTGAATTCTTCTGAGAGGCTTTGAAAAGGGTGATCCTGGTTTTAGTCTGCAGAGAGGACCACACAATTCACACCTTGGTTGGCAATATATATTTCCTGCTTTGGTGGCACACCTATCTATTTCCATTTCCTAATTTGTCTATAGAAAGGGTTGATAGCCATAAATTTTACTGAGTGGCATCTAATATAGGGACCCAGACAAATAGAAAATCATTGTAGTTTATCTAATTATGACTAAGTGAGAAGTGTGGAAAGGGGAGTATAAGAGCATCCTCAAATGCCTTTTCTCAACATTCTATCTATTTAAGTAGATAACTATGATTCAGAATCAGTTGTATACTTAACAGATAAGTTTATATTATATATAGAGAGAATATAATATATCACCCATATAGGTAGTTTGCAACAGAATAGGCTATAATGCTGAACACAAGGGGTCAATCTGGCACTATCATTTGTTTAGTACCTTGTCTCAACAATATAGGAAAGAAAAACATTTTGTAAAATCCTTGTTGTTGTTTACAAAAACCTAGTAAACCAGCTACCTGATTTAGGAGCACATCTAAGCAATTTGTGGCATTACTGCAGCTTAACAACTTTTAATAACTTGATTTAGAGAGAGCAGCTGCGGCAGATTAGTCAAATGCAAAAGCAGCCTGATGCAAGAACTATTAAAAATGTGGAGATCACATTGGTATAATAATCCAAGGAGCTGATTTACAAACAGGACTTTTTTTTAAAAAAAAATGGAGTTTGGACTTCTGTTTGGTAGCAAAGACAAAAACTGATTCAAATTTGACTCATGAAAGTAGTAAAATTAATGTGACTTGGGAAGAGAAACATATAGCAAAGATATGATTAATACTGAAAAGAATATTATTCTTCAATAACATTTTTCAGAAAAGATGTGAAGATATATTTTCTTAAATCAATTTCTCTCATTTTCTGATATATTCCAAAACTTTTAGGTCAGAATTTTGGGTGTCATTGTACAACAGCTTACAGATATTGAATTAAGGAAGGTCTTAGATACCAACAGAAGTTCATGGATACCATTAAGTGTAACATTATCTTAACACTGACACTATGCATAGTTAAAACCTGATCTTTGATTCTTGATAATAACTTCTCTGAGCACAACAAGCTGTATCACCCTGCATCTGAGTGAAGACTCAAGCCTCTCCAACTAAGAGCAAAACTTGGGGATGATCTCATCTACAAATATTCTCTTCTAGCCATCTCTAATTGTTGGAAAACTACTTTCCTGAGCACACTGGAAGATAAAAGAATGGTGGTCCGTTGTTAGGAAACTGTCCCTCCCATTGGTAGACAAATCTGGGTGAAAGCAGAGATTGTTTCCAACTGAGGGGAAAACCTTACAGAAGGTAGTTCTCCCTGAAAGCTGGTTCTCCATGAATTATTGCTGCTGCTTTGTTCCTGTCACTGTAACAGCCAACAAGAATCAACAATTCTACAAGTGAGATTCTTGCCAAGTGTGTAGGATTTAATATTTCCCAGAGAAGAAATCTTGTAATGCTCACATTGTTCTCATAAATTAGTCCTATATGATTAAAGATCATTGGGGGCAGCTTTATTGATCAGTTGTACAACATTGCTTACATGACTCTACTATACCACATTGATTGGATACCTTTAATTCCAATTTCTGTTGCCCAATGCATGGTTAAAATCAATTCAACTAATTCTTTGCATTCATTTGCCAAGTTTTAAAACTGCCTACTGGAAAACCCAGGCACAATACAAATGCACTGTAAAATCATCTGTGCATCTGCTTTAGAATACATTTGGTGTTGTATTTCTGAAATGGAAAAGTGTGTTATTAATTAGACATCCTGTATTTCTCTGGCAGCACAGCAGTAATTTATTCCAATGTATCAAACTGCATTTGAATCTAGAATATTTAGTTCCTAAATTGAGGTCAAGTCAAAAAGGAAAGGGTGTTTTTTTCCCATTAGTCATTAACATAAAAGGGTTAACTAAGGTTTTTTTTTAGACCAGGAAAAATAAGTAACTATCATTTTATTCCAGTGATAATGATGGTGCAAAGTAAATTCTCATAATGTACTGCCAAGATACAGCTTTATGTTTAGCAAAGGGGTATTTAAAATAGATTCTCCTTTATTCTTGGCACAAATTTTATATTCAAGTGCTATATGTTTATGTTCCTGAAAAGGAAAACATCTAAGCCTTGTAGCTGAGGAAAAGATTCAGAAGGGGGAATAAGGGTTGATCCTACTATTAAGCAGAATAATAGGACAAATGTTGCAGGAATCAGAATGGTATCAAATTTGCAAACTACCTGTGCTATCCATGGTCTCTCTTGTGCCCATTGTACTACTGTACTTCCTCTAGATGCCTATATATTATACTAGTATTTTGCCCTTATGGTATATTTAGATAAATTTCTGCACTTTTTAAAAACTTTGTTTTAAAACTCTATTTTTAAGAGAATCAGTGGTTGGATTTTCTTTTGAGTGGTGGCTAGCACACTTCATTTTCTTCTTTTAACAATAAAAAAGCCTCCTATACTCAAGGTAACATGGGGCAGTCTGCTGAAATGGCTTTTTTACAGTATTTCTTGTACTGATCGTATGATCGTACAACATCAAATGGTCATCTATTAATTCCAGGAAATGTTGCTTCAGTTGGCTTCTTACGGGGAATGGGAGTAGGGTACCATCTTGTTTCCTGCTTAAGGAAGTAATGTCATTAAGTGCAGATTGTTAAGTGAGGACCTCACCTGATTGCAACTTCCAACTTCCGGCCAGTTTCCCCATTGATTTTGCTTGTGGGAAGCCAACAGGAAAGCTTGCAAATCATGATGGTATGACCACCAGATACTGCAATGGTCAGAAATCAAGTGCCTGGATCATGATCACATGCCAAGGGGTCACTGTAATGGCTGGAACTTTGAGAACTAGTTGTAAGTACCACTCTTGCAAGTTTGAACAGTTGCTGAACCAGCAGTTGCTAAATGAGGACAACCTGCATTTCATCTCTAAATGTTATATGCTGGGGGTATCACTCTGGCGGCTTGCAGGCCGGATTCGTCATGCCGAAACCACGCCCACCCCAGCTCCAGCAATGGGGAAAAAAATCACGATACGTCACGACACGTCACGTGGCGAGTTTGACACCCATGTTATATGCTAAAACAGAAAAAGGGCAGAGGTTTATCACTCTCTTATTCTACTTAAAGGCTTCCCAATGGCCATTTAAAGTAGACTAGATTATTCACACCTCTGCTCCAGGCTTCTAGTTCCATGTTGGGCACAAAGCCAGATGGGTGGACTTGGGCTAGTTACTTTCTTTTAGCCCTAGGAAGGAGGCAATGTAAACCACTTCTGAAAAACCTTGCAAGAAAACTGCAGGGATTTACTCAGGCAATCACCGAGACTCAGGTATGATTGAATGGAAGGAGTGAAAAAAGACTGACCCAGGAATCATTATGAACACATTGTTGCCATTATTTTTAAAGAAACATGTATTAAAAACTCTAACACTTCTTGGATTACGTCATTTAAAGAAACAGCCTCACCAGAGGCTTGGCAAATAAGAAAATTGTTTTGTGTAAATGGAATATTCATCTATATTTTATTTACTCTAAATCTAACTTTGCCTGAAATTTCTTCCCATTTTGTTGACATTTTTTTTCTTTCCTCAAATTACTTCCTTTCTCACAGCCTAATGCTTGGCAATAAGCTGGAGAAAAGTATTAGCATATAACTGCTGTGAAATCATTATGATGAGATAGATATGGAAAATAAACTCTGCAATGTGCACTTAAAGACACTGTATCCCTCTTGAGCAATAAAAATATGGAAACGTGTAGATAAGGATTATACTTTCAGTACCTACATGCACGAGCTGGGGGGAGGGAACGTGTATAAGAAGAAATACTTCCCACTGTGACTATATGCATTGCGGGATTAATTACACCATCTAAACTTTCTTTAGTCTCTTTGATTAGCCTTGGTACGGTAGATATCCAAAACTCAGTTGCCTTAATAAACTTCAGCTGTCTATCCTAGATATGTGTATGGATAGCAAGTGATATTCCCTCCTCCTCAGACAGTTGCATTTATATTCTATACAGACATGTAATTTTCAAGGCTTTTTAAAAACAATTACATTTCAGTGAAATTAGAGCTGGGACAATTTGCTGGAAAAATAAATGTCTCCTTTCCTCACTATCTTATATCCCCAGGATAGAAAGGATTTTCTCTCAAGCTTCACAATTTAAAACAAATGTTGATAGTCAGCATTCCTCTCCTCTTGGAATAACAGCCAAACAATAGCATCTGACCTAGAAAAATGGTTGCTGCATTACTAACACAATAATTGTTGCTACTGCTATTACTTAGGGACTCACAGTAAAGGAACTCATGAGAAAAGCTGGCCAATGGTAAAAAAAGAAATATTTGAGGAATTTCTCTTCTTCAATTTATTTGAGGAATGTTAAGAAAACTCTGTGCACAGTCTGCAAGGCTGTTTTGTTTTTCCAGTTCACTGCAAACTCTGGCAACTTTTAGTAAAAGACTAGACAATCTACGACCCATTGGGTCATCTTTTGAGAGGAAGATAGTACAGTCTGATGTGACCCGAATTAACATTAAATTTTAGGCTGACCATATTTTTTTATCCCAATATTGGATGATCTCATGATCATCCAAGAAGAGTATATATCATAAATAGAACAATAATTGTAGTGCCAAAAGACCGCCAATAAGAAATGAAACCAATGGGAGATAAAATCTGGATTGAAGAGTCATCAATATATAAATGTCATGCCACTCAGTCTCTCTTTACCCTCATCCCATTCCAACAAGGCAAAACAATTCTTGGAGACAGTTTTTGATCAGATAAGGACAAATAAAGTGAAGCTTCACAAATCAGAAGCACTGTTGATTGGGACATTTTGTATGTGTGAACATTTTGATTTAGATTTAGATAAGGTTACAAGTTCTATAAAACCTCAAATATTCTGGTTAGCATTATTCTTGGATTTAGTGCTACCTTCCATGGCATAGGAGTTCAGGATAACTTTTTCAACAACCCCAAATGGCTCCTATCTGCAGCCCTATCTGGAAAGAACATTTCCTCAGGATAATTCTTATGTTCTGCTTATGGACCATTTGTCTTCTGAACTGTGTTACTTTCTGCTACGTGTGCCATGATTACACAGTTTTTTGACTGTGGACTGGACTTTATATGAGGCTACCCTTAAAAATACCTGGAAGTGAGAAATGCATCAGGTAAGTAGCCATCTATGCAAAGTCCAGGCATCAAATTATTGCTCTTATGACAGAGTTACACTGCTTGCCAACTTACCAAGCATAAAAAGTATAATCTTAACCTTTAAAGCCAGAAATATCAAAAGGCATGACAATTGGAAACCTTTTTCTCATTTTGAAACTCTCTAGCCATTAAGGCCTTCAAGGAGAAGCCTTTATGTTGGTGTGTCCATTACCAAAAGCTTATTGATTTAACACAGGGCCAAAGGCACAAAACCCTAAACTTCCTTTGAAATAATTTCTATCTTTTAAATAAATTGAAGGAACTAAGAAAAAATAAGGACAATGAATAGGAATTTATGTACCTGGCCATGCTGGTTTTAATATTTAAAATCTGTAAAAGCTTAAACTGGTAGAAATTGGTAGATGATTTAAAATACTGTTTGCATACAAATGATTCTACTTGGGTTTTAAGGCCAACCTCAGGCACCATTCTCTGCCTTCTTTAGATAAGGCCCCTTAAGCAAAATATGTATAGATGTATACTTACATGTATATATGAAAGAAAAAACTAGTTGGGCATATATTTCCTTTTTAATCAGCTAAATATATTGCTTGGTTATATCCTCATAAATCCAGTCCCTTTAAACTGCTGACATATTGACTTTTTAAATTGTCTTTTTCATTATCTTAAGCAGAAAAGGTTAGCACCCTTGCAAACAATATGTTTTTGTTTCTTATGAATTAGGTGACATAAAACCAATACACATAGAAAGTAGTCATGCATCATCATCGCTATATAGTACATTTCTAAAAACATATGTTTCTCAAATTTTCAAGCTGTCAATAAATCCAACACCGAGCATCAACTTATTAATTGATGGGAATTGTGATTCCCCCCCCTTTGTTCGCAGTCTGGTAGTTTATATGGTCCTTGAAATAGCTTACCTACATCACACTCTCTGGATTGGCAAATAAGAACATTTTGCTTATCATAATTTGTCCCAAGCAATATAAACTAAAATTCAATAACTACATCAATGGCTTTTAGTAAGGAATCTTATCAAAAAGGAGTGGTTAACAGACCAAAACCTGAATACAATACAAGCTCACCAAAATGATGCTACGACCCTAAGATTAATTTTTAATAGTTATGCAAATAGACGTGCCTAAATAGGCCCAATGAGCTAAATGCAGCTGCTCAGATGTGTTCAACAGCCCAATAATTGTGTCAACTAAACTGCTACATTCAGGAGGCAAAATCAGAATTGCTAGTTGTCACATCAGCTGTTCATTTTAGTCATCAGTGTTGTATAACATGGAACAATCTGTCACCCTCCTGTTCTGCATCTAAACTGGAATTAGATTAAAAAATAAAAAAGGAATGAGGACAAAGGGAGGAATTAGGATAAAACAGCCAACGTGCCACAAGGATGCCATGGTTCCATTTGCAGAGCACAGCTACTCAGAATGGAGCCTCCATCTTATCAACATTATTAGTGTTTTCCTAGTATTGCAACAGAAGACCTTCCATTCTAGATGTTCCCCATGGACGGAAAGCCTTCATAATTGTCAATTAGCTGGGCTCCAAGACTGTCCTATCTACCCTGTTTCCCTGAAAATAAGACCCGGCCTTTTTTTTTCCTCCTCCCAAAGAGGCATCAGGCCTTATTTTCGGGGTATGTCTTTTATACTCGCCTCTGGCACCGACAGCCCCGCCCAGCAGGTCCACTTCTTCTTGGGCCAAACGAACAACTTCGTTCTGCAGCTGCATTCTGGCCTGCATTTCACAATCAGGTCTTTCCAGAAGGCCTCTGCAGCTGAGGACAGAGCTATGGATTGAATCCATAATTTAGTTCTCAGCTGCAGAGGTCTTGCAGAACCGAGCTATGGATTGAATCGATAGCTCAGTTCTTGGCTGCACAGGCCTTCCAGAAAGGCCTGTGGCTGAGAAATGCAGGCCTGGCTGCAGAAGACACTGCAGAAGAAGTGGGATGGCAAGGAGAGGCCTGGCTGCAAGGTAAGTGGGGTGCATGGGCTAGAGCTTATTTTCAGGGTAGGTCTTAATTTTGGGAAAACACAGTAGTAAGCACTGACCTTCCCTGGCCATTTTTGCTGTGCTTGCCAAAGAGCTGCCTGGTTCCTCTAATTTTTTTGTCACTCAGAGAAATACTGACTTTGTATGAGATCTGTGAGAAGGTCTGTATTCCCATAAAGAAGCCAAAATACAGCACAATTTTGCTCAGCATTTTTTTTTCTTAGATAAGATAAGGAAGAGAGTGAATGAAAGCATTGCAAAGTGCTGAATCATAAATATGTATGTGTGTCAGTGTATGTATGTATGTGTGTATATGTATGCATATGCTTGTCTATGCGTGAAGAAAGAGAAAAAGAAAGAAAGAAAGAAAGAAAGAAAGAAAGAAAGAAAGAAAGAAAGAAAGAAAGAAAGAAAGAAAGAAAGAAAGAAAGAAAGAAAGATGGGCAATGGAGAAGCATTCTGAAATATTTTTTTTCAGAGAGACTCTAGATTTGGGTTGCACATGAGCAGCAACACTGACTGGCCCTGTGGCCTAGTGTTATGGATTTCTGAGATAAAAGAAGAAAACCTGGCAACCTATTGGTCTGTCAGCCAACTGTAAGTAATGCTTGAGACTCAAGCAGAGGTGGCTCTATTCGGAAGAGTCCTGAGCTCTAGAACATGCCACCAGCTGAAGAGGGCTAAAGCAGTGGAGAACTGCATGACCTTGATCAAAGCATAATGAGCAGTGGAGAACTGCATGACCTTGATCAAAGCATAATGCTTTTATGATTTCATGTCCCAAGTACCGCTTGTTTCTTACCCTGTGGAAACTTCCATCTCTGACTTGATCTGTCCTTTTGGGGAATTCTTTGGCTCTGACCCACAACTTTTTTCTGTGTGGTAGGGTCTGACATCAATTCCTTGTATTTAGCAGACCTGCTTCTCAAACTGATAAGCAAGACCTCTGTCTTTGACCTAACCAAATCTTTTTTTACTGAGGTCTCTAAGTCAGGGGTCCCCAACCTCTGGGCCATGGCCTACTAGTGGGCCATGAGGTGTTTACAACCAAGCCATGGAAAAAGCAGGCGAGTCCATGCACACGCATGCACCTCCCCCCTTGCTCAAGCAATAGGCAAGCGCGTGCATGTGCACTCCATTTGCATGAGCAGCAGATGTGTGTGCACGCTGCTTATGCAAATGGAGCTGCACAGATGCATGTGTGCTTGTCAGATGCTCACACAAACCCATCCCGTCTCTTCCCCCTCTGCCAGTTTGCAAAGCTGGAAAGGTTGGGGAACTCTAAGTCTGTAGCCTGTGCTTATCTCTGCTTCATATACTGTGAAAATGTTTTGACAAGCCAATTACAATGTAAAACTTACAAATCTGGGGGTCTAAGTTTTGTATAAGTCAGGTAGGCAGTGAAGGCACCACTTTCTATATCAGCATATTTTCCTCCAGGCTCAAGACATGAAGAAAAGCACATTGCTGTGGTTGTGAGGATGAGAGTAAGGAGAGTTTGAGTGGGGTAAATGAACAAAAATAAAGAATTCTTGACAAAGGAGGAAGGACTTCGAGAAGAATTAACTTTCCTAGGAGTGCTGAGCTGCACTGGGTTATATTGATCTAAGGAGGTACCTTAGAAAATAGAGAAATCCCAAACAGAATAATAGATAGAGGCCGGACACATATTTGTGCCCATTTTAAAAATCTCTTTCTGTTCCTCTGTTGTATGCAGTGCTCTTACTATTTATGTATTTATTTAGTTAAGTTGACTCATATGCCTGCTCACCTTGCTGTAGAGATCCTAGGTAGTTAACGATATATAACAACAGAATACAAATAAATATGAAAATAACAATACAATATTCCATAAGACAATCACAATAAAAAAACAACCCAGCAACAACTACACAGGCTCAAACTAACCATTTCTCCTCCCCATGCTAGGATGATATCCATGTTGTGACAGCTTTTCAAAAAAAAGGGGGGACGGAGGACTTTAATCTTGTGGAATTGGTAATGGTATGGGGTTCCATAAAGCAGGCACCACAAGATGACATTTTCAACCTTTGGGGCATGCAGCATGCCTTTCCTGCCAGACCTAACGAGACAGGTAGAAACAATTGAGAAGAGGCAGTCCCACAAATGACCTAGTTCCATGCCATGGAAGCCTTCATAAGTGACAAAAAGCATCTTGAATTGCACCCAGGAGCATACCTGGAGCGAATGCAACTCATAGAACAGAGTTGTAACTGGTCATGCATATAATTGCCCATGCTGCCCCAAATGCAAGACCAGTTGTTGCAATGTGCTTTTTGTACTGTTCTTATATGCAATGCTAGAGTTTTTGAATTCAAATAATCCATTATATATGAATAACATACGATGAACATTTATGTACTAGTGAAAAGATTCCAAGGTTTTAGTACAGCTTCTCTCAGTAAATAATGCATAAATATTTCTATATAAGTTTATAAATTCCTACATGAGAAAAGTTTTCAACATTACATTTTAGGAAAGTCAAATGTTCAATAATGAGAAATGTGAATGTAAATCAGTTTTATTGTGCCAAAGTCTGATTGGTTTGTTTTTTTTTCTTTCACATATGTCAGGATTTATGTTGATTTATTAAGCATTCCTACTGTGATATAAACTGGCACAACTGAAAAAGAGGTTGTGATATGTAGGCTTTGCAAAATATAACAGTTGCACTAATAATTATTTTTCTTGGCTGAATCAATACAAAATATTGATTTTTGCTCTGGACTATGTAACCTCTCTTTTAATATAATTCAACTAAGTACGTGGATTGGTAAAGAACCAATACATCAGAAATGCAGTAAGTACTGTAAGGTCCAGAGGTGCTTTAAAAAGATGCAGATTTAGGAATCACAATGGTAATTATTGATCTATCTTTCAAAAGGTAAGTGACCTCTTTTGCTTATTCAGAATGAAACAATGACTGTTATTATAATGGGATTTGGTTTACATCCACAAAGTACATTTTAGAAATGTGCCAACCTGTAAAACCAGAATCACAAATACACTGGTAGCCTCCAGGCTTGTTGAAGCAACTTCCTCCATGCAAACAAGGAACCGTTTCACACTCATTTATATCCACTTCACATAAGACCCCATAGAAGCCAACTGGGCAGTTGCAAAGGAACCTATCATATTAGAGAAAAGGAAGATTTCAGAGGATGGCAACATCAGCAAATATTTGGCGTAAGTTTAACTTACTTCTACTTGGATGCAGAAATGCAGTGGCTCTCAGGAACTCCATTTGGTCTAGATAGGATTTATCTGACTGATAAACTGATCTGACCCACAGCTCAGAATATGGTACTATTTTGGTTTTGCTCTTCTGCAAATTATTTCACAGTTACGTATGCCAATATCTATGTGTATGAATGAGGGTGGCTTATTTGGGGTAAGTTAAACTGTACTATATGTATACTTTATAGTTAAATGTTTGATATATATTTTGGGGGAAATACCGAAATATTCTTCCTGCATATCTTTGAAGGGAGAGATAGCCAAACTGAGGAAACGGCCTCAGATATACTGATACATTCAGATATGCTGCCAAATGTCTGGCAAACGACCAGAGTTATACTAAATCCATGCAGAAAGTAGGATACCAGATTAGGAATGGCTCCATTGGTAGGTTTGGCCTTTTTTGAGAAGAGGTTGGAAGAATGAGCACTGATTGGCTTTGGGGATAGGTGAGCTTTCTGCCTTTTGATTACTGGGTTTTGTGAGATGATAGAAAAGATGATATAACTGAATATCAAGCTTGGCCTTTCCTGAGAAGGACAACCACATCGTTGATAGACTGCAGGTGTGTCAGACTTGGCAGTAATCAATGTTAGTTAATTACAGAGGTGGAAGAAATAAGCTGGCACAGTGGTAGGCACAGCAGATCAAGAGGTGGCCCAATACAAGTTGCATTTGTAGCTTTGCTGCCAATTGTTATACTATCCAGCATTCATAAAAAGCCAGCCCACTTCCCAGCTAGGTAGAAAATGCATTCTGTTCTGTTTCATCTCCCCTGAACATCTGAGAAAAGGAAAATCTAGAAGCTGGAAGAAATCCAAGTAATCCCAAAAGAAAGAGCATCAAGGAACTGATTGCCCAAATCACATATCTGAACACCAGGGAGGGGTACTATAGGTAGATTTTAGTCCATTTTCTGTTTTCATGTTTTTCTTAATTTGTCAGCAAAGCAATATAGCTGGTGGGAGCCCTATACCTCTTAGATGCCACAAGACACTCCCCAGGAAGATAGACAGTGGCAGCCAGCCACTCCAAGGCAGGAAGCAAAGCTTAGATATATCGAGTACACACAAGGGCCTCTGGGAAGGATGGTTGGAAACTTCCAACTCTACAACTTAGAGGCAGCCATACTACTACACTCCTCCTCCC
Source organism: Bothrops alternatus (assembly GCA_034064705.1). Classification (NCBI taxonomy): domain Eukaryota; kingdom Metazoa; phylum Chordata; class Lepidosauria; order Squamata; family Viperidae; genus Bothrops; species Bothrops alternatus. The sequence goes on from JARGCV010000031.1 coordinate 11,522,698, forward strand.
CCATCCTCTGATATCTATAAATGTTGGTTTGGTACCCATTCATTCATTTTAAGTGACTTCATCTTGCCCCAATCATACAGAATTAAAAAGAAAAAAGAATTCAGTGTATATTACTGAACTAAATTCCTAATTCTGTTGGATGATCAGTACAGAACTATATTATGTCACTAGTTATAACTTGTGGCTGGTGATGTGATAGAAATTAAGAGCTGTGAATGAGGGTCAAAGCAGTCATTTTGCAATACCAAAGAGTTCTGATAAGCAGAAATATTAGTGAGCTGATGAAACTCACTGGTCAGTACATAAAAGAAATCATGAAAGCAACAACTTTGCTCTGTTTTTATCCTCACCGCTATACTGCATCTGAATGATGGTCCATTTAGCTTTCATAGCTTATGAATGTTAATCAAATTATTCAATAATCTATGATTATATTGCTCTATAACGGTATATTCTCCTATTTGTTCACTACAAACTCTTAGAAATGAGCCATAATTGCTTGCTCTGTGCCAGGCATGTCAAACTCGTGACGTCACGTGACGTCGCACGATGTATCACAACTTTTTCCCCAGTGCCAGCAATGGGTTGGGCGCAGTTTTATCATGATGCATCCGGCCTGCGGGCCGGTAGTTTGACATGCCTGCTCTATGCTGCTCAAAAAGTATAGGCTATCTACTTTCTCTAATACTACTTGACATTCTATATCATCAAAGTGAAAGGTCAAACTTTTTTTTCCTTTAAAAAAAAACTTGATTCCAGTCACAAACCTGTTTATAAGATCTATGCATGTTCCGCCATTTGCACAGGGATTTGATAGGCACTCATTAATCTCCCCTTCACACAGCATCCCTAAAAAGCCATCTCTGCAAAAGCATCTGGATAGAAGGATTACATTTAGTGAACTGCAAAGAATCTTTAGCAGAAGAAGTAACAAAACAAAACAAAACGAGAAAAGGAAAATGCAAGATTTCATTCATATTTTCTGTATATTGTATCACTTAAAATAAACAGTCTGGACAATTTAAACAACTTTTTTGGCAGAATACTTGATTAGCTGATTGCACAGATTTTAATTATAGCCTGGAAATCAGAGGAACTTTAAGCAATGGCTTCTCCCATAAATGATCCAAATCTGTGCCACTAAATATATTATCTTCCTCTAAAACAATCCTCAAGCCAAGTTTGACATTGATTCTTCCTTACCTATAACTGTTTACCCCATCCACACAGTGACCTTGATTTTTACATGGGTTGGAGATGCATTCATTATTGTCAATTTCACAGTAAGTCCCTTCAAATCCTGAAAGACAGATGAAGCAGTAATGGATCTATGATCTCTTTGACTTAGTTTGAATGTCAGGAGCAGAAATAACAAAGACCCAGGTGAATGCCTTCAAAATTGAGCTTTAAAACACTTGGAGTATTTTCACCTGTTCAATCTAACAAGCGATGCTTCCCCATAGAGATGATTACATGTCGAATAATATTTTAATACAGGGGCAAAATAAAAAGGAATGCAGGAAATGAGTATCTAGCAAAATCTGCAAGAGCACTGTTACCTTTTTTGAAAAACTTGCAAATGTTATATTAAAATAGTAGTATGATGTCTTCAAAAACTGTGAAAATCTGTCATATGTGTCTTAAGCTACCAAACATCTCAATGTTTCTCAATCTGGGCAGTTTGAAGATGTGTGGACTTCAACTCTCAGAATTTCCCAGCCACCATAGCAAGATTATTATCTATTATCTATGTCAGGGGTGTCAAACTGCCGGCCCGCTGGCTGGACGTGTCATCCAGAAGCCGCGTCCACCCCATTGCTGGCAATGGCAAAACCGTCCCGATACATTGCGTGGCATCACATGACATGTCTGATCTATGTTCTAGATTATGATAATGTTAGTGTATGGCATTGTTACAGTAGCTAGAACAGGGGTGTCAAACTGCCGGCCCACGGGCCAGACATGTCACAAGGAAACCGTGCCCACCCCATTGCTGGCAATGGGGGAAAAGTTCTGATATGTCACATGACATCACATGACGTTGCAAGTTTGACATGTCTGAGCTAGAAGACCACAATGCAATTGCAAAGTAATAGTTTGGCTTGGCAAGATACCAGTCTTGTTGTAGGACATGCTTGTGTGCTTCCAAAGGTGTGCCACAGAAGGGTGAGCTGGCTTCGCAGTAGAGAGACAAATGGCTCTTCCTGCAGCATCACCCAAGGCCTCTTCCCTTCCCAGAGCCATTTTGCAAACAAGCATCACAAGTAGGAATGTTCACAGCCGGCAGGAATCTGACTGCCTGCACAGAACACCACATCTCCCCACTAAAGTGGTGCCTATTTATCTACTTGCATAAAACATGCTTTTGAACTGTTAGGTGGAAGGAAGCAAGTGACAGGAGCTCACCCTGCCATGCTAAACTCAAACTGCCAGAGCAGAAACCATCTCCAGTGTCATTAAGCCACTGAGCCACTGTACCTCTTATACATTCTAGATATTCTAGAGTAAAAAAAAAATATTGTCACTTGCAAAAGAGACTTTTTTCTTCCCTTATCTATTTTTTTATATTGATAAGGCTAGGAATGGGAAAAATGGTTTAGTATAGATTTAAGTCATTATTTACTTTATTCATACTCACTGAACCAATTCAGAGATGAACACAGTTTAGAATTGTCATTGCAATTCCTTCTACAAAAATATAAAAAACATGATTTGTGTTGGCAAATGAGAGTACATTAATGAAAGCAATGTAAAAAATAGCCTGGAGAAAATGTATATTGAGAGAAAAAAATAAGAAAATGTGCTTATCAGAATAGTAATATTTTTACAAGTTGGCAGACTAGTGCAAAAGTGGACTTTTCTTTTTTCTTTTCTGTTTATAAACAAAATCACTGGTAGAATATGAGGGCCGCAGTGAGGGAAAAAACCCTGCACTCTTTTGTATACGGTGATCAGATATTAATGGAACAATGTGTGATCCAGCTATACAGAGACCCCAAATGTGCTGTTTTCAGCATCTGAGCAATTCTAATATAGATTACTTCTAATAATGATTCAAAATTGAATGTCATTTCAAATGTTGAAAGCAATGTAAAATTTGAGGGTTTTTCAAGAGTGTTTATAACATTGAGTGCCATCACTTAACTAGATCATTCATCAATATAATATTTCTAGTCATTAGACTGTAAAGGGGAGAGACTGATATTGATGGTTTCATTTGTTGTTATATTAATTATGTAATGATAGGAGGTATTTAGTCTGTTTTGGTTTTGAGGAAGGTTACATAATTTGACAGAAAATTGAATTTAAGATTTAATTTGCTAGAAAATTTGGAACTCAGACATCATGCTAAGTCATGATTAAGATCTACTATGTTTTGGTTTAGTGTGATTTGTAAAATATATTGACAAAAGAGCATTCAGAGTTTATGGCGGTATGCTTTATTGCTACTGAGAACCAAACATAGGGAGATAAACTTCACTCTTAAGTTAGGACTTCAGTATGAAGTGACATTCCTTGAGATCCTTTTCATCTAAAGTGAGTGTTATGAAAGGAGTGAAATCTATTTCAGGATGAAAAAAAAAAGTAATGTCATTCTTATCATGAAGGTGTGCAATCTCTGTACAAACACAAAGGAGAGACAGACACACACAGAGAAAAGCAATATATATAGCTAAATAGATTTTATTCTCCACATCTTTAGAAAATTGGTTAGGTTTATATGTTATTCTTTTTTCATGCCTCTACATTTCCCTTTAAACAAAGAAACTTGTTATGTCAATGCCTTATTTTCATGGATTGAATATTTGATGCTGATCTCAGCTCTACAGAATGATGTAATTTCTAATCCAATTTCCAGCTCTAATGGAAAATTTTTAACCTTCGGATTTACACTACTAATTATTTTAGTGGGTTCTGAATTCTACAATATAGAGTGTAAAAATAGTGATACTAGTATATAACAAACCTTTCTGATGATGACTACTGGTATAGTAGGAGGACCTTTTCTGAGACCATCTCCCACCCAAAAAAAGAAATTTAATTAAATGAAGTTAAATTAAATAAAGCTCTTTTTTATTGATATCCCATCAGCTCTTCAAAGGTTTTCCCCTCTCCTCTCTTTTAATAAGCTTGTAATTCTGGAGTTGTTCAAGTAGTTTATTTTTCTTTACTGATTTTATAACCATTTTATCTTGATTTGATTTAGAGTTATGGTTGTGTTATTAGCTATATGATCTTATTGATACATATTACACCTTGTTTGAATTATGATTATTCTAATCTATTCTGTTCTGAGAGCAGAACCAAAGTCTTTAATAGAGAAATACCCTTGACAGTCTGGGAAATTACTAAAAGTACTGTGAAGTCTGTATTTCTAGCCAATTTAATGTGATCTAACACAACTAAACGAGAATTGTTTTTTCTTTAATTTCTGAAACTTAAAGTTGTTCAACACATTTTTAACAGTTAGAAACATTATGACAAATTAACATAACCAACTGCAATCAATTTATAGCATCTAAAATATTTGCCCAGAACAGTCTTCACAAAACATTATAATGTAAATTCTAATTCATGTCTTAAACTGTGAATATAGTTTACTAATTTAATATATAAAACAGAATAGTTTTTTTTATTTTTCAGCCAACTGTTTTGTAAATTGATTGGTTAATTAGGTATTTGAAATATAAATTTAGTGCTAATGTATTGTTATGGTAATGACATTTACTACCATATGTACTAAAGTAATAGGGACATTTAAATGCAACTACTGACTGCTGGTGATCATGCAAATCAGTCTAGTAGAAGATACAAATTATAAATCAACAGTGCATAGAAATGATTTGATATAGCCCTGGAGAACAAATTTTTATTTTTTAAATTATTTAAATAAAAAATCCCCCACATTGTTATATTTTCCAAGCAAAACATTTAGAAGAAGCTAATTTTTAGTTTCTTATTACTTAGAGGTATTTCCTATTTGGGTTGTATTTTCAATTATCTAACTGCCCAGCCTTTAATAATAAACAAGTACTGCCTGATGCTGCATAGTCACTAACCATATGAATTGCTGTTTTTACTTAATCAGCAGTGAGTGATGAATTAAAATGCAGCTCAGATTGTGATTTAGAAATCCCAACACATTTCTCAGCTGAAGGCCTTTTTATTCTTTCGAACACAATAGAATATTGGAAAGAAATTATGTAATGGAGTGTGGGACTCTGTCTGCAGGATAATGCTCCAAGAACAAAATGGTATCAGATTTGGTATTACAGGAGAATCTGGTAAAAGATTGGCCTTGAAAATGGGCTAGATCCATTTTCTTCAGTTTTCCCAAAGGCTGGGAAAGGCAAGTGTGCTAAGATTTTAGATATTGTAGTTGCTTTATTCTGCATTCTCCTGGTCACGTGATCTGAAACAGAGCTTTCATTAGGGGGTTGGAAATAATTCCCGAAAATGTGTTCTTCATGCTTTCCCTACATTGCTTAAAATCCCAAAACTTTACTCATGATAGTTAAATAAATAAATAAATAATTCCCATTTGAGCATTGCAAATGTTTTTCAGCTCCTTTCTTTTGAAAAAAACAGAAATCTTTTCCCCAGAACTGTGGGTGTTAGGCAAGATATTGTAAAATGTACCAAGCATGTAGCAGTTTTTGTAAGTCACCTTTTTGACAGATGCATAATGGCTTCCCATCAACCTGGGCCAAACAAGTGGCATTGTTTCTGCATGGATTGTAGGGAGCATCACATGGATTATGGTGATACTGGCATTTTTTCCCAATATAAAATGGAGGGCAAGCACAGAGGAATTGACCAGGGACAATGGACTCATAGCAAGTTGCTCCATTCAAGCATGGTGCAGATTCACATTCATTTATATCTTCATTGCACTGTTGTCCTGTCCAGCCTGCTGTGCATACACATCTGAAAGAAAAGCAGAAGATAATGTAACCAAGTGAAAGCACTAGAATTGGCATTGGTTTTCTATATCTTTCCTTTATTTTGATTATGTTTTTATGAGCACTGATTTTAAACTGCCTAAAAAAGTTTCTACCAACAGCTAAAAATAAAACCTTGCTGGGAGGGACATAGGAATCTATACCTAAGAAGGGAAAACAAGGGGGGAATGAGCTTTTAAATGCAAGAACATTGTAGTGAAAAAGAGCACACAAATTCATCATTAATTGGTGATCAAAGTTGCAAATTTTATATGTTGTGAATACTAATATGTTACATATGCAACTAAATTATTTACAGATTGCCCTTCTGAATTACAGAACTCAAGGTGACTTACAAATATAATTTAAAACGGGATAAAATCAACAATAAGATGAAGTTGCACCTTGACAAATGAAATAACATTGCCTACAAACAAATATGTAGACCAGTGTTTTTCAGTATTCTTGACAACTTTTAGATGTGTGGACTTCAAAACTCAGAATTCCCCAGCCAAACATGCTGGCTGGGGAATTCTGGGAGTTGAAGTCCCCACATTTGCAAATTGCCAAGGCTGAAAAACACAGACTTAAACAATCCATAGAGGGATTTTAACATACATTGCCATAAAAGACTTGAGGAAATAGGGGTACTTAACAGGGAGTTAAAATACTGTAGTAGGCCATGTAAATGCAAAAAATGAAGGAAGATCCTTACCAAAGGAACATACCATGATTGGCCTCCAAAAGGTAATACAAATTACTGATGTCTAGATACATGAGGAAAAGTTGCAATCCCCTGTCTGCCCTACTGAGAATGGTTTTAATAATTTGATCAGCACTCTGAACTGATTCTAGAAACAAAATGGGAGCCACTAAAAAATCTTAAAGTCACTGTAAAAAAAAAATCTTAGCTGTTAGATTCTGGGTCAAAACATCAAAGTCTGCTCAAAAAGCAGATTGTGACTGAGTAAGATTTACACATGGAACAAAGCCTCTGAATTAAGTTCTTTGCAAGAATGAGTCTTCCATGGACTGTTAATCTTTAAATGGAACATTCTGAAAATGGCTCTGACCTTTGATTCCCAGCCACCTTTTCCCATAAACCGAGGCACCTATCCCTTGGTATATCCAGGATGCTAGAACATAGCTAAGATTCATTTCTGTAAAAATGTCTGTAAAAGGAAATATGGATGAAATTGCATGGCTGGTGGTAATGATGTGTCACAAATATGCAGTGCACTGATAACCTTTATTATTTTGGTCTCACAGTGTTCCTCTGACAGCCATGATACATTGGAAAAAGGCACCATATCAATTGACATTTCCAATTTATTTTGAATAAAACTTGACAAATCAACTCTTCCTGTTTCTGCCATATAATTAGAAATCTATAACTGTTCCAAATGCCACGCCCTCTAAAAAAAGGAGAGAAAAATGAACCTAAAGACTAGGGCATGTTTTAGCATTCCTAAATCTTAGAAAATAAAATAAATTTCCCTCAAAGCTTTCTGTGTTCAGAAAGAAGTGTTAGAGAAAGGATGCATAATAATATAATAGAACATAGATGTATTTCATTTCTAAATAAATTACATGGTGTTATATGGTTCTTTTAAACTTTATGTCATGGTTCCGATAGATGAGACCAGTAAAAAAGAACTCCAAGGCAAGGGGTTCCTTAAAGAACATATTTATTGGCTACAAAGTATCAGCACGATCAAAAGTGAAACCAAGACTGAAGTTCCCTCCCAAAGGTTACAATGTTGCAAAGTTGAACTTCCCACCCCAGCACCATGTCATAAATCATATTCCCCAATAAACTACTTTGGCAGGCTTTTTAACAGAAGGCTCAGCCCGCCAAAACTCAGGGAGCAATGACCTTGGTTCCCACAAGACAATTTATTGTTTTGTCTAACCTTAAAAGCACACATTCCCCCCTCCTATACTGTGGCAACTGTAAACAAAGTAGAAATGGCTTCAGCATTGACACTTCAGTTCTTTAGATTTGAAATAACAATGAGGACATGCATTATTTGCTACCCAAATGTTGAATTTAATTTAGTTCTGTATAGCACTTGATGCTCTCTGAGCTTGCTTACTTGCAGACATTCCATTAGATGACTATGAAACATCATCAATGCTCATCAAATCACTGATGATGTTATCTTGTTAGGTAATGAAATATCTGCAAGCAAGTAAGCAAACTCAGAGAGCACCGAGGACTCCAGAGTTCAACCTGAGCCACATATATTCTTTTATTAGTTAATTTAGTTCAGAAGAAAACCAATTCCATCTTTTTCTCCCAATCTCACTGGTATTGGAATTAAATTTTGTCCTTTATTCCTACAGCTAGGTAACATCAGCATGGACAGTCAATGCAGATCAAACCTGATTCTGTTTGAATTTCCAGATTCAAAGAGGATATAATTGGACTTGAGACAATGATTTGGATTTCAAGGGCAAACTGATATAAGCCACTGCAAGAGCTGAGATTCAGTGAAGAATCTGCAGCTGAATATTTTTTTAAGAACAGGGTAGAATTAGGATAACATGAAATGAGCAGGGTAACTGATTCTTTAGAGAAATTAACCTGGCCAAATTTCAGCTAGATAACTTTTGGGTTTATCTTACTCAGAATGAAAACAAAAATAATTAAACAAGCCCCCCCTTCCCCCCACAAAAAAACTCCTTTATCAAAAACATTTTTACTATTTCATTTGTTATCCTGGGATCCCAGATATGACGAACTATCTTGTGGCGTAGCATGCTTTATTGCCATAATTATTTTTTAAATAAAAATTAACAGCTGGTTAGCATGCTTGGCCTGTCCTGAGAAAAACCCACATACTGGTTTTCATGGGCTGCTAGGCTAGGCAGTGAATATTGACAAATTAACTATCCACTCCTTACCAAGAGATTCACTTAAATCTGACTCACTCCTGCAGAATTAAAAATAAAATTTCACCCAGAATTAAAAATAAGATTTCATTCCAGTCCCTATATAGTGGACTGATCAATCTTGAGAGGACCAGCAGAGAAGTATACAACTAAATTTCATTACTTCCAAGAGATAGCAGAGTTTAGGATTCTGCCTGGCCATGTTTAAAAAGCTAAGAGCTGAGAAAGAGAGCAGAGCCCAAAGCAATATTAGATTTGGCATGCCAAAATGAAGCTGGTAGGCATTGAGTTTGATAATGTGATAAAACACATTTGTTGGCTACAAATACCAATCTTTAAGGAGGTTCTCAAATCACTCAAGCTTCCCCCTTGAGCTTTCTCCATAAATGGAAGTGAGATTACAACATTGTACACTTTGGGAAACAAGCAGCCAAAAACTATGGCATCTGCAAAACACATTGCAAGGGGACAAAGTGTTTTGCAGCCTGTTGATTGGGTTTAGTGCTTTGAATCAGCACTCTTCATTCATGAAGAAATGGTCATTAGAAAGAATACTTTCTTTCTAATGCTAAGTGGATAGGTGGGTAAAAATGCCAAATCCAATCTAAACATCTGGCTGTCTGTGCAATGAATTATAATGAAAGGTAGACTCTCCACAAAAAATGACCTGTAAGGTTCAAACCTATGCTTCAATGTGATAATGAATCAATAAATTTATCTAAATTTAAGACACAGATTAATCAAAGCTGACACCTGTTTCAAAGCAGTATTGTCAAATTGTCAAAGCAGAATTGTCAAATTTTTAGACTTGGGCCAGGGGGCTATGAGCTAATCTTCAAATGTGGGAGATTTCACATGAGACAGGCAAATCATGAAATAATGTTTATGGCTTTATTATTCAAAACAAAGATTCTGAGCTAAGGCCAGACACAGTGCTACTGGTAGCTTCCCAATGAGCATGTTAGACAGACAGTTACAACCTTCAGGTTTACTTTTCAGCATTCTCCATATCTGAAAATGAACCTGCAGTGTTATATGTTGTCAGAAGTTATCAAGTCTGCAAAGTGCCTTAAAAGCTTGTGAAGTGTTTGAAGTCATCTGATTTGACAATACTGCTTTGAAACAGGTGTCAGCTTTGATTAATCTGTGTCTTAAGTTTAGATAAATTGATCGATTCATTATCATATTGAAGCATAGGTTTGAACCTTACAGAAAATTTTTGTGGAGAGTCTACATTTCATTATGATTCATTGCACAGACAGACAGATGTTTAGATTGGATTTGGCATTTTTATCCACCTATCAATTCCTTCCCAAGGACCCGGAATAGGCAGATGTTGTTGTTTAATAATATTAAAGTATTGTCGCAGGATATAAACTATTCCAAGTAAAGCTGCTTTTTGCACTTGGCTGAGGGTGATTTTGCCAATGCTGATAGTGTTCAAGTGGTGCTCCAGATGTTTTGGGATTGCACCCAAGGAAAGTGCTTGTTACTGTTGCTATTGTCTTTGCTTTCTTTTGCCACAGTAATTTTATTTGCAAGTCTTTATATTTTGTGATTTTCTCAAGTTCTTTGTCTTCTGATGTCTCTAGTTACTGCCACATCTACTATACAGAGTTTTTTGTCTTTCTTATTGATAATTAATTCTGCAACATTATTGGTAGTTGCTTGTTTGAATTCCAACATCCCAGAGCACTTCATTATTATTATTTACTTATTGCATCAGGTAGGAGAAAAAGAATTAGTATATCGAAGCTGTTGATGAAGATAAAGATATATTGATGTAGATATATAGACGAAAGAAAGCTCGTAATGAAATGAACAGTGTAAAGTTCAACAACTATACATGGAAGTTGACAAAATGGAAAAAGGAAAAAAAGGTGAATACTCATATATTCATTAATAATCCAGTGACTATTGATATATGTGAAATATAAGGTAGAATTGTTTCCCTTCTTTTTTTTCTCAATAGTTTGTATTTTTAGTTTGTTTGGGCCTCTCTCTTCACTAATTTGTTTTTAAGTTTAATTATTGTTTTTTTAATTGTATAAGCATCAAGTAAATAAGGAACACGTAAAAGAACTCAAAAGGAATTCAGAACACATCAGATTAACAACTCAGATTAACATATGGCAGGGTATCTGATCTGTTGTATTTGCTGCATTGGTCGACTTTACAAGGTTAATACCCACAATTGGTGGTACCAACAGTAAGTGTAGGCAGCTTGACTGTTTTTCAAGTGCAATATCACATAGACATTCAACTCTTTTCAAATGCATCCTATAAAAATTGGACAGAGAATCAAAGCAACTAAATAGTCCTTATAACATTTACCCATAACTTAGCCTTATTTGGAACTGATATGAAGAACAATAGGAATTCATTACATTCCTTCCTTCCTTTCTGAATTCCTTCTTTCCCAAATTCCTGTAATGCTTCTTTTTGTATGCTTTTCCATTCCTAAGTAATGCTGGCTCTGTAATGCAGCTTTTCACCTTTCGATTGTTATGGCTGCAATTTATTGTTGCACAAGCCAGCTGAAACTGTTTAACAAGCCATTGGCTTGCTGTCTGCAATAATGTTAGAGTTCTATTTGCTCAGACAAAGAACTACTAAGAAATTCCCCATGCCTTTTTAAAAATCCCACACTGAAGAGAAAAAGCAGCAAGCGTGTGCCAAACAAAATCAGCCACTTGTAGTGGCTGAAGATGTTTCACTTTAGAAATGGCTAATCTGAACATAACAATCCTCCTGAAGCCAACAGAATTAACCACATCAAGCCCTTCTGGAACAGCAATATTACATTCCATGGCCTAAAGGGAGATAAGCAAATGGGCTTTTCAATTTGGATGTTTCTGCCAAGCTTTATGGAAGGATCAATCAAAACATTGTCTGCCACGACTGCAGACTTTTCCGCAGAAAGAAATGTTAAAAGTGTAAGCATACAAGACAGCCGTCCAAGATCTGCTTCTCAGTTCTCTTATGCCATTTGTATTAGATTCAACTCCCTAAGCATAGAATACATTAAACTGTTCTCTTTTCTTATTAACACTTCATGTTCAGCAGTTTTTGCTTAAAGAAATGCACTGGGACAAGCAACCCACTGTTTCATATCTAAATTAAGTAATGCGGAAGCCCAAGGGTGTCACCCACCTGCCTAAAAAATTATTTTCACCCATCACTCAGTAATTTCTCATTTTATATTGGGATTTCTCTTCATCCACCTAGTGTTCTTGCGAGCCACTTGTTTTGGAGAAGTCAAAGCCACGTGATTTTGGAATATCCCTGGCTAAAGCATACCCCACACAATTCAATACTGTATTCAAAGATGGATTGTTAAAGCTACATCACTGATATTGTTAAATTGCTATTTTTTTTTAAAAAAAAAAGCTATAATACAATCTTTGGTTGTATAAACAGAGGCATAGAATTAAAATCCCGTGAAGTACTGGTATCTCTTTATAAATCTTTAATAAGACCACAGCTGGAATACCACATCCAGTTTTGGTTACCACAAAAAGATTTTGAGACTTGGGAAAAAGTGCCAAGAAGAGCAAGTAATATGATTAAATGCCTGGAGACAAAAACATATAAAGAACGGTTGCAGGAATTGGGTATAGCTAGTCTAGATAAAATAAGGACTAGGGATAACATGATAGCAGTATTCCAGTATTTGAGGGGCTGCCACAAAGAGGAAGGGATCAAATTATTTTCCAAAGGACCAGAAGGCAAGACAAGAAACAATGGATGAAAACAATCAAGGAGAGAAGCAACTTGGAATTAAGGAGAAACTTCCTAACACTGAGGACAATTAACCAGTGGAACAGCTTGCCTTCAGAAGATCAGACATGTCAAACTCGCGAGGTCATGTGACATGGCACAACGTATCGGGACGGTTTTGCCATTGCTGGTAATGGGTGGGTGTGGCTTCTGGATGATGCATCCAGCCCGTGGGCCGGCAGTTTGACACCCCTGCTGTAGCTACTTCATCACTGGAAGTTTTTAAGAAAACACTGGACACCCACCTGTCTGAAATGGTTTAGGGTCTCCTGCTTGAGCAGGAGGTTGGACTAGAAAACCTCCAAGGTCCCTTCCAGCTCTATTATGATTGAAAATTTCTGTAGCTATTATATTTCTCCCCTTTCCTCCCCTTTCCTCCCCATTTCCTGACAGTTGTTAAGTGAATTAGAATTAGTTGGACTAGAAGACCTCCAAGGTCCCTTCCGACTCTTATTCTGTTCTGAATCTGGCTTCCCCATTGACTTTGCTGGTCAGAAAATCAGAAAAAGGGGGTCACATGACTGAGGGGTTTGCAACATTCGTAAATAATGCCAGTTGCCAAGTAGTTGAATTTTGATCACAGAGCATGGAGATGCTGCAACGGTCATAAGTGTGAAAAACAACCATAAGTCACTTTTTTCCAGTGACTTTGAACTGTCACTAAATGAATGGTTGTAAGTTGAGGACTATCTGTATCCTCCCTCAGTCCCCATTCTCAAAGTTAGAGAGGTCTCATATTCTAACTTTGTCTCATATTGCCCTCTCCTATGCATTTTTCCAATCTATTATTTCTTTTTTTTTTTTCCAAATGTGAGGGTCAGAACCTTCCAGGCAGCATTCCAGAAAAAGATACCCCATTAAGTTGTGACTGTGTTGGCATTTTTCTTTCTCATCTCTTTCTGATGAACTCTAGTATGGAATTTGCTTTCCTAGCAGTTGTCATCACTGAAATATTCACTAAAATCCCATTCCCCCTCCATCTTTTTCAGGTTAGTTACAGACAAACCTTTTTTAAAATCCTCTAAAGCAGGAGTCTCCAACCCTCGGGCTGCAGCCCACTACCGGACCACGGCCTGTTTCAAACTTGACTGTGCGAGTGATGGGCAAGCACGCACGCAAAGCTCCACTCACACAAGCGGTGGGCAAGTGTGTGCGCGTGAAGCTCCACTCTCACGAGGGGAGGGCACTTGCGCACAAAGCTCAATTTGCACAAATGGAGCTTCACACGCGAGTGCCCTCCCTTTGCGCGAGTGCAGAGCATGGCTGCTCACCATTCACACCAATGGAGCTGTGCACATGGGCCTGCCACTCACTCACTCCCCCTCCCCCGTACCAGGCCTGGCTGCCAAGGTAGAAAGGTTGGGGACTGCTGCTCTAGAGTGTAAAAAATGGAATGGAGTTCCATATGCCATTTGATTCACATTTCACCCAGTTTAAAGTATGCATACTGGAGTCTTTTTTAAAAAAAAAATCAACCAGAATAATTTAGCATCATATGCAAACTTGGCCAGGTCACTGCTTACATCTTATAGCCACCTATCTGAAATGTTATAGGGTCTCCTGCTTGAGCAAGGGGCTGGACTAGAAAACCTCCAGCTCTATTCTGATTCAGGATCTTAAGACTATTTATGGACAAGTCAATCCCTGCTTGCTTTTTAAAAACAAAATAAGCTAACAATCTATAAAAAGACATGACCTCTTAGGCAGGGCTGTTGAATTTATTCAAGAGTCATTAAGGAGGAAGAACTTCATCAAAAGCTTTTCAAAAATCCAAGTATAAAATATTGAGACGTTAGGGTTAGGGTTTCCTCCATCAATGAACCTGTTGACAGTTTCAAAGCATTGTAGGGGGTGGGTAAGATGGGATTTAATTTATTTGTTCATTCATTCAGTTTATCCTACCTCAGACTTGTTATATAAGGATTCTGGAGAAGGCTTTGTTGGTGGGAAAGGTAGAAGTAAAGAGATGAAGAGGATGACAAGAAAGGTCAGTGGAGTTTTATAGCAGCATTGTGTGCATCATTGGAAGACTGGAAAGGATTGATTGTCATGTAGAAAACCTATACTGTGTGAAATGGCATAGGCTCTCCTGCTTGAGCATGGGGTTGGACTAGAAGACCTCCAAGGTCCCTTCCAACTCTATTATTCTGTTATTCTAAATGTTAAATATCACAGTGTTAAAGACATATCAGGCATTTAAAACATGGTCTTGTCAGTGAGCCTGAAAACCACCAATGGGAATGGAGCTGATCAAGTGACTGATTTGATTGTGTTGTTGCTGCCATGGGAGGAGCGGTGAATTTATTTAAGGGTTTATATTGTAGAATGGATTTTTAAATGTTGTAAGCCACCTGCAGTCACTTACATGTGAGTTCAGCAGCTATATAAATGTGTTTAATAATAATAATTTAAATGCTGTACCTATCTACGTAGATTTTGAATAAGATTATAACAGGAGATGCAAAATAACAAAAATTGGTAATGAAGGAACTTTGTGTTTGCCATATACCAAAGAGACAATCACTCGCTTGTATTCTTTTTCTAATTTGCCTTTTAAACCCATCTATTATATATTTTAGAGTTCCAGAATCTATATGGAATAATCCCTTTTGAAACACATTTTAAGAAACCTTTTCTTAAAAATAAGAAGAAATTCAAACAAGATATTTCCAATGTCTCACTTTCTTTGCAAAGCTCAAGATAAAAAAGTATATTGACCCCTATGTATGCAGAAAGGCATTTGATAGGATTAAGCTGGAGAGAGGGGGGGGGGAGAGAGAGAATCATTATCATAACAGTGGAAATATCTGCCTTAGTGTCTGTAGCCTTCTAAGGAAGTCTTAGAGGATTTATGCATGTTTTGTTCTTTCCAGTTTAATAAGTTCCTTCCAATTTAATTGGTTCAGCCCTCTTTTGCCTGTCCCTTGTCTAATTTCTTAGGAGTCATTTCCCTCTTTTTATGCATTTCTTATCATAGCTTCCCCAGTCATATTCTTTTCTGTAAAGCAGTAAGTAGGGGCATGCTTAATATGCTGTGCATTGTATGACACAGCACCCAAGTGTGTGTCTCGGGCAGGGAAAATGAAAACAGAGGCACATTTTGATTCTAATATATTTCTGTTATATTAGGTCATATAGATGTTTGTTATTCCTTTAATCACTATTTAAACAACTGAATCCAAATGATTATATTTGGAAAGTAAGAAATTTAAAAATCCATCCTAAACTACTGTGTAATTGAATTATACATTTTAGTCACTGGTCTGGTTTCTGGACCAGAGCTTAAGCACAGATTCTCCTAATATCTTAAAAGTAATTTCACTCTAATCAAGACAAATTTCAGATAGGTAGTCATGTTCATTTGTTTCAGTATATATCCAGTCTAATTGAATTTCAATATTGCGTACCCCTAAATAGGTAGAAAAACACTTATAGGCTAAGAATTTTTTTTAAAGTTAGCACATGCCATTCCCTCTCTTCAAATCAAGATACGACTTATAAGAGAGCAAGATAAGGCCTTTAGATAAGAAGGTACTTACCTGCAACTTGGTTTACAAATATAGTTTATGTGCCTATTAACCAGTAACAAATTCCATAAGTTGCTTATAAAACTTAATTATTCATATTGTCCACTCTGGAAATACATCTGGAAGCTAATTCAGATCACTTCAGCTTTGATTGATCCCCAATTGACTTGTAGCCCAAAACATAAAAACAGAAATCTGCACATCACCCATTAGAAGAGAATATTTGTAAATATTTGAACTGTGGGGTCCTCAATGGTCTCTGAGTTTGGTTGTTTTCTTGCAGACATTTCATTACCCAACTAGTTAACCTCAGCAGTGCACATAATCAGTGATGGTGTTACCTAGTTTGATAATGTAATATCTGCAAGAAAACAAACCAGGCTCAGAGAGCACTAAGGACCCCACAGTACCCATGGATTATCAATAGTAACAAAATGTTGCTAGAAGTGTTTAATGGAATAATGTGATTTAAATTTCAGTGAAACAAATAAGGGCAAAGCATGCAGGAGACTGTAATTTGGTATCATAGAAATATGATGAATGGATGGATGGATAGAATATATGCACAGATATAAATTTTATACACACAATGACAAAATTTGAAAAAAATGAAAAGTGTTCAAGGGGAGATGGTTTTATGTATCTGACATTGTTGTCTGAATACAATCATATTTTTCTTCTATATCTTGTGAAGTTCATTGCTGAATTAGGTCATTTGTAAATGAAAAATCCTTGTCTGGAAATCTATGAAGCTGAATTTTAAAATCAAGCTAGGCTCTTTAAATATTGCTGTAATGTTAATGACAATTGGAAAACATTTTAAGAGCAGTCAAAAAGATGAATGAAAAAAAGTAGATTCAAAACTCTGATGAAGAATGAGGGAAGAATAGTGAGAAGAATCTATAATAAAAAAACAAAAAAAGAGGAGAATTCTACTATTTTTCAGGAGGAAGAAAATGTTGATAAGAAGATCTCACAGGGAAGACACAAAATTAAGTATAGAATCACAATTTTCTTCATGTAGCAAAGTAGAAAAAAATAAGAGGGAATCAGATTTTTTCTAAATAGACATTATCATAATTTTGTGCAGGTAGAAATGCTGGTCTGGATTTTAAACTAAGGAGCACTACATCCAGTTAGTATATTAATAGGAAACCATAAGAGAATTGGCATGTGCATATGTCTCATGTTACCTTTTCCAGCAGTCATATATTTTTTATCTTTAAATCAATTAGGTAGTAACACTTAGAGTTAGTCTTAAATGGTAAAATTGGCCCTGGTAAATACTAAGTTAGAGAGGTTACCAGAAAGTGCTTGGGGAAGTTGAGAAAGTATCGATATAAAAGAGCAAGGAAAATGCTCTTGGATTGTTGCCAAGAAAACTACTTGGTTAAGTCCATGATCAACATGAGTAGACCTCAGCTCTGAGAACTTCTGGTCAATATATGCCCGCCTTGATCAATGACACCACTGCACTGAAAAAAAAATGTGACTTAAGGGAAATGGAAAATGTTGAAAATGGCCATGATTCTAGTTAGACTATCAGCCTTTCATCTCCTCTTAAGCTGCATATAAAAAAATGCCAGAACAGGCTCTAAGGATATTCTCATTGTCTGTATACCTGATATTTTGATCAGGCCACTTCCATAATAGACTGAGATTTATTCTAGGATTTATGCTATCACTCCAGTTGCATCTTCAGCAAATGAAATAAGCATGCCCACCACCTCTTCATTCAAATAATTAATGATATTACTGACAAGAAGAGGACCCAGACCTGAATCTTAATGCACCACCCTTCATAGCTCTTTCCAGTATGTTGAAGAACTATTAATGAGCATCATCTGAGACTGAACATCTCAGTCATGGTGTGTTTGTCAGCACACTTTAAAGAAAGGTGCAGAGGAAATAGAACAAGTGTAGAGAAAGGCCACAAGGATGGCCAAGGGACTAGAAACTATACCTTCTGAAGAAAAATTGAAGGAATCAATTATGCTTGGTCTTGATGGAAGACAACGATGGGAATATGACATCATTCTTCAAATGCCATCGAAAACAGGAGTCTCCAACCTTTTTAGATTGTTGGCCCAATGGGAGAGGGAGGGGCAGGGGCCTTATGCATGCATGCACAAACGTGAATGTGACTACACATGTGCATGCATGTACAAAGAAGCTGTGATCATGTGCATCATGCAAACGGGGCTACGAGCATGCATGTGAGGCTCTCAGTGATGGCAGTGCCTGTGTGAGGCTTGTGGCGCTACCGCTGCCAGGCTCGCGATGATGCTACCATCAGCACGAGGCTCACGCCATGGCCCGCAGTGATGCCAACGCAGCACGAGGCTTGCGCCACCACCCTTGCATGAGGATTGCCACAGCCCACCTGCCGCTTGTGGCACTGCCACCGCTTGTGCAAGGTTCATGGCAATGCCGCACAACACTCATGGCTCGGTAGCACAAGGGGGGGTGAGCATGCACACACGCGCCTGTACTACCCAGCTACTCATGTGGCCCAGTGACCAAGAGGCCATGGCCCAGTAGTGGGCTGCGGCCCATAGGTTGGGGACCTCCTATCTAAAAGGTAAAACTCTATTCTCTCTCCATCCAGAGTGCAAAACACTGAGTAATGGATTTATGACACAAGGCAGATTCCAGTTAAATTGGCAACAAAGAGAACTTTCTAGAAACCATCTGGATTTCTGCAGCCCAGTTCTAATGTCCCCAATATAAACATTGAAATTAGATAGCTACAGTACATTTTAATATTATCTCTTTAATAAGCAGTAGGCCACCAGATGTTGGGAAAATGTATTTCCTTTTGTCTAGGGGTACCACTACACTTTCTTTATTGATTGATTACTTAAATATATATGCCATTGTTTACACATCACTCAAGGAACCTTGCAGCCATTGAAAACTAAAATTATATAGCATAAGAATAAAAAAGTAAAATTAAAAGTGAGGCAAATTTGAAAATCAATATCTTAAAAATAGAAAGTTCTTCTAATTAATCATTTAAAACTTGGCGAAAGTGAAGAGGGTTTCCCACATTCCTAAATATAGATAAGGAGGGAAACATATGTATCTCCATAGAGAGGGCTCTTTATAGTCTGGGGCCACTCTCTTTAGGGGAGAGCTGAGCTTATGGTAGCAGAGGAATCTCCCAAAGAGATCCTGAGCTAAATAATCAAGCAGGTTTAAAATGAGAGAAATAGTCCTTCAGATAGTTAGAGCCAGATCAATACTGGGGCAGAAAATATGAAGGGGATGATACCAGCATCCACAACTCAATTACTATATTAGTAAGTTAACAAATCCTTTTTATTTTACAAGTGAATACCAACTTCTTCCTATGAATACGCTATATAAACCAACAAGGCTAGTATTATAATAATCTGTAGTGGCACACTTCCATAGGAGTTTATAACTCTACCCAGTTATTAATTTAAGTGGAAAACTTCACAGGATTGGATTCAAACAGATTTAGGATCACTTGATAACAATATCAAATTTGCCTTAAAGGTCTCACACATTCATTTACAATTATTCATATTTTTGCCTAGTTGAGACATTTGTCAAAATAGAACTTCAAAGACATATTTTTTTAGCTAATGGAAAAGAGGCAATTTTTTGACGTTCATAATTATTAACCAGCAATACATCTGGAAGGGTGTCAATTTTGTGAAGCGGGTTTAGCTCAGCCCAACATGCATACACAATGCATGTTGCCCTGCTCACTAAGCCTGTCAAGCCTTTGCTTAAATCTCTCAAGACAATAACTCAGCATGTCTTGAAGCAGTCTGTTCCATTGCTGAACAGCTATCATTATTAAGAATATTCCTCTGCAGTTTTTATCAACTGCAGTCCTGCCCTGAGAAGCAATGGAGAACAATCTTTTCTTGCAGGCATAAATTAGGAATATTTATAGAAGAAATAACTACTAGTACTAAATCAATATCAGAGAAAGCCTATTAGTTTCTAGCCTTCAACAAAACGGTCATTCATTTGTATTGTTAGGCTTAATATACTAGATTAGACAGTGACAGAGGCCCTATTGTTATATCTGCATAGAGCAGTCTTCTCATAACTGGATGTCTTTCAGAAGCATAAACATCAATTCCCAGGCATGTTGGCTGGGAACTGTGAGAGTAAGGGGAAATTCTAAGGATGTATCCTTTTTTCTATTTCTTTAGGACCAGGTGCAGTGATGTCACCCTCACCTTTTGTTTCTTTCTTTTTTCTTTTGGTGACTGTTGGTGACTTAACTATTCCCACAAATCTGACTTCTTCTAGATTCTCGCCTCCTTTATGTACTTTCAGATACAGCTGGTAATATGGTTAGCAGCTTATAATGGAGTAGATGTTAACCATGCATTGGACATGACTTTTCAAACACAGGTTTAGTATAACTCAAGAAAATCTTGTTACTGACCTCTGTTTATTATATATATATAAAATCTATCTTCAAACTTTTCATCAACCATTTGAAAGTTCTTCAGGCTACTTGCATTGCCTTTTTTTTTTTAAAAAATTCTCAGCTAAATGGAGTGTTCCTTTTCATGACAATGTTCTTTTACATTCAGCTTTAAGGTTAGGTACTAGGAAACCTATCAACAATGGGACAGTCATTTGTTGTTACTGTTTTTTTTAAAAAAAAACCACAATTCAGATGGACGTAATTATGGTGTAATCATAATCTAATAATTTATTAAACATTGGTGGTTGGGATGTTAATGTTGACTTGTGCTCTCCCGGTTCATTCAAAAATAAATTTGTCAAATTCCTTGTTGCCAAATGACGGAAATCTGCAGTACCAAAATAAATTCCCCCCATTATTCATAGAATAGTAGTGTGATGGAGACAGTTGGACATCATATTGTAAGTACTGTGGAAAGCCGTGAATGCTGCTTTAATTGTTGACTGCAATGTTTGAAGCACTGGGATCCAGCACAAATATAGTCACAAATAGGGATTCTGTCCCATTGCCCCAAATGAGCCAACACCATATACGTAACACAAACAAACAACAAACAATCCTGACTGTGCAAAGTTGGCTAAATGGACAGCAAGGAAGATTCAGTTGAGGTAAGGAATAATTAGTTATAATAGTGCTTGCATTTATTCTAAGTTCAAAACTAACTGCATCAAGGGAAGGGTCAATTGCCTGTTTCCAGAAATATATTCTTTTGTTTCTATTAATGGCTTTTTGTTAATAGTTAAATATAGCTTTTACTATAGTTCTGCATATGATACATTTACATGAAATTGCTTATTATTCATTTTCCATGGTTCAATAGCATTATATGCTAGTGGCAATTCTGGTAATGTTGTCAAAATTCTGCTTCTTTGTATTTTGCAGACATTGGCCATGCATGAAATATCTCATCTATACCAAACACTGATGGATGGGTTTTCCTTTCATTTCTAATGAGCCACTGCAAAGTGCTCACACCATTTTATATTTGTTTGTTTAAAGATCATATTTTACTAGGTTTTCTTTAAAGATGTCACAATGCTTTCTGAAAATCATTGAACAAAGGGCAAAAGAACAAACAAAATTGATTTTGTTATGACTCATCTAAAATGAGATGCATTACAAAGGGGTTAGATTAAAAATAATGAGGTCACTAATTTTCTTCTTCTACATTTTCCCCTGTAATTGCAATTTTTTCCTACATAAAGAAATGATGTACCCAACCAACTCTGTTATATGTTGGATGCAATGAAGCAAATTATCAATCCGATTCATATATTTGTGTAGATGGTCCTTTGGCAGTTGCTAGTGTTCAAAAGACAAAGATTTCATTTATGATATGCATACTCCTGAACCACTACCTCTTCAAGGAAGGCAGCTGATGAGCTATTATTACTAGTGTACACTTGGTCAAGGTAATAGTGCAGTGATGGCGAACCTCTTAGAGACCGAGTGCCCAAACTGCAACCCAAAGCCCACTTATGTATCGTCGGGTGCCGGGTGGGCATGGCCCATTGGGTGAGTATGGCCAATTGGGTGGGCATCACCCATTGGATGGGCATGGCTGCGGTGGTAATGGCAAACTGGGTGGGAATTAAAAAGTTCAACCAATCAATTCCAACTTTGCTAGATTTTTTTTTCCTGTGAGAAGTTGAAATTGATTGATAGATTGAACCTTTTTTTTTTTCACACAATGGTGGAGGCCTAAAGCGAAAAGATTTTATAAAACCTGGCTGAAGGCCTAGGACTGGGGCGATACTGCCACTTGTGGCATGCATGCTATAGGTTCACTACCACGGTAATAGTGTATCTGTACATTTATTTATTCCTTACATATAAACAGCATAAAGGAGAAGACTATTTTTATAGTATTCTGTTCCTTTGTACTATGGTCCCAATTGTTTGAAAAAGAAATAGAGACAAATGCAGATAAATCTAGACTTCAGTGTGATGTAATATATACTTTCACCCACTTTCCCTAACTATGTGGGTCTAAAAATCTTGCAAACATAATGAATTAGTGCACTATTTATTAATGTACTATTGCATGTATATTTTCTACATTATCCAAATAGTAACTGTTGACTATATAAAAAGAATTTAGACTATACTCACACAGAAGTTAATAATAGTAGGCAAAATACGTTAGCATACTAAATCTGTCACTGTTCATTAGATAGAAAAAAGAAGAAACAGAGTTATTTCTATCAAAATAAAATGTCACACAAGATTTTTGTTTTTAATGAAGAGAATTTTCTTAAAATAATTTTGACGAAAAAATTACAATACTAAAAGATAAAAGTCAGAAACAAAGAAAAGAAGACAAGAGAAATGAAATACAAAGTGCAAAGAAAAAAAATAGACAAAATAATATTTAAAAACTGACTCCCAAGCAAATGAATAATTCCCCACTTCCAATACTGTTAGATGTGTAAGTCACTTTTTCTCATAACATCCCACCCCCATAGTTATATCTAATCCAAATTACTGTCATTTCTGTCCAAGTATTTGCAAAAGGTCCATTATGGAATATCCAGAATTTTACAAATACAATTCTTATTTTAACCCTGATCAAATAAATTGACTTTATATTCCTTCATTTTTCCTCTAAAGAACAGAATTTTACTGACAGTTTTTTCTATTACCTAAAGGACTAGTTTGAAAACCATGTGAATGTATAAATGATGCGTTAACATCTGGAATGAGCAACATGGAATATGCACTCTATCACCATGCCCATTTTAAAAAAAAATGCCTGGCCAATAATTCTTCAAAGTGAGGCTCTGGATTCACTTAAGAAATAAAGATGGCTGGCAACTGAAAGGGAAGCTGCCAGTTAGTTCATTAGTTCATGGAGGCTGGAAAGCAACTAGGAAAGGCCTTGGGGGGGGGGTGACCTGATAAATCATGAAAACTGTTACTGAAGAGCTGCAGGTTAAAAAAAAGGAATAGAGTAAGGTTGAGAATGAAGCTGAGGCTCAGAATGAGAATGAAGGCATTCTAGTTCTGCTCAGGAATCAGGATTTGGGGGCCACATGATTTGTATTTTAACCTTATCAATGGGATTTATGAGAAAGGGTGTTTGGTGGCTGGTCATAGGCACTTGTTAAATGGGACTCCTGACATGTTCTCAATCTTGTAGATGTTCTTATTGATTTGAAAATATCAGAGTTAGTATTGCATCAGTTTGCCTGAATAAATCTCTGATGGTATTGTCCTGGTTTTTTTTCCTTAACCCTTCACTGGCCTTCAATTCCATCTGTCAAAGTTGTATGAAACAAGGATGCCGAATTACAGATATTTATGCACAGATATCAAGAGTGGATGGTAATGTAGACAACATTGACGATAGGATACCACTATTTGGAAGACATATGTTTACTAAACCGAATGAATGCGCAAATGGGGCTCCAGTAAGACTAAATTCACTGATTTTTATAAAACCTCTTTTTTCCCGGCTTTAGCATTAATCACTATAAATGGGATTCAGTGATTCAATGTACTCATGTCGTGAACAAAGGATGGTGGTGAGGTCTTCTCCTCTTAGTGGTTCTGCTGGATTCTGCCCGCCCACCAGAATGGTGCTGAGCTGAACACCGATCAAACAGATGTCAGGCCTGGGTGACAAGCTGGTTGGTCAGGGTTTTTTTGTCACAATCCATGGATCTATAACCATTTCTGTCAAAATACAAACAAGACCTGGATGCTGCAGTTGATTATGCAAGATGGTGATCCAAAAAGCAGACCCTGCTCCTGTGGGAAAAAATGCTAGGAAGTTGTTGTTGTTGATGATGATGCCCTGAACATAGGATCTTTCATTCACAAAATGAATCTGAATCCACTACTCCTTTCCTTCATTGAACAAATTTGCTACATTCTAATATATCTGCAACTTCCTAATCCCTCCTAATGTTTTATTAGAACTTTTTTAAAGATTTCACATTGCATCTTGGTCTTTTCCCTAATGTTTTCAATTCTAGTAAAACCCCCAAATAATCATTATTATAAAAAGTTGGCTTCAAAAGAGCAAGTAACATCTCACTGCAACTTTGCATATAAGAAATGGCCTATATATAATGGTCATTTCCGAGCAAATCAATGTGCCTAAAACATATTTGGCCCTAAATAACTAGATTTTTTACAATACCACGGAAGTGAAAAATAAATTGGAATATAAATGTTAATTTCAATGCTGAGTTCACCCCACCTTCTGTTGCTATTGGCACTGATTTAGCTGTTGTTGCCTTACTCTGTTTGACTGTGCCTTCCCCAGCAGCAATGAACAGCTTCAGCTACAGATGGAGAATCTGTACAGTGCTTACTGGACCCAGATGCTAAGCTCTGGAACATTCTTACTATCAGCATCTGGCTGTTCCCTGGCAACCCAGCTTCGCTTCATGGCCAGCTCTATTTCTAGTTGTGTGGAAAGCAATGTCTCAGCCAACTGAAAATTTGGCTGTGCAGATTTTGGTAGACTTTTAGTTATGTCCACTTTTGCAGTGGAGAAGGACAGTGGGAGAGAAGGAGGGAGGAGGTAAGAAAGAAAATATAGTTCTATGGAAAAAGATGTAATTTTGAGATATATGTATCAAGTTAAAGAAAATATCTAGACAGCAGCAAGAAAGCCAGAAGGGATTCATAGTACAAGTCTAAGTGGAGAAGATTCTACCTTAATTTTGCCATTGCTCATTACTTCTTGCATCCTTTTTGTTGCTGAAGTACCAGCATGTTTATGGCCAGCAGTGCATGCATAGAGTAGTTAATTTAAATATATACAAATAATCAGTGCAAATATTGTAATTCTTCATTTTTTTATAAGTTACAAATAGGAAATGTCAGGAAACACCCAAAATCTTCTATTTTTTAAAAAAAATAATAATTAAGGGGTATATAATTTCAAAATATCATATAATCTGGCAACCTAACTTACTCATTAGTGGAGTAATGGGATAAGTCACTAATTTAGAAGAAAGGATTTTGCCCATTTGGTTCATTGTTTCATTGGAAAGTGCTTTTCATTATTCTTTCTAAATTAACTATTTAAAGAATGGCTATGTTTAAATTTGTTAAATTTGTTTAAATATGTTTAAATTGGTATTTCCATGATTTGCTTAGATCAGGGGTGTCAAATTCGCAATGTCATGTGATGTGTCGCAACGTATCACAACTTTTTTTCCATTGCCAGCAATGGGGTAGGCATGGTTTCGCTATGATGCATCTGGCCTGCGAGCCGACAGTTTGATAGCCCTAGCTTAGATGATCTTTCCCCAAGTCTTTCCTATAATTGTTTATAAATGTTACGTTTTTTTTTAGTTTTCAACCTTTTATGTGTTACTTACGGGACCGCCTTCTGCCACATACTTCTCTACGACCGGTGAGAGCGCACAGGGTCGGCCTCCTCCAGGTCCCGTCAACGAAACAATGTCGTCTGGCGGGCCCTAGGGGAGGGCTTTCTCTGTTGCGGCGCCCACCCTCTGGAACCAACTACCTCCTGAAGTCCATGTTTCTCCGACCCTCCTGGCCTTCCGAAAGAATTTAAAAACCTACCTCTGCCGGCAGGCCTGGGGATGATTGTTGATTGTGGTGTGATTGATGAATATGTATGGGGTTTGTATTTTTAATGTTGTTCGGATTTGTTGCAATTGTTTATATATATATGTTGTGAGCTGCTCCGAGTCTTCAGAGAGGAGCGGCATACAAATCCGAATAAATAAATAAATAAATAAATTATAAAGCATTTCTCTTTGGCTTATAGAGGTAACTCTCCAAAGGTTAAAATAAACCTTTTAAATCATAAAAATCAGAACAAAATAGTAGCAGGATTTTTTAACTAAATAATAATAATAATAATAATAATAATAATAATAATAATAATAATAATAATAAAGTTGGAAGGGACCTTGGAGGTCATCAAGTCCAACCCCCTGCTTAGGTAGGTAATCCTATACCATTTTGGACAAATGGCTGTCCAGTCTCTTCTTAAAAACTTCCAGTGTTGGAGCATTCACCACTTCTGGAGGCAGGTTGTTCCACTGATTAATTGTTCTAACTGTCAGGAAGTTTCTCCTTAGTTCTAGGTTGCTTCTCTCCTTGATTAGTTTTCATCCATTGCTTCTTGTCCTGCCTTCAGGTGCTTTGGAAAATAGCTTGACCCCTCTATGGCAGCCCCTGAGATATTGGAACACTGCTATCATGTCACCCCTCGTCCTTCTCTTCATTAAACTAGACTTACCCAATTCCATCAACCTTTCCTTATATGTTTTAACCTCCAGTCCCTAATCATCTTTGTTGCTCTTCTCTGTACTTATGAATTTGGGAAATAAATAAATAAATAGATCAATTCATGGTGGCCTACATTTATAAGATAATGCTAGTTATCATTAACATTCATGGAAGGAAACAAGCAAGCATAGAGGTAGATAATAGTCAGAAAATGGGAGGAGATATAACACAATCCCACAAAAAGAGATAAAACAAATAATAAATGAATAATGAACTAAAAAAAATCAAGTGACTAAAATAAAAGATCCTTGCTGTACTCTTTGATACCTACCCAGCTAATCAACTATACTGGCTCCAGGTTTCCTAAGGTTTGGGGGCATTGGCCCTGAATCAAGGCCCAGTCAGAAACTTGGTCCTGAATGTTTTTGTTTCTCTGAGAATGCCAGCCAAGACTTTTCAGGATATAAAAAAAACCCTGACAAAATGGCTAAATTATTAAAATGGTGAGCAAATACAAAGGGTTATTCCTTCTTGCAAAAACTATTGATCACAACTCTTGGATTCTTGTTCCTTGGATTTGTTTCCAGTCCCAACTACAAGCAAGACTGTTGGTGGGACAATATTGGAAGACGTCAGAACTACCATCTATTGAAGAATGGACTTTAAAAGTTATAAATTTGGCAGAAATGGCTAAAATATCTGCATATTTGAAGGATCATTCAAATGAAATATATATGTTGGATTGGAATAAATGGATAGAGTATATACAAGGGAAATATCAATCTAAGAAATTGTATATACCATATAGTTAAATTTTTATATGTTGGATTGAAAAATATAGTTAAATTTTTAATAGGATCTATATAATAATTTGGTGTAGTTTAGAGGGTTTTCTTGTGTTTTTACCCTGTATTCACTCTGGGAAGTCAGGGGTGGGGGGGTGGGGGGGTCTTATAATGTATTCAACTGAAATAGGGTATTGGTATTATATAAGAACAATATAGTTTTTGATAAAAGAGAGGTTGCTCGGGCGGCACCTCAGCACCACATCTGGAAGAGGAGTAGATTGAGGAGTGAAGGCTGGAAGGATGTAGGGAGGTGGTATGAGGAGGGAGGAGAGAGAGGGAGGCAGTGAGGGTGGGCAGATAGAAGTAGAGGTAGGGAGGAAGGAAGAGGGGGATGTGGTGGGGGGGGCGCCGCCGAGCAATACCCATAGTTATTTTAATTATTCTAGTTTCGCTTTGTTTTTTGTCTTGGAAAAAGTTCTAAACAATTGTATCCAGTTGAGTTGTTTTCAGTTTGATTTTTTGTTATATTTATGATTATAAAATTAATAAAAATTTCTTTAAAAAAAAGAAAGTATGTTTATTGTCACCTATTTTTGTTGTAAGCCAAGAATGAGTGTAATTATAAAATATTTAGGTGTTAGGTAGCTAACAAGGCCCTAAAAATCATTGTCAAACAAAAGAAAACAACGGGTAAAAAGGATGGGGATCAAAATCTATTTGAGCTTGGATTATTTGTTTAATATTGATCAGCTTTCATATTCTTTGAAAGAATGATCATCTATCATTCTTCCCATATGTACATATTTGTCAGCTGCACATATTTGTTCGTAATACTTACTCAAGCGATATAAAAATCTTATGAAAATGAATTGGTGAGCTTCTGTTTTGGTTCTGATCCAAATATGATGTCTATTCCAGGCTCCAGACCAAAATATCCTTTTACCTAAAGCAATTAAGGCATTCCTAATCATTTCCCCCCTCCTTTGCCCCTATTTCCAGTAGTCAGGGAACTACAGCAATAACAGTAGAAGTAAAAGAGCATTGCTTTAACAAAGTTCAAAAATATATCTCTTCCTGTAGAAATGACTCCATGAGAGACTGAACATTAGGGTTGTCCAATGGGTAGAATTTAAAGTAAGTAAACACAGCACCTATTTGCTACTCCTTACATCAAAGAAGGCATTTCTCCAGGAAAGATGACTAATCATAGAAAAAGCTGCAACAGCTTTAAAGAGTTACAGACAGATACTACATTTGGATCACCAGATGGTCTAAATCAGGAGTGTCAAACTGCCGGCCCGCGGGTTGCATCCTGTGGAGGCCGTGCCTACCCCAGCTCCGGCAATGCAAAAAAAAGTCATGACACATTGGGACACGTCACATGACGTGGCAAGTTTGACACCCGTAGTCTAAATCATTTCTTGGCCTTCAGTTCCAAACTCTGCTCAGCACCGCTGAACATGAATGTTCTTTGTGTGAAACCCAGACTAGAGCTAGTCCCATGCTTAATGCAATGCAGCAATCAATGAGTCATGTTAAAATCTGCTTCTTCAGATATCATTTAAAATCTTCCTGCTCTGCTTCTTTCTCAATGTGAAATTTAAAATGTCACTATTCATGAAACAGCTACTTAATATATACTTCGGGTTTTCTCCCACGTAGAATTTGAAGTGTCTTAGCAATGTTTCGACGAAGTCCCATTCGTCATCTTCAGGCTGGTGCTTTCGGCTTCGTGCTTCTAGGAGCAATGTGTGACTGTAGCTGTTTCTTCCTTTTAACTGCCAGTGGGGGTTTGAACTGATTGGCTGGGAGCTCAGCTGTGTTCTGATTGGGTGAAGGTGTGTTCTGATTGGTTAAGGGCTTGGCTGTGCTCTGATTGGATGGGGGGTTGGCTGTGCTCTGATTGGATGGGGGAGTGTTCTGTTTGGGTGGGGGCTTTGTTGTGCTCAAGTTAGTCTGAGTTACAGGGGCTTTGAGATGGTGAGCTGCATTGCTTTTTCGCTTCGCGTTCGTGGTCGTGCCTCATCTTCATGGTGGGTGTCAGTTTGTTTCATGTATGGATTGGAGGGGTTTAAGGTGGCTAATGATGCGGCTGTGGTCTGGCTTCTGGTTTGTGGTCATGCCTCATCATCGGTGTGGGTTTGCGTTTGCTTTTTGCCTGGATGTGTGGTGGTGACATCCTGTGTGGTTTTTGTGAGTGTAGGTCTGGTGTCATTCTTTGTGTTATGGACGTGTTTGTCAATAAGGGCGGGTTTCCAAATGGCTGGTAGGTGGGAGGTATCATCTTGTTTGTTCATGCTGTGAGGGCGTTTTTCTATCTCGATGGCTTCTCTGATTATTCTGTTATTAAAGTGTTCAGTTTTGGCAATAGTTCTGGTCTTTTTGAAATCAATATCATGTCCTGTGGCTTTAAGGTGTTTGGACCAGGGAAGAAGTTGGTTCCTCTTTTTTGACTGAGTTTTTGTGTTCTTCAATGCGTGCACTTATTCTTCTGTTGGTTTGACCGATGTATGTGGTGGGGCAAGCAGTACATGGGATTTCATACACTCCTTGATTTTCTAACTCAATTTTGTCTTTAGGGTTTCTTAGGATGGTGGATATTTTTCTGTTTGTGCAGAATGCTGTTTTGACGTTATGTTTGTGCAGGATCTTGCTGATCCTGTCTGTGGTGCCTTTTATGTATAGGAGGAGGGCTTTGCCATTTTCTTGTTATCTGTCTTGGATTTTAGTGGGAGTTTCTTTTCGGATTAAGTTGGCAATCTTATTTCTTTGGAATCCGTTGGATGCTAGTACATTAGTGAGAGTGTGTAGTTTGGTTTTTAGGTGTTGTTCGTCAGCTAGGCATTTGGTTCTGGAGATGAGTGTCTTGGCTACGGAGTTGATCTTTTGCTGGGTGGTGGTGTGAGAGTGCGTGCAGATAGTGGTTTGTGTGTGTTTTCTTCTGGTAGATGGTGTGTCCTAGGGAGCCATTGGATTTCTTGTAGACTAAGACATCCAGGAAGGGAAGTTGGTTATTAGCTTCTGTTTCCATGGTGAACTGTATTTTGGGGTGTAGGCAGAACACAGCTGAGCTCCCAGCCAATCAGTTCAAACCCCCACTGGCAGTTAAAAGGAAGAAACAGCTACAGTCACACATTGCTCCTAGAAGCACGAAGCCGAAAGCACCAGCCTGTAGATGACGAATGGGACTTCGTCGAAACGTTGCCAAGACACTTCAAATTCTACGTGGGAGAAAACCCGAAGAACCAAAGACCTACATACAAACACCCACGAAAACCTCAGAAAATAAATATATATATCGCAGCTGATACAATCTGCATCCTGGGCAGTCATCTGTTGGGGATGATTTAATTTGGATTCCTGCATGCAACAGAGGTTGGACTCAGCGATACATAATGGTCATTTCCAGTTCTGGGATTTTGTGAAGTTGGGTGCATCCAACACTCTTCCTTTCCAATTTAGAACTATTTGTTGTACTTCTTCCCAGAACAACAGAACTGCCAACAATGTACATCAAATTTTGCACATTGTGCTGCAAAGCAATATACGATCATAATTTTTGACTATCTTTAGCAAAGATTGTGATTTTTTCCCATTCAAACTCAATGAGACATACTACACAATCACTATATTGCTTCATGCCCATGGGCCACATTCTTTGACAGTTTCTCACAACAGTGGTAGCTTTATATGAAACCCTATTCAAACATAATATTTTAAACAACTTACTTTCCAGACATGGCAAAACATTTTTCAAGCTAATGCTTCTACTTATATCTGAAAATAAAGCAAAATGGGTGCCCTTGATACTTGGGTGAAGTAATAATAATATTTAAAAACTCATTCGGGTGGAACAGAAAAGGAAATGGTTGCTTTGGTGAGCACACATTAAACATATTTTCCGCAAGAATTATAAAAGCTTATTTAAATATTTGTATAGCTTTCTCTTAGAAGTTATCTATTGCTCCCTAATGTATGCAGGTGGTTGAAAGAACTCAGGCTGAAGCTATAAAAGTAAAGATGCAAATAATGAGGACTTCATTTAAATGAATCATTTTATGGCATAAAAATACATTTCTTATATAATAAATACTTTCAATACACAAAATAATGTATAATTCTTATATTTGTTTGTAGCAAACAATATATTCCAATATTAATGTAACTTCAATTTCCTTTTTTTATTACATGGAAAATTAGTCATGGAAAATTTGGATGAATATTCCAATAAATCAAGGGGCATTCTAATTGCCATCTCAACCTACTGGGAATGATATGAGGTGAGTTGGAAAAAATGACTTTTTGGATCATATATTGGATCATATACAAAGCCCAACGTGTCATGGTTCTGACAGACAGAGATGAATAAAACAAAACTCTGAGGCTTGCAAATTCCTCAAAGAACATGTTTATTAGTTACAAAGTATCGGCATGTCAAAAGTGAAACCAAGTCTGAAGACACACATAACAATTCCCCAATACAAAGTTAAGAACTCCCACCTCTAAGGCTATGCAAGCTATTACGTTCCCCAATGTATCTTCTTGGCGGGCTTTTTATGCAACGCTCAGCCTGCAGTCTCAGGAGCAGCTAATGATCTTGGTTCCCACAGGATAAAAGTTTATTTATACTAGCAAAGCACCTGGCAAACCCCCTCCCTCCATTCTTTGTATCAACCAAAAATGAATAGGGAAAATGGCTACAGCCATGCTCATTTTTAGAGCTGACAATCGGCTCCTCTCAGAAGGAAAGAGTCTCCTGCAGGGGAAAGAAAAAGCAGGCTAAGCATTCCCTCGAGGCTTGTGAGAGTATTTATCATAAAACTTTTTTTATCAATCTATCCGCTTTCACATTTGTACATTTCACCCATGTAGCTTCTGAAAGGGGGGAACCTTTCCACTGAACAAGGTATTGTAACTTTCCCTTGTACAACCTAGAATCGAGAATATGTTTTATTTCATAATGTGTCTCCCCCTCTACCACCACTGGACCCAGCAGCTCTTTTGGAATAGGTCTTAAAGGGGATTCTGACACAGGTTTTAATAGACTGCAGTAAAACACAGGGTGAACTTTTCCAAACAGTCTCCACTGTGACAGGGTTTATTATCTTAGTGTTGGGGAAAGGATCAAGGAATTTTGGGCCCCATTTTCTACTGGGCAACTTTAACTGTAGATATTTCGTTGAAAGATAAACTAATTGTCCAGCATGAAAAGGTTTCTAAGGGGAACGTCATTTGTCTGCTTGCTCCTTATAAACCTTAGTGGCCTTGGGCAATGCCTTCTTTATATTTACCCAAACCCCCTGGAAAGATGTCACCCATTGGTCCAAAGTCTGGGAAGTAGGAGGCTCCTGTGGGAACTCAGGCATGGGCACAAAATCTCTACCTGTCATTATTTTGAGTGGGGTGAGACCAGTGCTACTGTGCAAAGTGTTATTGTAGGCTACCTTTGCAAAAGGCAAGAGATCAGCCCAATTAGTCTGCTGGTAATTTACATAACATCTGAGGTCCCGTTCCATCATTGCATTAACTTACTCAGCAGCTCAATTAGTATTTGGATGAAAAGCTGATGATAGCCCCTGGGAGAACCCAATCAGTTTAACAAACTCCCTCCCTCCATCCCTTTTGCGTAAACTGGACTCCTCAGTTGCTCCATGAATAGATTAATGTTGTGCAATTCAGGAGCCCCTTCATCATGGAGGTTGATCACCCACTCGGCCGCTTCTCCCTCTAAATTTGCCACCACAGCATTCACCATCATAGCCCCATCCAGGTAGGCATAAACTTAGAGATCTAAATGAACCCACACCTGGTTTAAGAAGAAGGTCAGCTTCTCAGGATCCCCATCAAAGATGGGCTTGGTGGGAGGCATCTTGAACCTCTGTGGAGCTGCCTGGACTGCTGTTCGGCTTGGGTGGCTTGCTGCTCCTGGGGACCTGGCCAAACCCCTCTCCGAACTTCTCTTGGCTGGGCTCCGGGACTAGCATCCCAAGGCCATGGCAATGGACTTGGCTGGGATACAAGGCTTGGTATCACAGCTGGTTGGGGGATGGGCAAAGCAGCATGGGCCCCAGGGATTGGGCTGGAACTCTGGGGAGGGGAAGGAAGAGATGGGTAGTTCTTGGCATTTCTCCCCACGGCACCCACCTCTTGGGCAACAGGAATTGTATCCTTTACCTCCAGCCGGCTGAACTTCTCCTTCAACTGTTCGAGCGAGGGTCTGTGGACAGAGGATTGAAATCTCCACTTTCCAGAGTTGTCCCATCTCATCCACCCATTTCATTTCTTGCCATCCGCAGATGAAGAACCCTGCAATGGCAGCAATAAGAGCTGCTCTCCAGCAGTTACAGGAGTGCTCCTGCACTGAGGGGCAGCCTCGGCTTGAAAGGGATCAGCTAGGGCTGTAACTCCTTCCTGCGGTACCAGCTTCCAGGTTGGATCACCCTGGCTTTCGGCTGAGCCCCTGCCAGTGATGCCTCCTCACTGGCTGGAGCGCCAGCCTGCACTCCGACAGTCTGAGTCCCATTGTGGCTAGCAGCAGTTTCAACTTTCTCCTCCATCTCGAGTCTTCACCGAGTCTTTATTGCTCTCCCAAAAGTGAGTAGATAGGTGGTCAGGGCCCAGCACCCCGAGAAAATGAAGTTTTAGGAGACTTGGTTTAATGTCATGGTTCCAACAGACAGAGACAAATAAAACAGAACCCCGAGGCTTCAAATTCCTCAAAGAGCATGTTTATTAGTTACAAAGTATTGGCATGTCAAAAGTGAAACCAAGCCTGAAGACACACATAATAATTCCCCAATACAAAATTAAGAAATCCCATCCCTAAGGCTATGCAAGCAACAACGTTCCCCAATACATCTTCTTGGTGGGCTTTTTACGCAATGCCCAGCCTGCAGTCTTGGGAGCAGCCAATGACCTTGGTTCCCATGGGATAAAAGTTTATATAGACTAACAAAGCACCTGACAAACCCCCTCTCTCCATTCTATGTGTCAACCAAAAATGAATAGGGAAAATGGCTACAGCCATGCTCATTTTTAGAGTTGACATAGTGCACAACATTTGATCTGAGCCATCCACATGAAGTTTCTGAGATATTCTAAAAACAATTCTGTAGTCCCACAATATCAGTAGCATTGGATATCTGAGCTGAATATTTCCGGACTAGATTCTGTGGCTTCATAGAGTTATAGAACTGTGAAGTTGGAAGGGACCATAACAGCCATCCAGTTCAAGAAAACCAATTATGCTATCCTGATGGCTATCCAGACTCTTCTTTAAAATATCCAGAGATGGTGAAGTTAAAACTTTAATAGCACATATTGCTCCACTGTTAGACAGTTCTTATTGTTGAGAAATATTTCCTCATATTTAAATTAAACCTTGATAGGTACAAATTTTACACATCATTTCTGATACTAATTTCAATAAAAAATATTTTCCTATGGCTCCCTTTTATGTACCTGAACACGAATATATTTTCTCCTCTCCAGATTGAATATCCAATTTTCTTCTTTGAGCATGTTCTCAAGCTCCTATATCAGAATTATTTTCCCTTCTAAACAACATGCTTCTGGTAATGTGGTTCCCAGAGTCATACACAGTACAGAACGGAGGGGAATAAAGTTTTCAAGTCTCCTTGACTGAATGTTTCATTCAAAGGAAACTAAAACAGTGTTAGCCCTTCCATTAGCTCAGGGGTTCCCAACTGGGGGTGCAAGATGATATTCCAGGGGGTGGGAAAACTTGGGTTATCAAAATTATAATGTATATGCATCATTCGTTGCTGTTATTTTGAACTTTTGTAAGGGGTGCGAGAATATATCAGAAGCATTCTAGGAGTGCCGGGTATAGAAAAGGTTGGGAGCCGCTGCATTAGCTGTTTCACATTGCTGGATCATGTTATACTTATTGTTAATGATCATATCCAAGTTAAACTGCTTCCAAACAATGAATGGAACCAAATAACTTTGGATGATTTTATATATATTTCCTCCCTAATTGTAATTATTTATTATTATTTATTATTTATTAAACTTTTATACCGCCCCTCTCCCGTAGGACTCAGGATGGTTTACAGCCCAATTTAAAACAGATAATAATAATAAATATTTAAAAATGAATTACATTAATACATGGCTGTTACTAAAACCTGTTAAAATCTCAATTCTAAAACCCAAACAACCTTGTTTAAAAAATTTACATAAAAATTTACATAAAACCCGAGGAGGTCTAGGCCGGGCCAACTTGATTGAAGAGATGAGTCTTCAATTCTCTTCTGAAGGTGCGGAGATCATGACACGTCTGGAGTTCCGGGGGGAGCTCTTTCCACATCGTCGGTGCCCCCACAGAAAAGGCTCTCCCCCTGGGCACCACCAGCCGACACTGCTTAGCCGATGGCACCCTGAGGAGGCCCTCTCTGTGGGAGCGAACTGGTCGATGGGAGGTATTTACTGGCAGAAGGCGGTCTTGTAAATAAATGGGTCCTTTGCCATGGAGCACTTTAAAGGTGGTAACCAACACCTTGAAGCGCACCCGGAAAACCACTGGCAACCAGTGCAGCTCGCGCAGGATGGGGGCCATTCGTACCCGCCAGGGTGCCCCCACTATCACCCGTGCGGCTGCATTCTGCGCCAGTTGGAGCCTCCACGTGCACCTCAAGGGGAGCCCCATGTAGAGAGCATTACAATAGTCCAGTCTGGAAGTGATGAAGGCATGAGTGACTGTGCGTAGCGCGTCCCGATCTAGGAAGTGGCGCAACTGGCGTACCAGATGAATCTGGTAAAACATCCTTCCGGCCACGGCCGTCAGATGGTCCTCAAGGGACAGCCGTGAATCTAGGAGGACTCCCAAGTTGCGAGCCCTTCCCGTGGAGGCCACTGACTCGCCCCCAATAGACAGCGATGGAATCAGCTGACTATACCGGGATAATGGTAACCACAGCCACTCGGTCTTGGAGGGGTTGAGCTTGAGACCGTTCTTCCCCATCCAGATCCGCACGGCCTCCAGGCACTGGGTCAGCATGTCAAGGGCTTCGTTTGGGTGGTTCGGGGTGGAAATGTACAGCTGAGTATCATCAGCGTACTGATGGAATTCCACCCCAAAACCTCGGATGATCTCACCCAGCGGCTTCACATAAATGTTGAACAACAAGGGTGAGAGGACCGACCCCTGAGGTACCTCACAGTCAAGGGGCCTTGGGGTCGACCTCTGACCCCCTGTCAAAACAAACTGCGTCCGGCCAGAGAGGAAGGAGGAGAACCACCGAAGCATGGTGCCCCCTATACCCAGCCCCTCCAACTGACGCAGCATGATACCATGGTCGATGGCATCAAAAGCCGCTGAGTGGTCCAATAGCACCAGGACTGAGGAACAACCCCTGTCCCGGGCCCGCCAGAGATCATCCACCAATGTGACCAAAGCTGTTTCCGTGCTGTAACCCGGCCTGAAGCCCGACTGGAGCGGGTCCAGATACGACGATTCCTCCAGGTGCTGAGGGAACTGTCGAGCAACCACACTCTCAACAGCCTTCGCAACAAAGCGAAGGTTGGAGACAGGACGGTAGTTAGATAAAACAGCTGGGTCTAGGGCGGGCTTCTTGAGGAGGGGTCGCACCACCACCTCTTTCAGGGCAGCGGGGAAGACACCCTCACTCAGCGAAGCGTTGATAATCGCCTGGAGCCAGCCTCGCGTCACCTCACTGGAGGCCAGTACCAACCAGGAGGGACATGGGTCCAGTAAACATGTGGTTGCTCTAAGACCTCCCAGCAACCTGTCCACATCATCAGGTGTCACGGAGTCAAACTCAGCCCAGATAACAGTCTCAAGACCGGCCTCAGCCACTCCTGCTGGACCTCCTTCGTCGAAGTTAAAGCCTTCCTAAATCTGAGCGATTTTGTCATGCAGGTATTGCACAAAATCCTCAGCTCTTCCCTCCAAGGGATCCCCCCTCGCCTCCCGATGAAGGAGGGAGCGGGTTACCCTAAACAGGGAGGCTGGGAGGTTATCTGATGACGCAATAAGGGCAGTGACGTAAGAACACTTCTCTGCCCTTATTTCTACTAAGTAAGTCCTAATATGGTCTCTTACTTGTGTTCGGTCAGACTCAGAGCGACTCGCCCTCCAACTGCTCTCTAGGCGTCTTTTCCGGCACTTCATCTCCCTCAGCTCCCCGTTAAACCAGGGAGCTGATAGAGAACCTTGCCGGTTCAGAGGCCGCAGAGGCACAACCCTATCCAAGGCATCGGCAGCTGCCCTATCCCAGGCAGCCACCAGAAATGCCTTACATTTCTTTTTGTTAAGGGCATCTCCAATGTCCTTGACCTTCAGTGGGG
Source organism: Bothrops alternatus (assembly GCA_034064705.1). Classification (NCBI taxonomy): domain Eukaryota; kingdom Metazoa; phylum Chordata; class Lepidosauria; order Squamata; family Viperidae; genus Bothrops; species Bothrops alternatus. The sequence goes on from JARGCV010000031.1 coordinate 11,560,658, forward strand.
TTTGGCACATTCGTAGAATGTTTTTTTCTCAAAATCAGATCAATGACCTGAACCAAGCTTCAAAATGAATCTTTCACTCATTATTTAAAATTCTAAAAGGGATAGGATATTTAACTATTGCTGGTTAACTGGAGCTCAAAGCTTAGGGAGCAGAAGTGAGTAATGTTTGCAGTTTCTGGTAAATCATATCTTTTCCAATTGATTAAGACATAAAATTTCAGAAAAGAAAAAAGACACCAAAGCTACTTGAAAATGGGAATGCAGTATTAACCATGACATATACATAGAAAAGTATGGAATGCAATTATGGACTTTATGACTTTGATCTAGTGCCAAACTAGATGATCTATTAGCAATTCTACTTTCTTTAAATGAATTTCCCAAAAAGACCAAAACCTGTCCCTATGGATTTAAGTTCTTGGATACGTTTCTCAGATATAATTATTTATGTCATCTAATTTGGCTTGGAATTTGAGCCATAAACTACTTTTTTGTGAAGTTCCTTCCAGTCCTTCAGATGCTAATGTTATCCAGTTCTTTTCATATCAGACAATTTGATATTTCACTGGTTCATCGCGCTGATGTCCAGTTTCCAGTACATCCAGTATCAAATAGGAAAAGCAGTTCCTACCAAGATGCTGCATGATAAAGAACAAACCAGTCATAGTACTTTGCCACTGAGGGAAGGAAGGGGAAAAAAATTCCTGAGTGGACAGGCAAAGAAACAGCAGCTAAAATGCTTCTCATTTTCTCTCCATTAAGCTGCCAGCAAGACAAGCTACCCATAAAAGTAGTGCCAATCACTAAGGTGCCCCAAGTGCCTCAGAACTGGTATTCTATTCTATTCTATTAGTTCCACTTTCTCAGATGTTCTTGAACAACACAGAATTTGCAAGCCAGCACTGGACAGTAGCTTGCAGGAAAAGACCTCCCAGTCTTAATCTTCCGCAAAGATATTTGTGGAAGATTAAGATTGATAGACATTTAAAATGCTGGAAGTACTACAGATATTCAGACAGATTTTTTTATATATCAGAGAACCTATGGGGTTACATGATTTGGAGAAGGCATTTCTGTTCTGAACATCAGAATTTAAACTACTATTTATAAATATGGACATATTCTAAAGGCGAGCTTATTCAGCGTTTATCACTTCTTATTTTGATTATGCTTAGCATGTCTTGATGATGCATATGTAGACTTGTTTATAATTTCTTTGCACATCAAGCCTTGATAACTATATTGCTTCTTTTTCAATGCTGTTTCTGGCTTTCTTCTCTACATCATGGTAGACATAAACTAATCTTGTTTATTATAATATATGGAAACTACCAGGACAATAGAACTTTTTCTGTGATAAAACAAACCACCCTCATTTGTTATTGACTGCATAAAAAGGCTTAAAATAAACTTCTATCCTTTCTCAGTTTGACATCTAAGAAAAGGTTATTTTGGTTTCATTGAAACAGAAGAATGATTTAGGGTTCTTTCCCCTATGATGTGATTTTGAGGTACTGGGAAATACAATCCTTGAGTATTTATAATACAATAAGGTAATCCCATTAGACTTAATAAGACTTGTATAAGATTGCACTTTGAGGCATCTAGAAAGAGGTGCCAAGTATTGTATTGAGTATATTTCAGCATCTGATTTAAGAAAAGACTGATGCAATATTTTTAAAAGTGCATCTTATAGAAGGAATAAGAATTATTCATTTGAAACCAGTTATGTACTAAACAGGAACTGGAAAACAAACTTTTCATCAGAAGACCAAACAACTTGTGATGGATAGCCAATTAAATAAGACAATTCAAGTTAGGTTATTAAAGCTCACAAAGCTTTTTGCTTTCTGGATTATTCTGAATGTGCAGTCAAGTGGTCCACGATGACCTTTCCCTGCCAGCAGGATAATTTCTTGTCAACACCAACAGGACGAGAGGAGTGAAAGATTTGCTGTTGCAATATCTTTGAATCCTTTCATTCTAGTGTTGAAATCCTGGCATCAAAGGAACTATGACTGATTAGCAGCAAAATGTAAACAAATATAAAAAGCATTCAGAACTGTGGATTGAGGTGATCATTTACAGCATCACAAAAAAAATGAAGCTATAGCATTATTTTTCAACTTTGGGCTGAATTGAAGAATCTATTTGTCTTTCATTTTAGAGAAGAAAGCAAATGAAAATAAATTGAAAGACCAAGGAGGCCAAAATCTGTCATGTATTGATCTGTTTAAATTATTCAGAGAAGCTACAGTGACTAGCTTTTCAGCTAGCCCTCAGAAAGGATTTCCACAGCAGCATAGCATCAGAAAGTAAGCAAGCAATAAGAAATAGTCCCACTGCACTGCTTTCTGGCTCAATATCAGCAGGGATGTCCACTTTTGGCAACTTTAAGTCTTGTGAACTTCAACTCCCAGAATTCCTTAGCCAACTTAGCTGACTGGAGAATTCAGAGAGTTGAAGTCCACAAGTCTTAAAGTTGCCAAGATTAGACACCCCTATAGATATACAGAGAGAGCAATGTAGGGGCCACTTTCCCATAACACAATCCCACACCAACGACCATCCATGAGAATGACAAGGGTGACTACTTTTCCTGACTAAAGGACAATTTCACTCCTACTGATAAAATACGACAATTCAAATAACTTGGATGAAAAGCACATCTTCCAGGAAAAACAAAGAGAGTCCAGTTGCTTTTGAAAAAGCATCTTTCAGACATCCATGACCTGGATGACTGAGAATCTCCATAGACAATTCAAGTAACAGACTGTGTGATCACAGAATATAATGGATATGGTCGAACCATGCTCCACTAGCAGTACTCCTTTGGCAGCTTCACATTTGGCGGGATCTTCTATGGCATCACTTCCGGTGTGGTGTTGGTTCATGATAATGCTCACCCAGACACCACTAGACGCACCCAAGAACTTTTGAAGCAGTTCCGTTTGATCACCCCTCCCCCATAGCCCAGATTTGGTGCTGAGCGACTACTACTAAGGAATTTCAAACCTTATAAGACATTATGACAAGTGCCTCAATTTGAATGACGATTATATGAAAAAGTAATGTGATGTTGTAATTTTCTAATGTGTATAATAAAAGTTCTGTATCTGCGAGTGTCTGTCATTGATAACCAAACAGAGGTTGACTTCAGAATTGCCCTTGTATATATAATATAATGTATATGCGTGCACTGTGTATGTATATGTGGGTGTGTAGTGTGTTATGTATGTATATACATATACATGTACACTACAAACACATATACAGCGTATACATATACATATATATACTGTATATACACACCACACAGATATAATAGGGCCCTAACCTCAACAAAAAATAGCCAGAGAGAACTGTAATGGGATTGATTGTGGATTGACAAAAATCTGGCTAATTTTGTATTTGATAGTAGGATCATTGATGGAAATACTTATTAAAATCAAAATTAAAGTTAAGAAACCTTAACCCAGATTAATCCTTTTGTACTTCAAGCATGGAGACTTCGACTGCTCTCTGATGTCTCTATGAATATAAGCAAGTGAGCCAGGAAAACTGCTTTTTATGTCAGCCGTTTTGGGTATTAAAGAGATAATATACTTTGAAAGCTGAGCATAAATCACTGGGCATGAAACAGAGGCTTTTAAAATGAGGAATATAGTACTTTTCTCCTTTCAGTATAAAAGAGGATTAAATACCTGCACATTTCCATACAATCATTTTTTCTTCCTCAATGGACTGCTTAATACACATCAGCACTCCAACAAACTCTTGGTCCCAATATGTCAAAAGCTTCTTAATAATTGCAGTAAAGTGATTTTGAAACCTCAACAACAGGTTGCAGCATGTAGCAGAACTTGGCAATTTAAAAAAAAAAAACCAAGAAGGGGCAGATGTTACTAGACTTAGATGAATACCACCAGGAAATCATAGAACTATAAGAGTAGATTGAGCTGTTAAAAAGTTATGGAAAAAGCCAATAGCAGCTACTTTCATAATATTTGCCAAAAAAGAAAAAGCTAGATATACATGTCCATGTAGTCATCAGAAGTTATGCTTGGCTCAGGAGAATCCTTCTCTCTAATCAACTTTAGAACTACAGCAATTGAAACAAAGTCAATAAATTGTAAAACATCAAGGAGGGATATGATTTAGTGCAGAGAGGATGCTTCTTACCGAAAGCCATTGAAAAGATCAATGCATGTTCCACTGTTCTTACACAGACCAGAATTACATTCATTAGATTCAGATTCACAAAATGGCCCTTCCCAGCCAGGCTGGCAGATACACTGGTAACCCTAAAATAAATTAGGACAAAAATGTATCACAATATTCAAGTGTTCATGTCTTTTAAATAAGCATTTTTAAGGAACAAAGATTCAGAATAAGTAGATATTCTCATTCCCTAGTTCAGGGGTGTCAAACTGCTGGCCCACAGGCTGGTTTCATCATACGGAAGCCATGCCCACCTCCATTGCTGGCAATGGAAAAAAAGTTGTGACACATTGCGACACATCACGTGACGTGACCAGTTTGACACCCCTGCCCTAGTTAATCCAGTGATATTGAAATCATTTTCCTAGTATTTCACCTTATACTGCTACAATAAATAGCAGTATATAGAAGGAAGTGCACAAATAGTTGCTACTTGGTCATGGAAAAATAATAATACCCATTTAGTACAATTCACATGGCCCTGTCTTTTACTGATATACAGTAGATAAAACATGGAGGAGTAATGACATGAAATGGCATAAAATGATCTCCAACAAGCTTCATACATAGCAAATGCTTAATAGTCTACTGTATTTAAAACATAACTCATAAAAAGCAGCCCTTAAGAGCATTTTAAAAGATCACCTGTTCTAAATCTACCCATTAGCTGTTTAGTAAGGTTTCTAGGTCAAGGGTTGAATCAGCAATTCCAAGTTATAGACAGCTGTTATGCAAACACAAGAACCATTCAGTTTCAAGGCCACCAACTGATGGTCACCAGGAAAATACAAATAGAATAATCTGTTTTAAAATATTTGGCAAATTAGGTTTGGTTAAAAGCATTTAAAACACCATACATAAAATAAATCTATGATAAAACTGAAACACTCCACTTCTTGGAATAAAATATCTTGTATTAGTAATAATCTATCATTCTTTATATCTGTCATGTTGAACTGCTCTTTTAAATGGAAAAGAACAAAATGTGCAAGTCTTGATTTGAGAGGAAATAACTCCAACTTGTATGAGATTATTATATTGTATAGACCAGTTAATCAAGTAGAAGCAATTGCTGCAAAATTCAAGTTATAAAACTGGAACATTCACTAAAGCAGTGATGGCGAACCTTTTAGAGACCGAGTGCCCAAACCCCAACCCAAAATCCACTTATTTTTTGCAAAGTGCCAGGGTCGCATCAGCATTGTGGTGCCCTGGGGGGGGCAGGGAGGCACCTCTGCCGCCTCTGGCATGCAAAACCCGGGGGCACAAAAATGGGCCACCATGCTGCAAGGCGCAAAAACGCCGCCAACTACTCCACAGGTACAAGGCGCTGCACCATACAAGAATGGGACAGGGCTAATGAGTATCATGCAGGCACTAGCGCTGCCCCATTTGCAGTGCGTGCATACTCACAGCCCCGTGTGTGCATGCACGCATGTAAAATGCTTCCTCCTCCCTTTTCTTCCAGTCCACCAATCGACAATGGTTGGTGATCTCTGCTCTATTACCTCCACTTGAGCTTGCTAGTCGGCCGCTTTGCCTCCTTTGTGTTGGATGGGGCTCCTGCTCTGGGCAGCAGTGGCGGCCTGATGGACCTGCTGCTGGCAGCGGTAGCGTGCGTGCCAACAGAGAGGGCTCGGAGTGCCGCCTCCTGCACGTGTGCTATAGGTTCGCCACCACTGCACTAAAGTATTTGATGTTTAGAGATCTTGTACTTATCATTATCCAAAATGATGATATATAGCATGTGTTAACAACTTTAAGTTCTGTTTCACATAGGAGATTTAAAACAGTTAATGCATAAATGAAGAACTCAATAAAAAGAGCTTATTTAGTAAACCTCTGTAACAATGCTCCCAATTTTCTTTGATCATTTTGCTCTAGTAATTTTTCCATGTAATGCATATAACATAATCATACAAATTCCTTTCATGCAAAAAAAAATAGTGGTTATGGCAAAGGCTTCTACCACAGACATTTATCTGAAGTCTAATCTTCTTTAGGCAGAGATCTTCTTTTGTGTATGTTTGTTTGTCTACCAATATAGTCCTATGAAACTTAATTTAGCTGTATGTTTACACTGATTAAATAGGAATTAAAGCTAGTAAATTTGCAAGATTGAGACTGGGTTTCTTTTCAGATCAGAAGACATGAACAGCTCATCCCCGTCATTTATTTCTGATATAAGTTTTCATATTGCTAATTATCACTCACTATTGCCATCATCAACTTATAAGTAAGCATGTGCATATATATCCTTAGAGCATTTCTGCATCAGCAGTTTATAGTGTCATTCAGCCAGTGCTGTGGCAATATATTGTCAATGAATTCAGGTTTTATAACAGAGATGACTGAGTGACACCATAAATTACTAGTGCAGAAATGCTCTTAGTCTATGGCTTATGAGGTGGAAATTTTAAGTTCCACAATATAACTTATTTTATAGAGCATATAGAACAACTGCGTAAGTTTTCAGGTTTATAAAACCCTCTCCATTTCCATTACAACACAACCATTTGTGCGCCATGGGCCAGATGCTACTCTCAGCAATTTCCATCTGCTTTACTGAACTCCTGGGAACCCACAACCCAACTGATCACTTACACCTCACATTGTTCCTACTGCAGACAAAACACAGCTCAGTGTTGCTAACAACATTATAGGAACATAATATAATCTTTCAAAAAAATCATTTGTATAATAATCCACCACCGCACATCCTATTCTAGAAATGTATTATTCCTTTTGAACAAGAAGATGGACTAAAGTATGTACAACAGTACATGTTCCTGCTTCTACCCTGAGATCAGTGAATACCTAGAGCAGGCATGTCAAACTCACAATGTCACATGATGTCGCATGACATATTGTGACTTTTTCCCCATTGCTGGCAATGTGGTAGGTGCAGTTTCGGAGTAAGGTATCCAGCCCACGGGCCGGCAGTTTGACATGCCTGACCTAGAGGAAAACAAAGTAATAACTAAAAGCCAACAAGTATTTGTCAAAAACAGATCAGGCCAAACAAATCTTATTGCATTCTTTGACAAAGTGACAAAATTATTGGACCAGAGGAATCCTGTGGATATAATTTACTTGGGCTTCACTAAGGATTTGATAAAGTAGACCACAACCTACTACTTGATAAGGTAGAAAAATATGGATTAGACTACATCACCACCAGATGGATTTATAACTGGCTGACCAACTGCACTCAACTGCAGATGGAACTGCATCTACATGGAGGGAAGTATGCAGACTCTGTTTTAGGCCCAATACTCTTCAACACCTTCATCAATGATTTGGTTGAGGGGATAGATTGGGAACTCATCAGATTTGCAGATGATACCAAGCTGGCAGGAGTAACTAACATTCCAGAAGATAAGCTTAAGATACAGAAGGATCTTGACAGACTTGAACATTGGGCAATATCTAACAAAATGAAATTTAATGGTAAAAAAGTAAGGTTCTACATTTAGGCAAGAAAAAACCAAATGCACAGATATAATATAGGTGGTACTTGACTTAATAGTAGTAGTAACTGTGAGAGGGATCTCGGAGTCCTAGTGGACGGTCACTTAAATATGAGCCAGCAGTGTGCTGCACCTGCCAAAAAAGCCAACACAGTTCTAGGCTGCATTAACAGAGGATAGAATCAAGATCACGTGAAGTATTAATACCACTTTACAATGCCTTGGTAAGATCACAACTTGGAACACTGCATCCATTTTTGGTCACCCCAATGAAAAAAGGTGTTGAGACTCTACAAAGAGTACAGAGAAGAGCAACAAAGATGATCAGGAAACTGGAGGCTAAAGCATATAAGGAACGGTTGCTGGAATTGGGCATGTCTAATATAATAAAAAGAAGGACCAGGGGTAACATGATAGCAGTGTTCCAATATCTAAGGGGTTGCCACAAATAAGAGGGAGTCAAGCTATTCTCCAAACTTTTTAAGAAGATATTTGTCTGAAATGGTATAGGGTTTCCTGCCTGAGCAGGGGGTTGGATTAGAAGACCTCCAAGGTTCCTTCCAATTCTATTATTCTCCATCCAACTGAATAATTATGAATCAGGGTCCTTATTAAGAAACAACGTCTGCACCAGTAGCTATCTGCACAAATTGTTCAAATTTATATCTGTTTTGTTCCCATTTACTGTTTGACAGAGTCAAGAAAAGAAAAGAAAAGAAAATACCCTTCCTATGGAATCTGCTGAAATCATAACTGCAGTATAACATTATAGAAATTTCCCCATGATAATTATAGTGATGCCCATCCTTGAGTCAGCAGACAAGTAGCATGAAATTTACTGCTCCTTTTGCCAATCTCTATTCTGTCTCTGTTAACTCAGTTTTTAGTCACTGCTTGTCAGCAAACATCCATTCAGAGTCATACATTATACACACCTTCAAACTGCCCTTGGTTTGTGTCAGAACAAGGGAAAAATATAGCTGACTTAAGGCTATTTAATTCATAGGTGGGAATGAGATTAAGGCAATGGCACGGGGGAAATGGCAGAGGAAAAAAAATGTTACCAGGGCATGTTTATGCTTTGTTAGGTTCAAGAAGAGATATAGCTTATGTTCTACTTTGTACATTTCTCTGGGAGATGCAATCAGGGGAAGTCTGTTTGAAATTCAGCTTCCAAATTTCTAGATCATTGGGCTGGTTTGCATGACTGGAACTGCATCATTCAGTTTCTTCCTTTTTTTAATGAAAGAACTCATTAGATCAACTGTTTATTCACCAGGAAGAAGACTGTTATAAATGAATGGAAAACATGCTGCTTCAAAAGTATAATACACAAACACATATCCTCCTCTGAGGAGTGTTTGAAGCCAAGTGTAGGAACATGTAGTTCAGTAGTTAGAAGATCAGAAGATCCATACTGACTCGAATTCTTATTGATATCTCTGAATTGTTTCAGAACACAAGTATTCATGAAGAGCTTCCTAGAAAATGTGTTTTGAATCTGAACAACACAGAATTATGTAAGTTGTATCTTCCTTTATAATTGCATGCAAATAGGCAAAGAGAAAATAGACTGAATCTACCTTTACTATCTATAACAAACTTCAGTATACATCTCACTCTTATTCCTCAAATGAGTATTTTTGAAATAATCTAAATGAGTAATTGTTGTGAATAGCAGGTGGGGCAAAAAAAAATCAAGTTATGTAGCTAAGTATATTACCTTTACTGAATAAAATGCCCAGTATAGTAATTTACAATTATAACACCACCTATTTTTATTTCATATTGAAAAAAGAAAGTATTGATTTGTTTATTTTTCCCTTCATTCAACTAGGCTTATGTGTCGTTTTCATTTGCAATTGACCCTGAAAGGTTTACTTTCCTAATTTCAGTAATAGGATTAAAGCACAATGCTACCATAAAATATAATCAATTGCCTCCCATCAGAAGAAAAAGCAGTGACCTAATAACAATTAAAACACTCCCTCTGAAGAAGGGAAAAAAATTACTATAACATCAGACACCAAAGACTTGTTGAAAGAGCCAAGTTATTAATGCTTTTTGAGAGCTCAAAGGGATTGGAGTCAGCCAGATTTTAGGAAATGCTATTCTATAGAACTGTTTCTCAACCTCAACCTTGAAGATGGCTGAGCTTTAACTCCCAGAATTCCCCAGCCAACCACTACTATAGAATATTCTGTAAAAAAAATCATAATAAGCATGATTGAACTCACTAATATACCCAGGTAATGTGAAAGGACACTTATGTCTTCAGCTAATTAACTGATACAGCATCTACAATGTGCCTAAACACGAGCATCACTCCTGCTTTGAATACATTATTAGATGTGGGATTCATAACCCTGGAATCTTCTAACATGTTCATGTTTCTGGAAGAGGGCAGTGAAACATCTGGCAGACAAGAATAATAATGTACAGAATATAAATTAGAGGCAACAAATTGTTCAAATCTACAGATTAATTAAGACTACCATTGAATTATACATAGGTGTAATAAAAACTACTTGGTGGTTTAATTTTGTATTATGTATTATAAGAGAATGCATTGTATACATAAATCGGAAGACACATATTTCAGACACATTTCTTCTGTAGAAATTGCATTCCTGTGATACAAGGATTGCAAACATATACAACCAAACATATATAACCAAGATTTAACCAAACTCCCTATTTCCGCAGCTATGGTAGTTGTATCACTATTGTTTAGTACTCCTATTTAGTATCATATTGCTAAACTGCCCAATTTTAATCGAATATGGCTGAATGAGACGTTTGAGGATACCAGGACATAAAAGCTCAACATATTTCTATTATTCTAGAGCAAAAGTACAGGCCAATATTATCTGTTAGTACAGTAATCTTAATTAAGAGAAGACCTTTATAAATTAAACTTAGTCAAAGAAAAAAAATTTCAGCATATCCAAAAACAATAAGTTGCTTTCACATCCTCAGAAGGGTTCAAACTGGTTTTGTGGTATAAAAATCTATTGATTAGTGTGAACCTATAAATGAACAAAAATGAAGAATGACCTACGGAACCCTGGATGCTAGTGTTCCCTATGAATATGTAAATTTAAATTACGCTTTATTTTTCATTTTTTAGTTTGCTGAGATGCTCACTCTTTTCCACTATCATTACCTATGCGTTATCACCATTTATAATGAGTTATTTTTTATTATTCAAATGTTAGATATGTAAATGTGTGCATCATCATCATCATCATGCTAGCCATTGTCTAGCCACAGCAGGATGAAGGCCTTTTCTGCATGTTTCTAACCAATATGGTCCTGAATTTTCTTTTGCCAATTGGGTCTGCAATACTTGCTGATGTTGTCAATCCCTCTTGTTTTAGGTCTCTTTTTGTGGATGCTTTTTTAATCACGTCGGATCCATTTTATGACTGCCTTGGTCCACCTGCCATTAGTTCTTCTTGCTATGTGACCAGCCCATTTCCAATTCAATTCTCTTGATGATATTGTATACTTTCATTTGTTCTCTAATCCATGTGCAGGTCTTTCTATCTTGTCTTATAATGCCGAGCATGCATCTTACCATGGCTCTTTGCATGACTTGTAGCTTTCGTATTGATTATGAGGTTAGTGTCCATGTTTCACTGGCATGTGTTAGAGCACCTGCTCTAACATATTGATAGCACACATTGATCAAAAATCTTTCTCTTCAGGCATAGGGGCAGGTTGTTCTTGAAAATTACACTTAGCTTGCTGAATGCCTGCCAAACCACATTTAACATGCCATTCAATTTCCTTTATTGTATCACCTTCCATTGAGATGTTGGCCAGGGTATATGTAGCAGTTTACTATGTCTAGTTCTTCTTCACATATATATTTTTTCTTTCTTTGCTGAACTTATTAAACATAACCTGGCTCTTTTTCAGGTTTGTTTTTAAGCCAAATGGTTCTCCTGCTTTGTGCAGCTCTTGTATGTGTAGCTCTTCTGTGTCTTTTGAGAAGAGAACATAATCTGCAAATCTTAAGTGATTTAAATAGGTGCCACTGATTTTTTTTAATAAATATTTTATTGGTTTTTAACTATAACAATCTTCAGTGCCTGGTGTACAGTGTTGTCTTGGTTTATATTTTAACAAGAAAAAAAGGACAATAATTAATTAACAACCAATAATAATTAAATTTGATAATTCCATAAATAATATAATGATATATAATGAAAATGATATATCTCTTTGATCTTCCCTTCTTCAACCTTAGCCAAAACATAATTCTTAATATTTTCAATATATAAATGATTAGATATAGACATTTTTATTTATACAAATAATAATAATCTCTCTATATAACATTTTTAGCTTATATTATTCTCACAACCATCCTCTCATTAGTTCAGCATGCATCCTATTTTTATCATTTTTGTTTGCTTAAATTCCCTTATATTCAATCCAATTCTTATCAGTCATAATTTCTTCATATTAATCATCTAACTGTCTAAATTTTCCCATTTAGGTACATCATTCCAATATTTTATGTCATGCATTATAAAAATACTATACTTTTTATCTATCTTATAATATCTAGGTAGATAACATCCTTTTTAATCAGTTTATATTTCACTTATATTAATAAAAGTTACATCAACATGCTATTTTAACATTTCATATATTATAGAACATACTATATTACTTAAATCTCTTATCCTTCTTGTTATAAGGCCCCTTTATGTTCAAAATTCTCTGTTCTTTTAGCCATATTCAAACAAACATTTATTAATGTAATAGTCCATCTGGTAGGGCGAGTCACATCTCTTGTATCTGTCTCTGGACTTCTTTTGCCGAGTAATTTTCCAAGTTGATGTAATCCGCTTACTCAGCAGTTCCTGTATTTTTACAAATGTTGTTGGGAATGCAAAAGATGAAGTAAGTAAGATGAATACTTTCTGTCTCCCAAACTTTGATGGTTCTTCTGATAATTCTATAGTCTATTCCATTTTTCTTGTTGTATCAGAACCTTGTAGATTTTTTTCCTGTTTGTGTCAAATTGTAATTCTTTTCCTTTGTTATTTCATCAATTTGATCATACTCTTCTAGTTTATAATCTGATGTCTGATTTGTTTGTTCCTTTGTTATTATTTCCTGGGTGTTTTTTAATTGTAGATTTAGATTGGAAATATGCTTATTTAAATCATCAAAGTTGTTTCGAATTTCCTCATGGTTTAAGTTTATTGTCATTTGTATTTGTCCTAACATTACATATATTTCCTCCTAGAAAGCATTTATCTTGCCTTGAAGTATTGCTTCTGGTGGCCCTTGATTTTCCAGGCTAAATCCTTCAGGAGAAAATATTGAATGTGACGTCCTGTCATTTTTTATATGCTTGTGATATCGATGTTGTTTCCCCCCTTCAAATAATCTTTCATCAATGTTTTAAATTCAAAAATCAATTTATCAGACACTCAAAATTACAGTTCAGTGTGTTAAGCCACTTTAAATCCTTCCTGTAGATTCTCCTCTAAAAGATTAGCCAAAAAGCCAAGCTTTTTTTCCATAAACAGTTCTTAGGTGTTTTTTTTTTTCTTTCAGACACTTTTTAATCTTATAGCTGGTTCTTTCTTTGTTCCCAGCTGTCTTCAAGGCTATTTGCAATTCAAAGGAACAACTTTTTCTTTGTTTCTAAGCATCCTGCCAATTTCTGAGTCCTTATTGTTAGTGTTCTATTCTCTGATTCTCCACTAGATGTCAGCAGTTATTTCTTTTTGCAGTTTTTTTTGTTATACATTTTTTATAATTCCATCAAAAATTCTTTAGGGTATAATCTTGACAGTTTTTTTAGTTCCCAGATTTATCCAGACTGCAGTATTTTAAATCAAATTTTAGTATATCTCTTTCCTCCTTTAATATTAATTTGCCGCTTCCATCTGTAAGGGAATGGGGATATAGTCCCCTCCCTTCACTTCTGGAGGTTTTCTTGTTTTGGAGATCTTTTCAAGGATTTAGTTAGTAGATAGAAGAAAGAAGATCAGTACTCTCGCCAATTCCAAGCACGATGTTCATTGATGTTCAGGTTCGTGCGCTGGACTTCAGCTGCAAGTAGCTTGATTTCATGCTAGCCTTTCTCCTGTTGGGTTCGGAGATTCTCTGGATCAAAGGAAGTGATTGCCATCACTTCGTGATCAACGGGGCACCTCTCCTTCATAGTCACTTCTTGGAGGAGACTTTGGACCCATCTAGGGTCCCCTGGCAGGACAAAACTAGCTGTGGGGAGGGAGGTCCACTCTCACATGGCCATGTGCTATGGGTGCAAAACTGGAAGTCCTGCCATTGATTTTTATTCCATCTTTTGCCCAGTCTAATTTGCAAAAATTTCTTCAAGGCAAAAGATAGATGGTATTGTCTCATGTTGTCATACACCTCATTCTATGTTGATTTCCACTTTAAGATCATTAAGGAAAATTGTCACCATTTTTTTTTCATTTATTGATTATAGCAAGTTTATGTAAGCAGTGTCTATGCCTTGGTTGAGCAATGCATTAATTATTGCTTGCTGGAATACTGAGTCAAATGCACAGAGGCATGGTGTACTCATTGTACCTTTCAATGACCTGCTGAACAACCTGGATGTGATCCATTGTGCTGTAGCCATTTCTGAACCTTGCCTGCTCCTTTGGCAGTGCATCATTTAATGTTCTCAATATTCTTTTTGCCATTATCTTAGTGAAAACCTTGTAGGTGATTGAAAGAAGGCCTTTTGGTCAATAGTTCTTTAAATCATCTTGGGTCCCTTTCTTGTGTATAAGAATCACTTCAGCATTTTTCCATGCATTGGGTATTTTCCTTTTCTGAGGCATCTCAACTATAGTTTTTCTGGTATCTTATATTTCTTGAAGTTTTGCCATTGATTTTATGGCATTTAATACTTCCTCCACTAGAATATCTGGCATTTCCTCTTTTGCGGGTGTTGTTACTTTTGAGTGATCTTGATCTTTGTGTAGCTCTGAATAGAAATTTCCAATTATTTCTAACATTTCCTGTCTTGTTCTACACACAGAGCCATCTTCATGTTTTAAAGCAAAAACCTTCTTTCTTGTATTTATAAGCTTGTATTTTGCTCTATTAATCCCTTTGTTTTCTTCAATTGCCTTTTTCACAAGCTTTACTTTAAACTGACAAGCTTTCACAAGCTTTACTTTAAACTTTTCTTCTTGGATATGCTTTCTTATGGTCTTGCAAAGTTCAATGTACTCCAGTTATTAGTGAAACTTCCAGTATTCTTCATTGTCCATTTTTTTCATTAAATCACTAGTTTCATCAGAGATTTTTGACTGTACAAAATGTTTTTCTGGTGGTGCTGTAGATGTAGCAGATTCAAGGAGGTTTTTGACTATTTGCTCATTTTGGTCCACACTGTTAATCTCTTCCAAATCTTGCAATAGAGCAAAGTGATTTGATAGATTAATCTCAAAATCACTTTAATCCTTTAACCGCTTATCACTCTTTATTTTTGTTTTTTATGACATCTTTATCATTTTCATATGCTCTTTTGGACAATCTATCTTCATTTTAGCTCATATTCTATGGTCACTTCCAACGTTAAAATGATTGATGACAGAACAATTGTAGAATATGGTTTTATCATTTGACATGATGCAGTCAATTTTGCTTGCGTACCAGATGGACTCTTTCATGTCCATTTTCTGATAGCTTTCTTCTTGTAAAATAAGTTCATAATATTAAGCGTCTGTCCGTCAGCAAAATCTGCTAGTCTGTCACTTCTAGTATCTCATTCACCACTTCCATATAGGCCAGCCATTATTTCTCCAGATATTGTTCTTCCTATTATTGCATTAAAGTCACCCATTAGTATTTTGTATTGGCATTTTTCTTTGTCTTGAAGGTGGGGTCACATCACTGTAAAACTTTTTGAGCTCATCATCACTATAGCTTATGGTTGGCGCATAAGCTTGGATGATTTGAAGCTTGTATTGTTTGTTCAACTGAATGATGCATTGGGCTACTCTGTCTGATATACTTTCAAATTTTACTAGAGTCTTTCAGCTTTTGGTGGATGAAAAAACAAACTCCACTACATTGTCTATCTTTGGTACCTCTAGTGGTAGGATGAATTCCCTGTATGTCAAGTTCAACTAAATGTTTGCCTTTTCATTGTGTTTCACATAATCCAATGATATCCCAATGCATATTGTTGAGTTTGAGCAGCAGTTTTTCTAGTGGAACATCCATTTTCATTGTTCGAATGTTGACCATTCCTATGTCCAAAGTCCAAAGGCAGCCTGATTTAACCCAGTGATTCTTAGCACTCTCTGCCTTCAGGCAGCTCTTCCAGTTGTTGTGGATTGTTGCCCTAGGGCCTCCAGGGAATGAGGGCCATTTTTGAGATTGTATTGGCATGTAGAATGTAAACTGTCATGCTGGTCCAGTGTGGGTTGTCAGATGTAATCTGTGTTAGTCTGGGGTATCCAACGTGGCTGGTTCTCCTTCTATGATCAGGACCTTGTTGAGGTGAAGGGGCTTTTGTAGGCAAATGAAATTATAGGCTATGTCATCAGATATGTAGATGTCCAGAAATGTATGCATACACATCATAATTTATTAATTTACTCATGTACACCACATAACTCCCAATTACTTTCACCGGCTCAAAAAAACCAAAATGAAGAAATTACAATAAAACCAATAAAACAAGGGGTCTGAATTTCATTTGCTAAAGGCCTGAGTGAAAATCCAGGTCTTCACAGCCTTTCTAGTTCATGTTAGGATTACTGGTAGTTCTTGACTTATGACAACTGAGCAACAATTTCTGTTGCTAAGCAAAACAGTTGTTAAGTGAGTTTTGCCTATTTTGCAACTGTATTGCCACAGTTGTTAAGTGAATCACTACAGTTGTTCAGTTAGTAACATGGTTGCTAAGTGAAACTGGCTTCTGTCTTTGTCAGAAGATCACAAAAAGTGATGACATGATCCTGGGGCACTATGGCCATCATAGATACATACCAATTACCAAGTGTCCAAATTTTGATCACATGGCTATGGGGATGCTGCAATGATCGTAAGTGTGAAAGTCATAAGTCATTTTCTTTTCAGTGCCGTTGTAACTCCTTGAGTTACAATGAATGGTCGTACATCGAGGACTACCTATACATATAAGATATTCAGCATCTTACTCAGTTTGTAACAAGGGTTATTCTGAGTGTGACACAAAAGCATATGGGTATACCTAAATCACCAATGTTGTCTTCAATCATATGCAGCTCTAATAAAGTATTTGAAAAGGTCATATTAAAATATCATTATTTCCATAACTTTAGACAGATGACATTGAGATCAATATAATCAGAAACAGCTAAAATATCACCCTGGCCTTAATTCTGGGCTTCATCTTGATTTCAAATCATAATGTGAAGGTTTTTTTTAAAAAAAGATCTTCTTTCACAGAAATTACATTAAATAGTCTATTAGATATTGTATTTTATAATAGTGATTATTTATTATTCTTTTACAGAATTTTATAATTCTTTTTTAACATTTTAACTGTGATTGTATGTGAATGATGAATGTGTCTGGGGATCTTTTTAAATGCTTTTTAGATTTGGTTTTAGATTTTTGGGAAATGTTGAGATGTTGTTTTTATTTATGTTGTTAGCCGCTCCGAGTCCTTGGAGAGGAGCAGCATAAAAATTTAATTAATAAATAATAAATTTTATGTTTAGGAATCCACATTACAGGTTGATGGTTTATACCAGTGGTTCTCAACCTTTTTAATGCCGCGACCCCCAACCGGTCGTAAGTCGAGGACTACCCAACTGGTCATAAGTTGAGGACTACCCAACCAGTTGTAAGTCGAGGACTATCCAACCGGTCATAAGTCGAGGACTATTTCCCTGCCCGGGAGTGCCGTGCATATATGGTGCCACCCCCTGCGCCGGCCGAGGCATAGCTGGCAAGGGGCAGCAACGGCGCAGGGCAACCACCGGCTGGGCCACCAGCTGGCCCAGCCCAAGGGAGGTAAGGCACCCGCCGGGCCCCACATGCGCCAGCAACCCTCTCTACACCCGCCGGCCTCCCACCCCATGCCCTCTTTTACTTACATTTTTAGTAGTTGCTCAGCAGGGAGGGGTGGAAACTTCCAGACAGCTCGCCTTCGCTGCAGACAACTTGCAGCACCATTTGCAGACTGGGACTTTTGGCAGGTTCAGCAGGGCAGAGACAGCCTGGACAATTCCTATTGGCTTTTGAAAGCCAATAGAATTAGACTCTATTCAAGAGAGTCTATTCTATTGTCTTTCAAAAGCCAATAGAATAAGAGGGAGTAGCACAGCTAAGGAAAAGGGGGGGGGGAAATGGCGGACTGCGTTGTTTGGCGATCCCCGTGAAATGGTTGTTTGACCCCAAATGGGGTTGCGACCCACAAGTTGAGAACCGCTGGTTTATACACTTGTCTTTCTGATAGCTTGAACGTTTGGACATCTTTGCATGGCATTGGTGTCATACAGAGTATTATCAAGAGGATTTTATTACTTATTTATTCACATTCAGGACATATTGAAATGAATACTGGTTTATAGTTTTGCTGTTCATTTTTTGCACATGTGTACACATGCTTACACATCAAAGTACTGTAACTCCTTTTCAGATGTTTAAAGCCCCAGCAAAACCTGAATAGTGTCAATTCACATGAATTTTAGTCAATTCACACGAGGATTCTTTCATTTTCAGAACCATCCCTTGGAAAGTTGTCTTAGAAATCACTCTGGCATCTTTTTGTATATGATATATGTTTTTTTAAAGAAAAGAAATACATTCTTCTCTAATGGTCTGCTCTGAGCATGCCCCATGATATATATATGTCTGTTCAGATAAATGCATGGCACAAAATATTTGTGAACATGTATCTACTGTATCCTCTGTATTGAAGAGAGAAAGAGACAGAGAGAGAGGGGGGTAGTATGTGTGTGTGAGAGAGAGTAAAATCTATTTTACAGAATAAGTGAACTTCAACTGCAACAAATTTGGGTTATGATTTCACCCCTGAGATGAAGTTTATGATTTCCAAATTAGTCCAGACACAAGTATATTTTGTGCAAACATCTGTGTTACTTCTTCTCTTGTCATCCTGGCAATCTCAGAGAGTTGGGTGTTTGTGATTATAGCACCTACTATAATTTAACCACAGCTTCAAAAACTTGAAAGGTGAACAGAAAATGAAAAAGAGTAAATTTGACCATAAAGCAAAAATTAGACTTACTTGAGCCTCTGGGATGCCTGCTAGAATGAAGTGGTATATAAGCTCCAGCAAATAAATATTAGACTCAAAAGAATTAGTTGTATACATCCATCAAGTTTATGCCATAAAGAAAAAAGCCATGTCAGATATTTGTAAAGCAAAGGCAGCTGAAGAAGTACATATTGTACTATGATGTAAAAGTTAGTAATAGAACAGATAACTTTGGGGAAATAATGAAAAAATGGTGCAGGAACATTACCTGAAACAGTGACGAGCAATTACAGTATGGGAAGTAATCATACAGAAGCAACACATTATGAAGACTCAAATAAAATTGGATACAGATAACTAAGTGAAGTTTTTTCTTCATGTTCTGCATATAAAATTAAGTGTCTTCTTGTCTATATATATCCTTTTTGTGGTTAAAAAAATCAACTTTTACATTTAATGGACAAACATACTTTCCTTCTGAACAGCGCATTAAATTGAAATTTATTGCATATATGCTTTTGTGTGGAGCATTTCTGGTTAACATATGTACTGAACTGTACATACAGAGCATCTACATGATACCCTTGTAACATTTGTGGCTTCTGTCAGCAAGGACTAATACAGGATTAAGAAGAGATGTCAGAATCTAAAAGAAGATGGAATCATAAAAGAATAATAATTAGTGTGGATGTAATCTATTGATCTCACATAAAAAAAACCTGTTCAGCAAGTTTATGAGGCTGAAATAAAGTTTCTCAAAGTTCATTTCTGTGTCATCTGGGGACTCTATGGAGATCTTCTTTTTTCTTTTTCTACTTTTAGTCCAAACTGAGTTCTTTGTTCCAGAATATCATCTACATGGGACAGCCTTTAAAGACCATTTGGAAACGGCAATGGGTACAAAATGCAGTAGCCAATTGTTAACAGGTGCTGTATGCCAAGAATCCATTGCATTTGGATTCCAATCAATTTCTGAATACTATTTAAAATGTGAATTTATACATAGTCCTGTATAGTGTGATACTGAAGCACCTTCAGTATGGCTTCCCTCAACTACAATCTACCGGTATCATTCTGATATAAACAACTCAGGAAAACTGTCAATAGTTCACTAAATTGAAATCAGGAGTTGTTTCTCCATTAAGCCTCTTTTTTAGGAGGAAGAGGCTCTTTCCCAAGGAGCAAAGAGACTATGAAGCTTGGAATCTTTAAAACAGTAGTTCTCAACCTTTCTCAGGTTGAGACCCCACTTGCGCCGCCCATGCGCGCCGCGACCCCGACCCGGGCGCGCGCGTGCAACAAAAAACAAAAACAAAAAAAGAAAAAAATCAAAATGGCGGACTGCGACGGGCTGATCCGCGCATGCGTGGCACGCGCAACGGCCCGAACTGCGCATGTGCGGCACGCGCGCGTTGAAAAAAAAACAAAAAACAAAATGGCGGACCGCAATGGGCCGATCCACACATGCGCATCGCGCGCATGACGGCCCGAACCGCGCATGTGCGGCACGCGTGACAAAAAAACAAAACAAAAAACAAAAAAAAATGGCGGACCGCGACGGGCCGATCCGCGCATGCGTGGTGTGCGCGCGATGGCCCAAACGGCGCATGCGCGGCACGGCGAAAAAAAAACAAACAAAAAAACCAACAACAACAAAAAAAGAAAATGGCGGACCGCGACGGGCCGATCCGCGCATGCACGGCGCACACGCGACAGCCTGATCCGCGCATGCGCAGCGCGCGCGCGACAAAACAAAAAACACAAAAAAAACAAAAAACAAAATGACAGACCGCGATGTCCAGCGACCCCCGCGAAACGGTCGTTTGACCCCAAATGGGGTCGTGACCCATAGGTTGTGAACCGCTGCTTTAAAAGGTAGGAAAGGAGCAAAGATGCCCCCCACCAACACTTCGTGGAGTATATCCAGTAGTTATATCCGTTAACTAAGGGGGCAAAGCAGCAAATTCAGAGAGCCTGGCCCCAATGTAACACATATTGAATAGCAGAGGAAAACAAAGCAAAGATTAATCTTAAACTATGTGCTCAAATCAACCAAATAATCAATCTGGATTTTGAAGGACCTTTAGAATATTGAGGCTTTGATCAGTGTTTCTGATATGACATTTATCTCAATTTCTCAGTGTATAGTAAAAGGTCATAATGGTACACAAATAAGCTGTTGAACACAATATTTAGAATAATTCATTTCTCTGGACTAGGACACCCAAGCCTTTTAGTCTGCTTTTAAATCTCCAGACCTGAGCTTCAAAGAAAGCACAGTGTTGCTGAAAAAGCAGCATATGTCTTTTGTTTCCTTACTTTCCTAATCTTTCATTTAGAATGGACACTATTAGGTCTTTACCATGAAACTTGAAACATCAATGAGCAAATATATGGTATATATTTTAAAAGTAAACTTTATAGTGAATGCAAAGTACACCAATATTTTCTCCCTGAACACCACTATCTTTAGAATGAACTGTATCTTGATGAGAAAAAATGAGATTGAAAGAAATCCCAATGGAAACTTACAAACTGGAAGTTTGCCGATGTTTACAATATGCTAGTTTCTAATCCTAGCATAGGTGAATATCCAGACAACTTCTTATTCTCTTAAAATCTTTCATCTTGCACTGGTTAGGATCAAACTATTATAAGACTTGAAGGAATCTTACACGTCTTATGGAGATATGGCCATAAATAGTTTGGTTTACCTTAAGTTCCCACTTTCATGTTTTTACCACAGCCCTAATATGATATTTGTTGTGGGATTCAATCCAATGGGATTGAAAATGTTCAAAATCATTTTTACTGTTTGCATTTTTGAAGGTGTCCAAAAGCAGCAGTATCTTAAATTGGTAAATGCCATTTTAGCAATGTATAAAGAGAATGAAGGAAATATTTTAAAATATATTTTTATAAAATAATTACACCAAGTGCATATACACATTTTCAATTATTTCGTTTGAAGGCAAAAGACTCCTTCATCGAATCCTGTAATAAGCAAATTAAAAGATTAGATAATTTCAGAAGCACAGAAAATATGATTTTGCTGTAATACTGTTACAAAGCTGGATTGTAACTGCAGAGTCAGGAAGTTTAAGAAAGAGCTTAAGCTTTGTATATATCCTAGAGACTCCAAGTCAATAAAATAACCAATATTGAAGGATGTTGTTTTTTTACTTTAATTTTAGCTTCTGTGTTTTGAACCCAAGATGCTTGTATATTTCTCTCTCCAAAATTATTTGCATTCACCTGAAGTAAACATCCAAAATTATCTAGCCATTTCCATATACATTATCTAATTATAATTGGGAAAAAATATTATTGTTCAAATAAAAAGATGCATAAATTAAATTGTATTCTGTTCTTCCAGAAGCAGAAGGGATAACCTGGTTCACTATTTGTTTCATAATTTATGGACAACAACTATTCAATTCCTTTCCCCATATTTTTTTCAAGAAACACAATTTAAAGACTATTCTAATAACTTGCCATATTTAAATTCAGTTGCATTTTTATTAGATTGCTCAGTGATACTCAGAAATTGTTCTGACCTTATCCATGATTATTTCTTTAATTTGCATTTCGTTTTTACCTTCTAGCTACATGTCTTTACTGTTGCAATTAAGATCATACCTACTAAATAGAAAAATCTAGCTGCTCCAACACACTTTGTTTAGCTTTAGGCATATATAAATTTGTCTTTTTTCCTGTTATAGGTACAATAGCTGAAATGGACTGTGAACTTCTTAGAGACATATAAAAATAACAACGCTCCTTCATTATGTTTATGTTTCATGCATTTTCTGAACTACTATAATCATGCCAGTAACGTCAGAAACATCAGCAAGAAATTGACAAGATGGGTCATCTACCAATAAATTACTTCTAAATGATTCAAGCTCTGAGCTTGTCATTTTTGCTGGGCATGAATATGATGTGCTTCATTACATGTTCACTCCCACTGCCTACTTTTTTTAGATGGTTACACAGGATGGGTTTTGTTAATCATAAGCAGCAAGATTTATAGAACTCCCTACCAAGTTCAAGGGCATCATGGAGGTTTTTAAGAAGAGATGGAGGATTTTAAGAAGAGAGTTGACAACCATTTGTCTGTTATAGGGTTTCCTGCTTGAGCAGGGGGGTAAAGTAGAAGATCTCCAAAGTCCCCTTCAACTCTGTTAATCTGTTATTTCTGTTATTTTTTCCTTTCTAAGAATGCAGGTTATTTCTATACTTATTGAAGAAATATACAAACACTAAAGACTTGTTATAATCACGTAAAACTTTTTGCTATTAGAATAGAATAGAGCTGGAAGGGACCTTGGAGGTCTTCTAGTCCAGCCCCCTGCTCAGACAGAAGGACCTATACCATCTCTGACAAGTGACTGTCTAGTCTCTTCTTAAAAATCTCCAGGGGTGGAGTGCCCACCATTTCTGAAGGCAAGCTGTTCCATTGGTTAATTGTCCTCACTGTCAGGAAGTTTCTCCTTAATTCCAGGTTGCTTCTCTCTTTGATCAGTTTCCAGTCATTGTTTCCTGTCCTTCTCTCTGGTGCTTTGGTGAATAACATGACCCCCTCTTCTTTGTGGCAGCCCCTTAAATACTGGAATACTGCTGTTTCTTCTCTTCTTTAGACTAGCCAGACCCAAGTCCCAAAGCCGTTCTTCGTATGTTTTAGTCTCCAGGCCTTTGATCATCTTAGTTGCTCTTCTCTGAAAAATGTCTAGACTCTCAACATTTTTTTGTGATATGGTGACCAAAATTGGCTGCAATATTCCAGGTGTGGTCTTACTAGGGTTTTATAAAGTGGTACTAATACTTTGTGTGTTCTTGATTCTATGCCTCTGTTTATACAATCCAGGATTGTATTGGTTTCTTAGGTTGCTGCTGCACACCACTGGCTCATAGTCAAGTTATCATCCACTAGGACTCCAAGTGTCGATGCTGCAAATACTGTATATTTCATTACTGTATGTTTCATTAGTCGGAACCTTGACACCAAGGTCCCTCTCACAGTTACTGTTTTTAAGCCAGGTCTTGCCCAATCTGTACTTGTACCTTTGATTTTTCCTGCCTAAATGTAAAACTTTGTTTTTCTCCACTCTGAAACTCATTTTGTTGGATAGGGCCCATTGTTCAAGTTTGTCAAGATCTTTTTGGATCCTGAGGTTGTTTTCTGGGGTGTTGGCTACTCCTGTCAGTTTGGTGTCATCTGCAAATTTGATGAGTTCCCCTTCAATTCCCTCATCTAAGTCATTTATGAAGATACTGAAGAGTACTGGGCCTAAGAGGAATCTTGTAGTATCCCACTGCTTACTTCTCTCCATGTGGATGTAGTGCCATTGAGGACTACTCGTTGAGTATAGTTTGCCAGCTAGCTACAGATCCATCTGGTGGTGATACTGTCTATTCCACCTTTTTCTAGCTTATCAAGGAGTAGGTTGTGATCTACTTTATAAAATGCCTTACTGAAATATTAAATATTACTTAAACAGGTCTTCCTGCTTTATCCTAAATTACTATAATTTGCCTCTGTTTCTAAAGTGAACTAACACATTTTAGCAGGGGAGTTAGCAGTTAATATGTATTTCAGGGTATCCCAATCTTTTAGGACCACTGCACATATATAGAATCATAAAAGCACGTTCAATAAATAGCTGCCAAAGAAAAAAATAGCTTCTTAAAAAATAGCTACTCAACATCTATTGAGGTTTCAGCTGTAATCATCACTACTGCAATCTAGCTGGGCAATAGTCTAAGGGAAAAAGGAATCTTGTTCAAAAACCTTTGCTAAAATTCTTGGAGTCCAGCAGCTGTTGTGAACTGCATTAGTGCTTTCTATTTGGTTCTGCATTTTCAAGAGGACACTTGAATGGCACTTTGCTGCTTGAATCATTACAGTTCCATGTAATTAAGAATGTGTCTGGTTACATTAAAGACTAATAAACTGTTAATTTTTAAGACAGAAATCTCCCTTTATTTCCTGGCAAAATAACTAAAGAAACCAGCATGGAAAATAATGCTTTCTAGTGATCCTTCACTCTATGTGGATTTCTGGAGGGCAGGCCAGTTCTGAAATAAGAAATACACAATTCTAGGATTAGTTGTTAGTATGCCTTATTTGCTTCTACATTATTATTTCCTTAACATAAAACCCCTAAAGTAGAAAATATATAATTGTGTTTCATTCATGATTCCAAGATATGTCCTATCCATTAAGTCTAGCAATGAAAACAGCTATCATGTTATTTCACATGTGAAAACCTAAATTTATATTTTATCATCCTCCAAACCATTTCAGTTTAGGAAACAGCCTTTGTGTTTGAAGCTCCTCAAATAGAGTTCTATATTTTGCATTTAATACTTAAACTGAATTGGACTCGGGAATTTCCTTATATTAAATATACCTGAAATGACCTCATAAGTTGCTGGGCCTTTATACTGGGGCTGTATATTACTGGGGAATATGTCTAAATTTTACTTGAGAAAGTATAGTTAGAAATAGCACAGCAAAAGAGCAGAAATAACCCTCCAATACTTCTTATGACCAATTTAATGTATGAGATACTGCATTTTGAGAATATGGGAAAGTTTCAAGGCTCCCATGTGATTTTTCTGTTATTTCTTCTATTATTCTATCTTCCTTTAGATTATGATGTGCAATTTATGCAATTTTGATGTGCAATTTATGCAATTTTATAGCACAGTTTGCTATAAAATAAAATATCATTGCTATAACTAATAAATCAGAAAAACATTATTTTGAACGTCACATAAAATGTGTTCCAATATTAGTCTTAAGAATGTGAATCCCTATCCTTCAGTTTAGATGGAAGAACCCACTCTTCAAAAACTATGCTTGCTAAAACTGAAATACGTTAAATAAACTTCAGTTTAAAATTGCAATTGTTAAAGCATGTTTGGTGGCTAAAACCAAACACAACTTGTTTAATTAGGGCAAGAATTCAGTGGATTTCTCTTCTTTTTTATCCATTTTGATGTTTTGATATTTTTTATTCCAACTTCCTAGTGGGTTTACTGATTTTTATTTTGGGAAATTTTTAAAAATATTTCTGATTGTTAGCTGTTCAAAGCCTTCATGGATAAATGCCATATAAATATAATAAACAACATCTCAAGATGTAGCAGGACTTCAGCTATCAGAATAGCTGCTGGGAAATCAACTCAGCCAAGGCTGGAAGCTTCCCCAAATTCCTCAATGGTATTGCTCAATGTTTAATTTTTCATAAGGTTAAAAAAGAGATAAAGGGAACAGCTTTTTTGGAAAGTAGAATAAGTGATAGAAAAAAATGAAATCAATGAGAAGTTCAAATAAAGTAACAACATCCTGTTGTGGTTCAAGATAGTATAAAAAAAGAAAATGAAGTCTAGCCATACGCTCACTAGATTTTAGGAGAGCCAGTTTCAAGAAGACTGGAGTACTAAGTTGAATCACTTGAACAGAATTTCTCAAGATCAATAGGAAGGTTGAGAATGTCTCAGAAATACTGGAAATATAATTGTACGTCTTTCTAATAGGCAAAAAAAGAGCCAAGAAAAATGTTGCACAATGAAAAGGGGAATGCATAGTTCATGGAAGACCATGCTGTAGCTAATATCTGCAGAAGAAAAGTTTAAAAGGCTAAAGTGAAAAAAGAATTTAGATTTGCCAGAGAGCTAAAAATATCAAAAAAAGCCTCTTTTAATTATATAAAAGCAGTAAGAGAAAATGAAAAGGGTAGGTCTACTGCTAGGAGAACTGGATACATAGTAGTAGATAACGGGGAGATAGCAAAGATTCTCAGCTCCTAATTTTTTTTTCAGTTTTCTCCCAAACAAGAATTGTGTTCAAATGGATCTAAGCAAAATGCTTGACAAAAGGAGGAAGCAGCATTCAGAGTAAGTAAAAAGAAATAAGTGAAAATGTGGATATGATAAACAGGTATAAGTGTCTAAAATAAGATTTATTACATCCAAGAAAGAGCTTATGGATACTATCTTGAAGTTACTTTTCCTACTCTTTGAGAAATTATTGGAGGACATTCATAGTTCCAAAGGATAGAAAAGAGTTATTGTTGTTTTTGTCTTCAAGAATGGGAAAGGGAACTTAGGTAAATATAGACAGTTAGATATTAATACCTATTATGGATTTTTCCAATTCCAAGCTTGAAAAAGTAAACCTAATTGATGCTCAATTTGTAGTGACTGTCTGGAAATGCTAAATGATCATCTCTGACTGGAGTTCGTCCCACGTCAAGTGGCTGTTGATTTCAAAGACAAAGATCCTCATATTGCATAAGTGATAAGCCCTAAAACCACATCATCAGCTAAAGACAGCTGAACAGTGGAAATCTAAGTGATTCCTCAGGAGAAGAGTGCAAGAATTCCTTTAATAAAGCAAAAACAGAAACTCCTGCTGTAAAAATATTATTCTGATTACTTCACTTTCTTGGAAACAATTCTTCTGGTTACTTATTTGAATTCTTGTCTTTGCTTTGGACTGGCTTCTGTGGCTTTCTCTAGCATTAGACTTTCTTTAACAACCCAGTTTTCCTGCCTTGAAGTATTTCCAGCCCATATTTATTATTATGGAAGTAAGGACTATGTCCTGTTCTAAACAGAATTCTGGCTGATTTACAGTTCTTTAGGGGAGCTTATCATTCAGCATCTAATATAAGTAATTTATGACAATTTATCACAGATTTTTATATACATGTTCTTCTGCCTGCTTTCAGTCACAGCATTGCAGCAAACAATGCTGAGCCAAACTTTAGAGTATATCATTAATCAATTGATTTGTGAGTTATTTACAAAGACTGGATTGCTTGACAGAAGCCACCGTGGGTATATCAAGAATAGATCACTCAAAACCAACCTGATCACTCATTTTCATACAGGGACCAATTCAGTTCACAGAAATACAATGGGCATACAGTATCATGATTTCAGCAAAATAGTTGACATTAAATTCCTTGGTATTCTAATACAGAATATGACAAAAATGAACTATTATACTCAACAACTCTATGCCCATGGCCCTAAGTCAAGTTATAAGGACTTGTTGAGTGGCATACTACAAAGCTCCATTCTAAGCTGTGTGCTTTTCAACAAATTTATAAATGTCTTGAGTGAAGGGTTAGAAAACATGATTATAAAATTTGTGGATGACAAAAGCATCTTAGCAGATATTATGAAGATTCAGAACAATTTTGATAAATTTGAACTATGGGTAGAAATCAGTCAGATGAATTTCAGCAGAGAGAAATGCAAAAACCTACATTTGGGCAAGAAAATTTAAAGACACTTGGGTGTCTGACTAGAGAAAGGCAGTGGTGGGATTCAGCCAGTTTGCACCAGTTCGGGAGAACTGGTAGCTAATATTTTGTTGCCCAGGCCCAGAATGGACTTCCGGAAGCAACATCCACACAGAGAACTGGTTATTCACATATTTGAATCCCACCACTGAAGAAAGGACAATGATTTCATTTATTAGAGACTGGAAAACTCATAGGGATGTTTTGCTGAAAAAGAAAAAATGAATTTGTGATTTCTGGATTTGATTATTAGAAAGAGTAGTGTATAGAAAGATGGAAATTATGTCCTGTAAGAAATTTATATATAATTTCTATATATAAATATAGAGCAAGGCTAGGGGGTCCATATTGGATAGTAGCACATATGAAATGGATCCTGGGGGTCATGGTAAATCTCATATTGAACATGGGATATCTTTATGATGCAGCTGCAAAATAAAGCAAACTAAAACAAGCAAAGCCAAATGTAATCCTTGGTTGAATTAATAGACCGAATAGACGTATAGTGTCAACACAAACAAAATCATAACTTCCTTCTATTCTGTACTGGTCACAATGAACTTAGAATATTACTTTTATTTCTGGCACTAAAATTTAGGAAGGGCATTGACAAACTGGGCCATATGCAGAGGGTGATAATAGAGAAAGTGATAAAAGAACTGGAAGGAAAAAATATGAAAAACAATTGGATGTGTTTGGTATATTTAGCCTGGAGAATAGAAGCATGACACAATAGATGTCTTCAGGCATCTGGAGAGAAGTCTTGTAGAAAACAGGGCAAAATTCTTTAGAGCTGTTCAAAAACACAATACAGGTAGTCCTTAACTTACGACCACAATTGAACCCAACATTTCCATTGCTAAATAAGAAAGTTAAGTGAATTTTGCCCCATTTTATGACCTTTCTTGCCCCAGTTATTAACTGAATAACTGCAGCTATTAAGTTAGTAACATGTTTGTTAAGTGAATCTGGCTTCTCCATTGATTTTGCTTGTCAGAAGGTCGCAAAAGATGATCACATGACCCTGGGATACCACAACGGTCATAAATATGAGTCAGTTGCCAAGCATTTGAATTTTGATCATGTGACCGCAATGTTTGATCCTGTGACTGTTGGGGTTGCTGCAATGGTGGTGTAAAAAATGTTCATTTGTCACTTTTTTCAGTGATGTTATAGCTTTGAACTAAACAAACTGTTGTAAGTCGATGACTATCTGTATAAGTATTTTGAATTATTTTATACTTTGAAAAACAATCTGTAACAATGTTGATTTAACTCTCATCCTAAATGTTACTAACAGCAACATTAAACACTCAATTCCTATCTACAAATAAAAAAACAGTATTTAATAAAATGTTATATGAATGTATGATGCTAAATTTTAGCAGGTTTTTTTTTGCATATGGTGATTTTGAAATTATGTGTACACCAAAGAAACTCCCAACTTATTAATTTTACAAAAATAAACAAAAGCAAGCAAGCATTATTTGATCAGAAAACAACCTGGAGATGTACAAACAACATATTCCCCATGAAATCCAACATTTTTATGTTATCATCTCTCTCTCTCCCTCTCTCCCTCTCTCCCTCTCTCCCTCTCTCCCTCCCTCCCTCCCTCTCTCTCTCTCTCTCTCTCTCTCTCTCTCTCTCTCTCTTTCTCCCTCCCTCCCTCCCTGCCTCTCTCTCTTTCTCTCTCTCTCTCTCTCTCTCTCTCTCTCTCTCTCTCTCTCTCTCTCTCTCTCTCTCTCTCTCTCTGTATGTGATTTAATTATATTTACAGAAGAGTTTGTGGTGTTTTTTTCCCCTTTTACCTGCCTTTCTGGGGAACAATGATCTAGTGGGGATTTTATTGATTTTGCTAACTATGTCACAGTCCATTTAAAACAAAATGACATATGGTTTTGACAGGAAAAATGATTAATTGCTATAAAAAGAGAACAGATAGATTTGAGTGATGGTGACAAAACAACAAAAACCCTCTTAGGAGACAGGAAGAAAACAAATATAAAATATGGTGCTGTAAATGGAGTGAATTCTGCTTTTTATGACAGTTGTAGAAGGAAGCAATTCTTCAATCTTCTTTGTGTAAACATGGATTCTCATGAGAACATTTATCTCCAGAGAAGGAATAGGATGCACTATTTTATGATACATGAAAGTGATAGTGATAGACAAATCATAAAGTTTTCATAATCAAATCTTATCTGCTGATACTTTGTGCTTTGCATGTATTACTTATGGATAATTTTGCACAGTGGGAATTGTACCGCAGTACAATGTGGGAGAAGCAGTGGAAATACAACATGGATAAAAAGAGATCATTTTTTTCTGTGAATTACTGGCCAAAGAGGATATAATATAAGTGTCCTTCCCTATTCTCCTATGCAGGATTAATTTAAAATTCTTATAATAGCAATAAAATAGTTCCACCTGAGAACTTTGACAGTCTCTTTTCATACATAATTTTTGTACAGTTAAAAACATTTCTGTTACCACACTGCAAAGCATCCCATACATACGTAATAGGGAACCTAAACAAAAAATGTCTCTATAAAAATACGTTTTCTAGATCCATCTAACTACCATTTAGAAAGTGTTCACAATTGAAATTTTCTCCCTCCCTCTCTTCCCTCCCTTTTAGTATTTCCAGAATCACCTTAGTTTTTTCTAGTATTCACTATCATACCTCAGCTTAAACAAACAAACAAACAAACCAAAAGGTGGAAAATCAGTACATTTGCTAGAAGTTCTCACTGGATCCAAATACCCAGAGGGTGTCTCTCTACCATCACCTCTTTTTATTAGCTTTAGATTCACTTTAGTTAGTGCCACAGAGCATAATCATTTTCAAGTAAGTTAGCATTTGAAACTGGTCTTTCAATAGGGGAGTTCAAAAAGATGACATAAAGGTAGCATCTGTTGTTAAGAGCTCCCTCTAAAGTCTCTATTTAATTTAATTTTTATCTCCCTGTTTTGCTTTTACTTTATCCCATTTTATTTTACTTCTATTTCTTTTATTCTTTTTCTGCTGGAGACCTTTATTTTTATTTTGTTTCTCAGACTTCACACTAACCAGCTCAAAATTAACAGATTCGTAAAATCTTATGGTACTTACTTGAGGTAGCCAAATGTTTCCAACTTTTTTCTGATAGCCTCTCCAAATAGATATGGCTCCCTAGAATGGGATCTCCAAGTAGAGATAGAGAGCTCTCAACTTTTAGACCTTTTTGCCCTTTCAATACTTATGCCATATTTCAAGGATCTACTATGGTATTGCCCGGTTTAAATTTAAAGTGATATCAAGGCTTGTATACCCATTCACATTTACTCCTCAACTATGGATATCCAGTTATGTATAAAAGGAAGCTACATCAGCAAGGGTTAAAGGTAAATTAGAAATTATCAGACTAGCTATTCTAAGAATCTCTTTCATGTGTGATGGGCAGCTAAATGAATATGATAAAGAAATAAATATTCATATTCTCAAATCTGGCATTATCCAGATAAGTTGGACTTTAAGCACCATAATTATCAGCTCAGCTGACAATTGGAAATTACAGAAGTAATTTTAGAACATCAGACTGGGGAAGATTCCTTCAATTTGACCCAAAGTTTGGTGGAAACTTCCTGTGGATAAAAGCAAATCACACTGTAACACTTATCTCAGTGGTGGGATTCAAATATGTGAACAACCAGTTCTCTGTGCGGATGCCACTTCTGGAAATCCATTCTGGGCCTGGGCAACAAAAAAAATAGCTACCGTTTTTGCCAAACTGGTGAGAACCAGCCGAATTCCACCACTGATGTATCTGCAATCTATTATGACAAATATGCATGAGATGCAATTGACTTTTTTGGTCTGGTGCAATTCTGAAAGGCTTAATAAATAGTAGATTTAGCAAGAATTAAAAAGCAGCTATAATGCATAGTTACCAGATTATCACTGTTTTAAGGTATTAGAAATTATAGAAACTATCCTAATAAATATCAGTAAAATCATGTATTATTTAACTTTAATCTTAAGTAACAAGAAATCAAGGAGTCCTCTGCTTTGGGACATGATCCTGCTCTACTTATTTCCAAGTCAACCCGATATAATTGCATTTCTTTTATAATATAATATAAAACAAAAGAGTTATTGATTTCATGTATTGCAAATTGCCTTGTGGGCTGCAAATTGCCCATGTCACATATATAGTGCAAATCAAAGAAAAACATTTATGGGAGGTGTTCCTGTGGTCCCACTGATTTATTAC
Organism: Bothrops alternatus; assembly: GCA_034064705.1. NCBI lineage: Eukaryota > Metazoa > Chordata > Lepidosauria > Squamata > Viperidae > Bothrops > Bothrops alternatus. Next base: position 11,593,155 of record JARGCV010000031.1, read on the forward strand.
CAAGGAACTGCTTAAATAGTGAATAGAACTAAGTAAACCATGATTTGGGGACTTGGTTAAGATGAATTTTATTACTACCCACTTGATCATAAAAAAATATCATTCATTTCATTTTGGTTCAGAAGGAATGATACTGTTTTATCTTCAGAGCATATTTAAGATATAACTATAATTCACTGCAGTATAGCATTTAATTTAAAATGATCTGGTATCAATGGCTCTTCAGTTTTTCACTATTTTATGTCCTATGTATATTTATAGAATTAATTATATTCAAACAATGTCTTATAGATGAATAAGGGCTAAGAGTAACAATAAAAATAATCATCACAGCTTCTGTTTGCATTTATTTTGTAGATGTTTTTGTTTTAATATTTTTTTGTTGTTTCACAATTTTAGAATTGTTAGCTGCCCAGAATTATTTGGTTGAATTGGTCAGCTATAGAAATTAAATTAGAGTTTCTTCCTATTATGTTGAAACATATATAGGCAGGCACATTGTCATAGTTTGGTGAATACTCTTCATTGCATGATTGAATGGAAAACAACAAAGGCCACCATTATAATCCCAAACCAGCAAATTTGAAATACATACTAACCAGATGAAGATCCATGCAAGTAGAATTGTGTTTGCATTCATTAATGATGCAATCATCAATGTCTTGGTCACATATTTGTCCAGCATACCCAGGGTTGCAAAAGCAGTAGAAGCCATCAGTAACTGAAACAATTATTTTTAAAATGTTAGCTTTGTTTGTACAAAGGAACATTATCACTGGCACAACAAAAATACCTAAGTACATCAATAATAGAAATGCACATTCAATTTAAAATGTAGATGAGAAAAGAGCCCAATCTAGTAAGATGCTTTCTGTAAGCCATAATTAAATGAAAATGAGATGTGGAATCCATTGCCAGGATTCCTGATGATTAGCATCTATATTAAGCATTCATTTATCTATTGATCTGATTCAGCTGAAAAAGGATAAACCTATCCCTTTTTTCTATCCAGATTGCAGCCATTAGAAGGAGAAGCAATTTAGAGATGCTTGAGAAATTCAATCTCTGTGATCTGATTCACTGGTCTGATTCATATCTTCCAGGCTAACGTACAGATCATGACCTTATCCTTCAGATTTCACACTTTCCAATTTTGCAATGCAGTACTCAGATCAAAAGCATACAAAAATGCATGTCAGAGATTCATAAGTGTAGAAAAGATGTTTAGACATGCTTTTTTTGTAAGACAATGAGTTCAAAACACATACCGAAAATATCACTTTCCTGTGGATTCATCTAAGAAACGAATGTATAAAAGTGAGGGATTATGTTTGCGAAGGAACACATTTATACTCATAACTGTACACTTACATTGTTCCAAATCCATCCCTTTCTTTCTCTCATATAAGTGAACAACTCTTAATTAATTGGCAATAATAGCCAGTCATTTCTACCTGCAATTTAGAGACTAAATTACATGGAAGAGAGAGTACACAGATATTCTCTATCAGCATAATAATCATGGGCGAGGAGATTTGCTCGCCAATAAATAAACACTTTATGTAAAGTAACATTGGACTTTTGTTTCACCTATTAATGTTATCTCTTATGTTTTTTTAAAGTATAAATTATACAGTTATGTCTTGATATTATTTTTGTAGCTGAAAATCCAAATGTTCTGGTCAGTGTTTTAATGTAGGTCAAATTCAGTTTAATATTGAACTGTGCAAAATTGAAGTCCTCTGATCCACCTTGTATATATATAACTTTCTATATGACTTCCATCTACAGACAATGATTTAGGAAACATTATCCCTGGTTTTCCAATCATAAGGAAGTCTGTGACTAGATGAAAAAGAAATAGGTTTGGATCAGTACTGAGAACAGCTGGATTGCATTTGCTATATAAACATTATGGCTTCACATGGAGTTTGAAGATGGAGGGAGAGTTAGATAGATCATTATGTGACTTAATTCCTCACAAACTGCAGCTTCAAAGATCATATTTCCATGAAAATTTTATCTTCTACACCCATCCAACCATCTTTGGACCAAATAAGAGTAATAAGGACAGCCTTTGCATTATTTCAATGATGGTCGTGAAGCTATACAGCTGGGAGGGAGACAGCCAAAGTCTATCATGTGCAGTGATATGAGATGAAAGTCCTCATAAACTTTTCTTTTAATTATTTGTTTTTTTGTTATATTTACTGTAAAAGTAAATTCCTTCCCTTCCTTCTGTGTCTTTCCCAAATGGGAAAAATGGATATTTTACATCTGTTATTTTTCAAAAAGGCAGTAATGAGAGAAAGAAGCATTTACTTTTCTGGAGGGTTAGTTTTCAGACTGTATCTCTATATTAAAAGGAGAGTGTTCAAGAGCTGATGTTTGACAGGCTTGATCAGCTTTTTTCATGTGCAACCATGTCTCATTTTCACCCTCCTAAGCTACCAATCAGAAGTTCCTACTTTTCATCATTAGTGAAGTAACAAGAAAAGAATCTTTGGAGACTTGCATCTATACAAGGGGCTTGGTGACAGCAACGACTGCAGTTCTTACTGGCATAGATTTATTATAGCCTCACACAGGTCCCAGAGTTCTTCATTATTTCTAAGATTTATCATGTAATTTATGCTGCCATTCAGTCTTTGCACATTTAACTGCTAATACTTTCATTAAATGCTCTGAGCCCTTTGTTCCAGTAATAAACTCCCTCTGTGTGTCTCTCTGTGTGTATCCGTGTCTGTGTAAAAATCCCTGGGATAGATACTTGGATTTTTCTGAATTCATGGATTTATTGTACATGATTATAAAAAGAGCACATACTCTCTCTTTTAAGTTGAAAATTAAAATTATTAATTTTAAAAGTGCTTCCAATCTTAAGCACAGAAAATTCCAGGAGGCAACACTGAATATTTTTTGCCAAAAAATGTCCACTTCTTTGAAAATTAATGCAAGAGTATGTTTGCATAGGTAAAAGGCAATCTATATACAGTAGTTTAAAAGCACCCATGGAGGACTGCAGATATACTCAGTCCTTACACAATTAAAAGTCTCAGTTATCATGACCCTTAATTGCAAGAAATAGTGCCTCAAAGGATAACTAAGGTACCTCAAATGGGTAACTTAAAGAATGCATTTAAAGTTCAGGACTCCTGAGGGAATGAAATTTGGGGAATTCGTGGCTATTTCAGGATGTTGCTGTGGTCATGCAATACTCATTTTGAACATTCCCTGAGAGTTTCCCAGCCAGTCTCACAATCTCTTGCTCCTCCCACCTCCCAGCACCAAGGAATTGACTTATCACGTGATTCTTAAAGTAGCAACAACTTTAATGTATATGAAGAAAGGCCTGGACTGTTTTTATTGCTTTTCTGGCACACAACCATGCGCATTATCTATATCCCATCTTTGTTCAGGAACTCAAGGCACATATATAGTGCTCCATCCTCATACATTGCTTCACAACAAGCCTGTAAGGTAGGTTGGGCTGAAAGTCAACAAGTGAGCTCCTATGGCTGCAGATGAAGAGAACTGCATTTCTCTCTGGTGTCAATCAAATACATTAGTCACTATACTTTAGTCCTTGCCCACCCTGTTTTATTTTTCAAACTGCTTCCTACTTTGAAACTGGGCATAGATCAGCATTTCCTCAGCTACTAGAGAAGAGGTAGAGTGGTCCCAATCTAGCCCTCAGAAGGTCAAGTGATCCTTTTTAAAAATTGTTTCTCACAGCTTCCTACAACTCAGTGGAAAAGCCAGCAAAGATTCTAAACTCTCTGAGATGAGAAAAGCAATGGACAACATTGTGGTAAAAAATTAAATGAGATTAAATTAAATAAATTATTAAACTAAAACAATGTCAACATCATTATGCCATGTGGAAAGAAAGGGGGGGACATCATGGTCAAGAGATGACCCCAAAGATTGTCACGATATAGCCAGGAGGCAGAGAGATAAAGAAATGGAGAATGAAAAGGTTGCACGTCTCCAGAATGACAAGGAACGGTACACGATAAGAGAAAAGATGGAGGAGGAAAGGGAAGATCAATTCAAGAATATCTGGCAAACACCGTAAGAGTTCCTTCAATAACAAAACCTCAACAAAGAAAGAGCAGAGCAAGATTCACAAGTTTGCAGTGTAATATTTCTGCTGATGTTGGTGCCATGGCCAAAGTCTGCCCTAACTGGTCTGCCTGGAGAAACCACACATTTCTGCTGTATGAATGGAAAGATCACAATAGGCAATGTGATGAAATGTGCAGCTGGAGAAGAGGTGTGTGGGGAGGACATTTCGACACTCACAATGCAGCTTCCCAGGGAGGAGGCAACACATTCCAGAGAGGGGCCTAAAATAAAAGACTGCACAGTCTTAGCTGAATGGGGGGGAAGAAGTCTCAGAGTAGTCCTAGTCAGTGCTTTTTTTGTTAAAAAAAAAAGGTGCCGGAACTCACCCACGTCATACAACCCACCTTGCCTACCCTACAAGGTTCCATCCAAAAAAGGTGCCGGAACTCCGTTCTGGGTGTTCTATGACAAAAAAAGCCCTGGTCCTAGTCTAGAATCTCCAAGGGCACATACATTTAGGTTACAGCTTTAGCTTGATAAGATTTTATCTCTTAGGTGTAAGGAAATAAAAAATAAAACTTGATTGGATTTCACTGTGTCATCTTTGGGTTTAGGCCTATTTGCAGCCTCTATCTATTGAGCTCATCAATTTGTATAGCCATGATGAACCTATCACAAATGAGTTCAGGAAGAAGATCAGACAATGTAACTGCCCTTTCCAAGTGATACCCTTTTGTGCCAAAGAAATCATTCCAATGAGAAACAGATGGAATTCTTTGATAATTATTCAAGGTCAAATCCATCATTACATAGGGCATTTAATGCTCCAGCCATCAAGCCAAATTTATTCAAATGGATCCTCAGGATAGCATAGAATTGAGAACTGATATACTCCACAAAGATGGAATTCAATATGCGATTGTTCAATAATTGGAGAAATGTCTATGACAATGAAGCTTGTACATTTCATCTCTTTAACTTGCAAAAGAATAAATTTGAGACATGTCAGAAACTTCTATTGTCACTGATCTTGAGATAGCATTTGAACACGAGAGAAGGCTCAATGCACAAACTGCTAATGAAATCATTGTCATTTTACTAAACAATATCAAAACTGAACCAACATCATGGCACATTTTTTTTAAAGAATGAGGAGCTGGTTTTCAAGTAATTTCAGAGTCCCATCACTCCTATGACAACTTTTAATACATATTTAATACATACTTTTCTTTCCTTTTGGAGATCAACTCCAAATAATAAACAACAAGAAACTAATGGCAATACATTACTATGAATATTGTCTACTCCAACAATACATGATTGACATGGCTGCCAAAATTGAAAGTGAGGAGCTGAGTTACATCCAAATGAATCAAGCAACCTTGAGATTAACAACATATAGATGACTGACCAATGCATTGAGTAATAATGATGATTTTAGAAATATCAAAAGGTGCATCATCCTCTCTTCAACATTTATTGGTGGACCAAGAAATGTGATAAAATGATGTCAAGATCTCATGATATATATATGGAAGTATGTCGGTGCTTCATTTTTCATTACAAAGACATGCAATCCAAACTGGCCAGAAATATGACAGCAGCCAAATGGTCTGCTAAATTTAATCACAAGAGTGTTCAAGTTGAAGAAAAAGTTGTTCATGAAGTATCTCACTGGAATATATGATCTCTTTGGTAAGTGTATTGCTTATGAGCTAAGTGTGAAATACCAAAAATGAGGTCTGCCTCATTTGCACAGTCTGCTGTGGCTTGATGAAGCATCCAAGCTAAAACCAGAAAATTATTGATACCATATCATATAAGCTGAAATACCAGACCCAAATGAAGATCTAGAGCTGCATACATGGGTATTGAAGCACATCATCCTTGCTCCACATTGCCGTAGATACTCAGCATATTGGAAAAATTGTACATGCAGTAAATGGTGACTAAAGCCATCCAATGAGCATACAAGGTGTGGCAATGACTCCTATCTACAGGAGATAGTCTTCAGAAATGAGAGGATTTAAAGGACACCAAGCAGGATGGCAGATTTGAACTAATTTCTCAGTGGGCGGTACCTAGAGACCCAACTATTGAAGGTATTCAATTGTCATCTCAATGTAGAAATATGCTCATCTGTCAAATCCATCACCAAATATATCATGAAAGGGAATGAATAGGCAATTTATGCACTGAACAGAGAAGATGAGATCACACTACTTGATACATAGCTGAAGCTGTTGCATGATACTTTATGAAAGGGATCCAGTAATTGCTTGCCTTTAAGTGCACCTTCCACAACAGCATTAAGTATTCTTTTGAGAAAATACTGATGTGCAACCAAATAATGATGTGGGAAGAATCACTTTAACAGAATTCATTGATCTTTGCAAACACAGTCCATTCTATGTGGATATTCCAAGATTCTACACCTGGACTACTAAGAGAAGGGAAATAAGAGAAAATTGGGAAATGATTGCAGAAGTTGTCTGCAAAGTTTGAAGCCAATGTTCTGGGTTGAATGTATATATTTGGAAAGAAAGAACATGAACCAAATGGTATCCTTTTTAAAAATCAACAAGGAAGAACTCTGGGGTCTAAAGTATGTATCAACATCAAGCTTATAAATCACTATATACTAGGACAATGCAGGAAAACTAAAGGAGAATACAAATGAAGGTTGGAAATTTTAAATAGTCTTTTGGAATTCTCCAGCAAATTTATGTGATTAAAAAAAAATGAGTAGAAATTTCCCCTGAATTTGTCCAAGGGAAGAAAAATGCCTTCAACCATTTTTCAAGAAAAAAAAATCTTCTTTAAAGATGACAATAGCACCAGTATGTGTACATAAACTTTCCTTCTCACTATACGGGTAGTCTGTGTCTTTCTCAATCTCAGGTCCTGTACCAGAGGCCTGGGAGTTTGAGGGTTGTATGCAGGATCTTGGCTGTTCTTTATACAGTACTACACTCTTGGATAGAGAGCTCTGATGTCATGTCTGAGATCTGCTGGAGCCACTCTCCCAGCTTACAAACCATAGCTCCTACCACCACTGAAACCACTTTGGCTTTTACTTTTCACATTCTAATTCTTCCTTCTTTATTCTGCCATGACATAAGCTTAGTCTATATGTTAAATGTTTCTCTTAATATGTAAGGCTTTGAGAATGCAGCTACTGGGTTTGAGTAGGCTGTGGAGGAAGTTAGGTGAGATAGACATATGCTGAAAACTTGTCAAGTGAATGAATAAATATGATTGCATTATCTGAAGATTTTGTTATTTTGTTTGGTTGGAATGGGTAGTTGTACCAACTGATTATTGAAATGAATGATTGGTGAAAAACTGAATGTTTGCCTTTCTCATTTGTTTGTAATGAATGGATGTTTTACAGATTCTTTATTCCATGCTTTGAATATGAGGTCTCGTAGATAGGCAATGAATTAAAATTAGCAAAGATACAGGTCAAACCCATGTCAGAACAACATCTATGATACAATGCAAACAGGACCTCATTGCTCTAACATCTCATTTTAGCAACTGAAAATTATTCATAGTCAACTAAATTGTGCAAAAGGTACTTTGGCTAATTGACGTATCAGAAGAGGCACCTCAAAAATCACGTTAGAATTTCCCATTAACTGCAGTTGGGAGCTCTGAAAACAGAAACCTTCATGCTGAAAAGTGGGGCATTTGGGCAAATCATTTTTCCTTCTAGTAAGCTCCTGAATTGGACCCAAAGTATGCAACTCTGGTTGTTTGAATCTAATTTCTCTAACATGACTTAAATCTGCTCGGGTTTCTCTGCAAGAAGCACATTAGCAATAGACAGACTCACCATCATAGCAATATCCATGCATACAAGGGTTGGAACTGCATTCATCGATGTTGATCTCACAGCGTGGTCCTGTAAAGCCTTTTATACACTGGCACTGAAATCCAAGAGGAAAGGCAGTTAAGTTTAGCTCTTGTAGACATGCAGCTCCATTTTCACAGGGATTACCACCTTCACAGGGTCTGAATTCACAGTTCAAACCTGGAAATAAAAGGAACAAAAAATATTTAATTTATGTAACTGTTTACTTAAAGCACCATGAAGCCCAAGAATGTGTTCTAATTCTGTAAAACTTATGTATGGAATTGGGTGGGGGGGTGGGGGGGTTGTACATGTGTAAGTATAAGCTGACATTTCCCTGCTTTTCAACTTCAAAATGAAAACATGGTCATGATTCCTTTCCCAAAGAAATGTATGGTTTCATAATGAAAATATACAATCTACAATCAAACAATATTTTCATTACAAGGACATGAATTGTTTTTTGTGATTTATTTAGCCATCATAGTGAACTAGCTCATGCTATGGGAGAAAAATAACAGTCAAAACATTTCTTGTGGATAAATAAAACAAATGAGCCCAAAAAGATGACACATGTCCTCTGTTACTATTTAGTAACTCTGTTACTATTTAGCAAAATAATTTTAATAGGAAAAAAATATTACCACCCAAATTCTGGATATTTATTCCATAGTATCATTATATTCATGTCCAGTAAGGTTTTCTTCTTATTCTGATTTTTCACCATTTTTAAGGCTGTATCTGTACTACAAATGTAACATGTTTCAATACAATGATGCATTTCCCCCTTGGATCCTTGTCCCCATAGTTATATGCTGTTTGTTAGATGCTTTTGTAGTCCAGGAACAATTTTCAGGATTTATAGAGTGAAACACCTGATGGACTGCACTGTATACTTATACCCATACCTGAGAGAACATCTCTTTGATACAAATACATTTTTTTTCCTGGATGTGATACTACTCTGCTGTGTCAGAGCCATATCCTAAAGAACAGCCTTGAGATTTTTATAAATATGTCTATTTTTTCAATGTTTTATGATAATTCCCTATTCCTATAAGATCTACAGTTGTTCAGTGTAATGAACATAGACATTCATGTAAGAAAAATATTATCTGTTAATGAGATGAGGGACCAATAGCTTAGCTCATTCAAAGTGACAGATGGATTACACTGACTTCTAAAAGCCTTTTATCAAACTATCAGAATACTATACAACATGAGACCTTCAAGCTATAAAACTGATGTAAAATTGAAGAAAACATAAGAAAACATTTCTTTATAGATAGGAGCATCACTTTATTTCTTCCAAACAATCCAGATAAATTATATCATTTAAATGAGAGGATATAGAATAAGTAGCATCTATCTACATTATGTAACTATCTCCTTAGAATTCACTGCAATGTATTAACTTGCTGTTAAGATTGCCTATCAAAGCTTGCACAGGATTTTTTTTACTTTTCTCATTTTATGATTTTGACTGACTATTTAGTAATTCTTAATATTTGTTATAATTTGAGGAAATGATGCCCTGTTTGTAAAACAGAGGGTATCTTGCTCAATAGTAGTAACTGTGAGAGGGATCTCAGAGTCCTAGTGGACAATCACCTAAATATGAGCCAGCAGTGTGCTGCAGCTGCCAAAAAGGCCAACTCAGTGCTGGGCTGCATTAACAGAGGGATAGAATCAAGATCACGTGAAGTATTAATACCACTTTAAAATCCCTTGGTAAGGCCACACTTGGAATACTGCATCCAGTTTTGGTTACCATGCAGTAAAAAAGATGTTGAGACTCTAGAAAGAGTACAGAGAAGAGCAACAAAGATGATTAGGGGACTGGACACTAAAGCATATAAGGAACGGCTGCTGGAATTGGGTATGTATAGCTTAATGAAGAGAAGGATGAGGGGGGACATGATAGCAGTGTTCCAATATCTCAGGGGCTGCCACAAAGAAGAGGGAGTCAAGCTATTTTCCAAAGCGCCTGAAGGCAGGACAAGAAGCAACGGGTGGAAACTAATCAAGGAGAGAAGCAACCTAGAACTAAGGAGAAACTTCCTGACAGTTAGAACAATTAACCAGTGGAAAACCTGCCTCCAGAAGCGGTGAATGCTCCAACACTGGAAGTTTTTAAGAAGAGACTGGACAGCCATTTGTCCCTTCCAACTTTACTACTACTACTACAACTTTACTACTACTACTACTACTATTATTATTATTACTACTACTATTACTACTATTATTATTATTACTATTACTATTATTATAGTTTCTGAAAAGCTAACTGACTGTCCAATTTGTACAGATGGCAGAGGAATATTTAGATAGCACAAATATCAATAATAATATGAGCATAGTTTTCATAGATTTCTATCTATGATATCCCCCTGCTGATGCAGGTCAGACACTACCACTTGACTTCAAGGGAAAATTGACAATTTATGTAGTACACAAGCTTTTTATCATATTTTCTCTTCTCTTGTAGAGAATCCACACTTCATAATTCTCTACATGAGCAGTCATAAATCTAACATTTAGATTTTTTTCATACTCCAATATAATACAAGACTGTGAGATAAGGATCATATGTTGACTTTATACATAATTTTATTGATATTTCCATTGATAAATAGGTTTCTAAGTTACCAGATTCACCTCAGTCAAAAGCAGACAAGTGTTCAGCTGAAATACAGCATTCAAACCACAATGAAAATAAGGGGAGTCTCTCTGAAAGATTGGAATCATAGCCACCTCAAATGATTTGTGACAGCAGCAATAGTATTAGTAAAATAACTACAGCTTCGTTCTAACTGCTCATTTTCTATGCAGTGTTAATTCAGAGATTGCCATATATAAATAACATATTTCAGCTGACATCCAGATACTGGCATTTATATAATAAGAAATAAAAAACAGTAAGTTACTCTCCAGTGTTCCTTTGTGATCCATTCACCATTTCAAAGGCTGCCCAGTAGAGATTATATTATATTGCTTTGATTTTTCTGTTGTTCTTCATTAACATCACCAGAATTGCAGTGCTGCTTGTGACAGCTAAGACCAGCCTCCAACAACAGAGTTTACTGCATTTTGCCAATAACATTTTTTTCCCCATGGAGGCTATATCTTTGGAATCCCTAAGAAGCACAAAGTTGGATTGCCCTATGATATACAGAAGTTAGTAAAATCTTCAGACTCCTCTTTGGTATCCGAAGTCACCATCTTCAAAACTGTGGGCCTTTAATTTTCAAAACACATATTTTTTATTTTTTGATGCTTTTTAAATTCTTTGTACCCTCATCCTCCTTATGCCGGTCTTTGATTCCAATAAAGGTTTGATTTGATTTCACACAGAACTTTAAAAAATCAAATTCCGGTGTAATAAAAGATGTTATGACATGTGACGAATACCATCTTGACTAAAGAAAACCTATTTGCCATTCTCTGTACATGTAGCCAGACTCCTCTTGCAGAATGTGCTTTGCACATGTATGAAGTCATTATGAGAGTATGTGTATCTCCTCAATCACAGACTTCTAATTAAACCTTTTTGCACAGATTGTATTAGCTTTTATTTTCCTACAGAAAAGCTCAAACCCTTAAGAAAGGGTTTGATTGCCATGTTTATTTTTTCATTGCTTAGTTAGTGGGAGGATGAGATTTGTGTGGTTCTAATTAATATATGTGCATTATTTAACTTTCAGAAAAGACAAAAAAGTGGGCTATACATTTAACAGTACTTTCCCCTGCATTTAAGAGTCTCACACACTTCAACAAAAATAAAACATTCCCCCCCCCATTCAATTATGTTCAGTTCTCAGAGACTGCCTGAACAGCTTCTTAGCAAGATTTTTCAGAAGTGGTTTGCCATTGTCTCCTTCCTAGGGCTTCCTAGGCCCAAGATCCCCAGCTGACTTTTTGTCTAAGGCATGACTTGAACTCACAGTCTAGAACTAGAACTCAATCTCCCAGTTTCTAGCCTAATGTTTTAACCACTTTGCCAAACTGACTTTCAAAGTCATATTTAGGATAGAATAGAAGCTGGAAGGGACCTTGGAGGCCTTCTAGTCCAGCCCCCTGCTCAAGCAGGAGAACCTATAACATCTCAGACAAGTGACTGTTTAGTCTCTTCTTAAAAATCTCCAGTGATGGAACAGCCACAATTTCTGGGGGCAAGCTGTTCCACTGGTTAATTGTCTTCACTGTTAGGAAGTTTCTCCTTAATTCCAGGTTGCTTCTCTCTTGGTCAGTTTCCAACCATTGTTTCTTGTCCTGCCCTCTGGTGCCTTGGAGAATAATTTGACCCCTTCTTCTTTGTGGCAGCTCCTCAGATACTGGAATACTGCTATCATGTCTCCCCTATTTCTTCTTTTCTTTAGACTAGCCAAACCCAAGTCCCACAGCCTTTCTTCATATGTTTTAGTTTCCAGGCCTTGGATCATCTTAGTTGCTCTTCTCTGAACTTTTTCCAGACTCTCAACATCTTTTATGTAATATAGGTTGTAGTATTCCAGGTGTGGTCTCACTAGGGTTTTATAAAATGCTACTAATACTTTGTGTGATTTTGATTCTATGTCTCTGGTTTGTATGCCCAGGATTGTATTAGCTTTTTTGGCTGCTGCTGTACACTGCTTGCTCACATTCAAGTGATCATCCACTAGTACTCTAGGATTTATTTATTTCAAAAGCAGTTGAAATAGGGTTTATTCCAAAATAGCCTAGTTTTTCAATATAATCAAGTCCTAGAGTTACCAGAAGTCAATACAATTGAGTGGAGGGTTATGTTATTCATTAGTTTAGGGTTAGCAAGCAGATTTTCCTGATAGGATTAAGCAACATGGTATATGCAATAAGGTACATGAACTGATGATATTTGTACTAAGTGAGTTTTGATGGTTTACTTTGATTACATTACTGATTACAACTATCTAGAAGCTTCAATTAAAAGTTAGTAAAACTATAATTAGTGTCCTAGAGATCATAAGAGAAACTATTTTTCATTACCACAGAAACTAGGATTAGAAATAATGCATATAAATTGTAACTATCCAGAAAATCATTCTTCATAAGGAAGAAACATTTCCTTATGGTAAATACCACATCTTTTAACATACCTATGGAGGGTATGGTTTCTCCTTCTCTACAGGTTTTTAAGATGTTTTCCTCTTAAAGGAACCAAAGATGGTTTAAGATTGTTTTCTTTTTTTCACATTTTAAGATTATATAACCCTTGTGGTCACCCCATCTCCATAATTATGTGATTCTAGGATTAATTGCAACTAAACATTGTTGAAGGGCACCAGACTGGGTATCTTCAGCAAGTTGTTTTTTAGATCAACAACCACAACTAGTGTAGAATTTCTGTAAAACAGTTCTGGACAAGAACCATAAAAAAAGATATGGTTCTTTACGTAAGGAGAGTTGCTGAGAAGAACTTGCATCAATTGTTTCCCAAAACAATCCAGATATATAAAGATATATAAAATTGTGTTTTATGGAGCAGTTTTTGAAAAATGAATACATTTGCATGGAAATTTCTTCAGGAAAAGGAAACACTGCATCTGAAATGAGATAATGTCAACTCCTACCTCCTCTACTGCAATTGTGTCAAGTTCCATAATTTCTACTGCAACTTACAATATTACATAAAAACAAAGAGTGTCAGCTGATTGTATACCTAAAATGTATAATTTCACTTCACAAGGAATTAATAAAATAGCAGCTTAAGTGCATGGAGAACAACAAATGTTACACTTTGTTTACAAGAAGCAAATAAGATCAACAGATTCGGGCTGATGGTTGGGTAAATTTCACATATCAAAATACACCCTTCCACACCTGCATTATATGTGAATCATACAAAACTACAAAAGAATTGTTGAATTGTTGTTTCTCTCCTCCTCTTTGTACATGCTCTGTATGCATGTGTTAATGTCATAAAAGTTTTCTTGGATTTCTTAGGAGAAAGTAGCATTTAAAGTCACATTCAATAGATCCCTCCTCCAGTAGCCATGTTTAGGGGTTAAAATGGCAGGATATATAAATCATTATTGTATAATTTAAAAAAACAACATCAATTTCAATAACAACTTTTCTTTTTTTTTTTTATAAAAATTCTTTTATTAAAACCATTAACATTGAACATAAAAACATATTATGCAGCAATCATCATGACACCTGGTATACAATACTAAGTATTAGTCTTTGAAAACGTCTGAGTTAGTAAGCCTTTTTCCCCCCACTCCTCGTGTCTAGCCTCAACTATACTCCTGTTACATTTTATTTTGATTGGTGTTTCCCCTATCCGTTTCAATATTAATGTGATCAACATTAAACATAAGATCCTATTGCTAAGCAATCTTCCTAGAACCTAGCATACAACATTAGGTATTAATCTTTGTAAACATCTGTTTTAGTAAACGTTCTTCCCTCCTCCCTTACATCTTCAAGTATACTCCGAATACATTTTGTTTGATTGGTGTTTCTCCTATATATGGTCTATCTACTGTATCTAGTCTTTTCTTGCTGTCACTTCATCATATTTGGTAAACAATATTTGTATCACTGTGTTAGCCAGTTCCTCTGTGCTCCTGTCACTGCATTTCTAATATCAAAGCTAAAAGGCTGTTCAAGGTTACTCTGAATCAGCTCAAGGTCTTCCATAATACATTAAATGAAAATGATTGTGTAGGATTTACAATGCCACCTTAAAAAAAATCTTGTAAGATCTAAGCTAATGCAATATGCAGCTGAGAGTTAAAATGATCAAATAAGGTTTGATTTGTATAAAAAGCATTTCAGTTTCCCCATGACATATTTTCAGCTTCTTTTAGTAAATGACTGAAATTATTTTAACTTGCTCCATAAAAGAAATCTACACTGCAATTTATGGTGACCCTCAATTTGCCCTCATAGCTTAGAATAATGGCTTTTAAGTAATGAATTGATAACATCACATTCTAGAAAACAACAGGAAACCCGTCAAATACCTAAGATAAATTTTCATTGGTTTCATTTATTTTTGTCTATCAAATTAAGTATCTTGGTAATTTTCTTTCATTATTTTGGTTAAGGTTGACATCTGATCTACCGTACATTAGCTAGAATCTAGCATAGACAAATGTTAGCAGTGATGGCATATATGAGGCACTCCCAATGATAGGGGAAAAGTGATAGTTTTCAGCAATATTAATGTATTGTTCAAGTATTTGTCCCACCAGGATATAAAGTTCCCTTGTTCCCTGAAATGAAATTATGCAAACATTAGAGATGGCAGAGCATCATTCACACTGGCACAGTGCTAGTGCTTTTGCCATAAATTCTTCCTTAATCCTAGGGATTGCTTTGTCCATGAAGTAAAATAGTTTGCAATATGGCTGAAGAAGCTTTAAGCTTTCTATAGCTTGAATTGCTTTGAATTACAAAACAACATCATCAAGGAATTTATAAATATCATCCCAAAAATCTTGGCTGTGCCCCCAGAACCCTTTCAATTATTGCTACAATCATATGTTGAAGATTCAGGGGGCAAAATTAATAACTACATGACTACATTAAGTGTATTTAATGTGGTTGTGTGGTGCTTCCAATTTAGTTAAGAAAAAGTATTTTGGAACATATGGGAGAATGGTTACAACATATATTTTTGGCTCATCAAAGCAATGGTGTCCGTTTACATTGCTCATCTATAGCAGAAGCTCATAATAGAATTACCTTAACAAAATACTTAATTCGGTGAAAGAAGAAATCTGGATTATACCTTACTTTTTATGACTTAAGTTTTAACAGTTAATCTAGTCAGTATGAGATGCTTTGGAACTCAGCTTTCATTAAACATTCTGTTTGTTGGTTTCCACGGAATTATCAAACATCCCAATCTTTCCTCCCCTCCCTGCCTCCCCAAGTAATAGTGGCAGAGAAAACAGCAGTTAGCAACTTCAAAATACACTGCAGAGAATCACAAGTAAAGAACCTCAGGCAAGCCACACAAGCATGCTTAATGCAAATAAGAAACACACTGACAGTATGCTGAAGAAATAAAAATTGTATGCCATACCTGCATAAAGTTCTGAAAAAAACAGAAATAGATTCGTTTATTTCCCAGAAAAACAAATCTAGACTTTATTTCTATATAAAGAATGTCTGCAGTATTTTAATTATTAAATAAAAGCACGTACTATGTACACGTACAGTAGGTACTACATTGTGTTATTTTTCTAAAGGCAATTAAGTCTACAGTTATGCAGATTTCTCTCTAAGTATCTGGAAAGCACTGTTGATTTTAAAATATGGTTTACAATATAGGAATAAAGAAGATTTAGAACTTCACTCACATAGTGGGCAGCAATCACAGTAAAACTCAGATTTACTTTTCAGACATGTATAGTAGGAGTGCATTGAGGATATTAGCTCACCATATCCTGCATCTTTGTCCATGCAAAAATATGAATATTAATCTAGAATGACTATGTTCCCAATAATCCTTGAATTCTTTCTTTCTTTCTTTCTTTCTTTCTTTCTTTCTTTCTTTCTTTCTTTCTTTCTTTCTTTCTTTCTTTCTTTCTTTCTTTCTTTCTTTCTTATGGCTGCCCATCTTACAAGACATGATTCTGGGTGGTGTACAATTAAAAAAAATCTATGAAACCATTGTATTAAAAGAATTCCACAATTTAAAATTATTAATATTATTAAAAGATTAGGAGAGAACATTAAATGTTAATGTAGCCACCTGATTAACTAGCTATTTCCATGAGACCCCCACATCTGTTGACACAGCCAAGTTTATAATTAATTAAATTTAATTCGTTAAATTTGTATGACTGGCCACTTGTGATTTTGGATGTGACTCTATTATTCTTTGGTTGGGAAATGCCAAATGATTGTAGCAAAATTGTTTTCTTTGGCTAAAAGTACACCAGAGTGTATTTATGTTGTGAGCCGCCCTGAGTTCTTGAAATAGGGCGGCATAGAAATCTAAGTAATAAATAATAAATTAATTAATTAATTAATTTAAGTCATAATTGAGGCCAAACTCCTTATTCATAAAGGCCAAAAAGAATACAACCATCTAGAAATATTAATTTTTGAAAAGATGATTCACATATTACTTGTATGAACAAAATGGAAGAAAATTTAAGAACCAAATACAGAAGAAGCAGGAGAACATTTTAGATTCTTCTTATGGTGTCTGGAATCTATAGTAGTTACGAAAGTAGTTCTTTGCATTTTTCCACCCCACTTTGTTCAGTGCACTTTGTAATAATCCAGATAATGATCATGAAAGAAATCAAAGTGTTTATGTATTTTATGCAATATATAAAGGATATGCCCTGTGAATTGTACAGCTCAATAAGAGATTCAACTGGAAATCACAACTTTTATATTTCAGCAGAATCCCATATTTCAGAAATATTAGATGCAACCCTCCAATGAGACACATTAGAACACACATAGCCTGAGAATCATGATTGTGGAAAGCATTCAATGGGCATGTTGGAAAAGGTAAGGGCACAAGTAAAGGGCCTGTCCTGGAACTACTGAGGCAGAGGTATCCTCCAGAATGTATGGCAAAACCTCTTCATGGTCTCCCCAGTTACTTTGCTTTGCCAAGAGTCCAGTCCAAGTGGAAGTACTGCCTGTTCATGCATGTGAAGACCAGCTGGGAAAGCCTCTGAAGCATCTATCCAGAGCCTTTGAGGGAACACAGCTTCTTCCATAGTTCCATCACATATGCTTTCCAAAATGGCTCTCCAAAAACTTTTCTCAGACCCTTTGAGAACTAATTCAGAATTAGTCAATTACCTGTATTCTTTCTTGCCTCTTTTATAAGGAGTTAAGGAATGTGCTTTGGTTTTTAGTTATTTGTTTACTTTTTCTTTTAAATACAGCCCTACTTGTTGTGTTCAGACACTAAGTCATGGGGTCTTCGTGACCCCATGGATCATAGCACACCAGGCCACCCTGTCCTCTACTGTCTCCCTGAGTCTGCCCAAATTCATGCCCACCCCATCAATGACGCTATTTAACCATCTTATCCTAACAGCTAACTAACTGTGAAAAACTGGTAAGAAAAACTTTGAAAATAGGAGTGCTGCTACAGTCACATTAATGAGATGGGCAGCCATATAATTTATCTAAATATCTGGAGGCTAAAGACGCAGCATGGCCTTCTCCAATTTGAAGAGACACTTGTGCGGCAGGCTGAGGCAAAGAGGCAGTCCCAGAACCAGCGAAATCTGGGGACTGGACAGGGGACAGATTGTATCTGCCCTCAGTGTGGAAGGGACTGCCACTCTCGAATTGGCCTTTTTAGCCACATCAGATGCTGTTTTAGGACCTCTTTCCAGAGCACGATACCATAGTCTCTCGAGACTGAAGGACGCCAATGATGATATATAAATTAAGAAAAACTGCAGCCAGAAAAAATAATTCTTAATGTTTGATCATTTCTGTTTTAATCCTTATTGCTTACGTTTGAGGACCTGCATTTCTAGGAATCTAGCAGCATTTTTATTTTACAAGCACATTCAAAAAAATTTTACTGAATCAGGAAGCATTTAAGAGCATAAAACAATATTCTTTCTACTAGAAATAATAATATGAATGCCACATCTACTTATTCAACCACTTCTACAATAGTTGCATGTTATATAACCATGAAATGGTTTGCACCTTGAGCATGCAATGCTTGTTTCAGCAAACTGAACAAACAAAAAAAAATGTTCTAAGTGTGGTTTCCTTCATAGACTGGAAAATTATACTTCCCTACCCTGGCATGCCCCAAGTATACATACATTGACACATTGAGCCTTTATACTTAATTTCTTATCTTCTCAATATGCTATTTCCCCTCTTCTGGTGACTATATAATGCCATATATTATATTTTTCTCCATGCTTTTAGGATGAAGATATTCCTGTCTGCTGAAGCATAGGCAGGGATTTTCTACTTCACAGGTTCTTTGTACATGATAAATTCAACACATACATTGAGATTGGAATAATTAATAATACAGGTTCAAGAGTCACATAATGTGTAAAATTCTGGTGAACAAGTTCTATTATTATGTAAAACTATAAGTATGCTTCATCCACAGTGGCTAATACAATGCACCAATCTAAAAGAAAACAAACTATATAATGACTTAGCATTATTTATGTATTTGTTAAATTTATTTGCTGCCTGTCTCACTGTGGGGTTACTCTAGCTGTCTTACAACAATAATAAGGAAGAAATGAAAACAATGTAAACAAAACAGAAGTAAAATAATAGAATAAAATAAACAAATAATAAGGGAGCCCGTCTTAGAGGAAAATCTGAATCAATTTTGAATCTGGAGAAAAGTAAAAGGGGTAAGGTAATGTCAAAGCTAAACAATTTATGGTGTCATAAACCAGAATGTATCAATAATTCTGGGAATGAAACTGATATGGAGGAAGGTTTAGAAAATATACTTCTGTGAGCAACCCTGAAGATATATTATTGAAGACAGAAGAAAATGATTTGAAGGAGAAAGTAGGAAGAGAAGGGACAGAAGAATCCAAGGTGAATGGTTTATTTCAAGTGTAAGGAAGGCTAATTATCCCCAAAGGAAATACCTGAAAAAGCTGCACAGCTCAATTAGGTAATCATTGAAAAGGAAAAATGTGGTAATCACTTTTTTCTTTTTTGCTCACAAGATTATATAAAAAAGTGCTTTATCAATCCATCTTTTTAAAGGTCATTTCCCCATCACAAAAAAGACAAATTATAGTTATACGACACTTTAGAACAGAAGTCATACAGAGTCCTGGTAAAAAGATTCTTTATGGGTTTTAAAGTCTGTAAAATATGATTTCAGTAATACTGAATAAATTCAAAATTTGTGTCAGTACAAAAATATTTACAAAGGGAAAAAAATTCCTAAATGATTTTAGGGATAGCTGAAAAAGAAGAAGAAAAAAGACTTGTTACTGCCTTCTTCAAGGTTTTTGTTTTTTTGTTTGTTTGTTTGCTTGTTTTCAATTTCTTTGTCCCATATATAGTATAAATCTATCCTATCCTATCCTATCCTATCCTATCCTATCCTATCCTATCCTATCCTATCCTATCCTATCCTATCCTATCCTATCCTATCCTATCCTATCCTATACTATACTATACTATACTATACTATACTATACTATACTATACTATCCCTGCATTTGGCAGGGATTTCCCATCCTAGTGCTAGTGCTAACTTGGTCCCACTCTTCTTAGTTTCTTCAAAATTAGCCAAAATTGGTTAGGTGGTATCAACTGGAATTGATGGCCATGGAATACTAACTGATTTCAAAGAGGAGACAGGAATAGAAAGAAGATTTAAACGGTGGATAGACCATGAGTGCTAACACTGCTAACAGACCTCACTTCTTATATAAATTGTTTGTATGCAAACATCACACTGGGTTTGAACAAGAGAGCAAACAATGGACTATAATATAAATAGATATGTATTTATATGCAATATAATCCATCGCAATTCTAAGAGCAAGTATGCATTCAAAAAGATAAATACTTCTGTTAAATATGCTTCTAGTTATCCTGGTTTCTGTAGGCAGGAAAGTCAAAGACTACTTTGAAGATATGAACCAACATTCTATTAAGAAAAGGGAATTTCAACTAAAAATAAAATCAACATTTTTCAGTGATATTCAGCACAAGAACCACAGCAATGAAAATAATGAATTAAATAATTATATACTGTGTATATATATATATATAGTTATTCAATATATATAAAATTATTCTATCTATCTATCTATCTATCTATCTATCTATCTATCTATCTATCTATCTATCTATCTATCTATCTATCTATCTACCTACCTACCTACCTACCTATCTATCTGCACACACACACAATTGTGAAATTCTCCGTCTCCTAAGTTTTGCCTATTTTTAAAATTTTGACCATCGTTTTTAGGGTAAATGAATACATTTAAAAAACACTAAATTGAATGCAGCATAATTTAGTGGCAGTTAAGAGAACTTTTTAATTTTAAAGACATGATCCTAGAGTAAGTGATTGGTTGCTAAAGTATTTTTAAAAGGCTGGGTTTGTTTTAAGAATTAGCAAAAAAAAATACATTGAAACATGCTAACAAAACATAATCTTGAGAATAGCTGAGTTTAAATTTCACTCCTTGGATCAGAATAAAATAATTATGATTTTCCCCTGTGAACACACACATGACATTCAACTCTTATTTTGTGTTTGCCATATTTGTTAGTATCTCCTCTAATAATGGAAGCAAGTCTTTTAGTGAATGAATAAACAAAGTTTATTTCACATTAATCACAGCCTAAGAGATAATGGGCCAGTCACTTTTGAAGCTTGCATTGAGAAAATCACAGCCTAATAATTCTGCTTGGAAGAGTGAAATCAGTTCAGACAAGTGGCAGAAATGCTTTCTAAAGTTACCGGTAATTTTGTTTACCTTCCCTTCTCCCTTGGTGTTCATTACCTTTAAATGGAGCCACACACTGGCAGGAGTAATTACCGGGCTGGTCAATGCAGGTGCCTCCATTTTTGCAGGGAAAAGAAGCACACTCATCTAGATCACTTTCACAGTGCATACCTTTGAAAAGATAATTGAAGAGCCAGCAATTTAATAAGACAAGCAGGTGCCAATTTATAATTGTTCCATTTGTACCTTAAGATTCAGGTCCATTTTGTTTGGAGAAATAAATCTAAATCACAGAAATAAGGTCTTTACATGCATTACAATCAGAGTCTTTATTTTGTTTCATCACCACTAAGCTTTCCTGCCCCAGAATTACACTCCTAATTTCTAAAAGAAGCATGTCTGTATACCAGATAAAGACAAATAGGTCAGTTTCATTTCTTGTTGGCATAGCCTTAAATTTGTTTTGTCATGTTTCAGCAGTTTTTTCTAATATGGAGCATGAAAATATCTATGTATTTTTATATGCATTACTCTGAATAGTTGTATTATCATAGGCAAGTTTCATCAATATTTTGTTTATCCAAACTGTTTTCCATTATGTAGTTTTTCTTTTTCCAGTGTGTTCACAAGTAGTTGCTTTTTTTATACCCGTTTTCCTATTGTACAGATTTACCTGGAAATCTGCATTGCAAAACTGGAAAAGTATAAATATTAATAAAGGTGTTTTCAGTCTGAATATTCAATAAATGAAAGTTAATTTTACAGCATGCAAATTGGGTGAAAAACTCATCCATTCCTAACTACATTTATCTAAACCTCTTTTTCCATGATCAAGAATATGGCAAGAGAAATTTTAGAAATTTCAATCATCAAGTGGGCCAGAAATGAGTTTTTTTTTTTTTAGATATATAGGAGCACAACTTGTATAATCCACTGAGCAGTTCAGAGTACTTGAATAAATAATTTGGGAGGCAAAAGAAGCATGATCCAAACTTGCTGAGAATATATAACTAGCACATTTTTAATAGTAAACTATGAAGATTGTCCTAGAGGTGAAAAGAAAGCCAAAACAATAGCTAGCTCTTCCAGATTGTCAGGAAGAGAATGTTGCAGTTGGCCATTATGGGAGAACTTGAGGAGTTATTTTAATTTCTTATCCTCTCTATGGAATATGATTTTTTAAAACTTTCATGTTAAACTTATTAACAAGACAAAAATGAAAGATTTAATTGAAAGATTTGTTTATTATTTGTACACTTGTACAATTACAGCAATCTCAGCAACTCCAAAGACAAAGAAATATGATAAAATAAAATAGTATAAAAGTAAGACAAATAAAGCCCAAATGCAACATATGGCATTAGGCCTCTAAAACCCTCTGGAAAAGCTCAGCGTTGAGCTTTTTCTTGAAGGCAGACAATGCTACAACATAGGTTGGCAACAGATGCTACAACAAAGGTTGGAAGTAAATCTCCAGTTTCTTTTCCCTGCTTTTCTTGAAAATTCTGCTGGCAGAGATGCAGAAAACGGAAGATCACAGTAGCCTATCAGATGAATATCCTAACAAGGCATTATGAGTTGGGCAGAATATTTCTAGGACCTTCTGAAGTTAATTGTACTTGTGAGACGCAAATTTAATTCTTAAAATTTTGTCCTATCTTAGACTTTCTGTATCATAGATTTATGCCTTGATAGATTTTCAAGGGAATCTGAAGTTTAAATATTCTGTGATTTAATGAACATTTAAATGTCTTATTTCACCCAGTTGTAATTCTTTGGGGCATTTGTGTACAATTAAGAGGAAGTTTTATTTATTTTTCTTATTGTTCATAAAATTTATTTTTAATGACTAGGAAACTTTATGTCAATTTTTCAAAATAGGAAGTATTTTCATTGATCGTACATCTCAAAACTACAAGTGCCAGGGCATGATATTCCAGAATTTAAATAGCAACAATAAAAGAGATATAGTAGTTGTAGTAGTAGTTATTCCCAGTGTATTGCAAATAAACTAGAGCCTAAATTATATTTGAACTTCAAAACTGTTTTCTTATCATACCTGTTTTAAATTTATGTTTAACTAGCTGTACCCAGCCACGCGTTGCTGTGGCTCAAGAAAGAAAAGAGAAAGCGCACGTTTGTAATATGTTTAACTTCACAATGCTTGTGGGTATACAATATTTTTTGTTGTTCCATTGTATGTGCAGATATAGAGATTACGTCCAACAGATGGCACTGTTTTTCAAAAAAAGCATGTTTTTACCTGTTTTTCAAAAAAAACATGTTTTTACCTGCCACAGGTGTGACATCTATATAATATATGTATATAAAAACATGCACATATTTGAATGCAACATTGTATCAAAATTTCAAAGCAATTGGGGAAGAACTTTCAGAGATTTAAGATTGTGAACAAACGAACATTTACATTTTTATTTATATAGATAATAAATAAATCATAACAATACTAAAGGGATTTATCAAATATTTGGAACTTTGTACTTAAATACTTTGGACATTGGAAGAAACTACTTTTGTTTACATTTATTACAGTGATAACTCTATGATACTTAGGCCTTTGGCTAGAAACCAAACAATCAGAAAATATCCAGTCTGAAGACTATGACATTCACTGAATGAATACACAACCATCATAGTAATGTAACTACATGCTATACAGTGCAAATGTTTTGATGAATTTTGTCTCTTACACCCTAATTCTGGCTACAGCAATCAAAGATATACAGTTTTGGAATTATTTAAAAATTCAGACATCAAAGGTGAAGAACTAATACAAAAAAGTACAAATTATTTAAGCAGGTTATCTGTTAAGGAAATTTGGATGTACAAATTTAGTAGTTCAGAAAGTCAAAGAATCATGGTAGAAGATCCTGTGAGTCTAGAAATTTAAATACTTTGCCTACAACATTTTGCCATAATGAAAGTTGTTTGTAATGGTAAAAGTCAGATGCATAACAAATACTCTTTTCTGATTGGTAAGCCATAGGCTTCATTTAAATAATTGTTTTTAAGTAAAGGTAGTCCTCAACTTACAAGCACAATTGGGTCCAAAATTTCTGTTGCTAAATGAGACATTTGTTAAATGAATTTTGTTCCATTTTACAACCTTTTTGATCATAGTTTTTAAATGAATCACTGCAGTTGTTAAGTTAGTAACACAGTTCTTAAGTGAATTTGGTTTCCCCATTGACTTTACTTGTCAGAAGGTCGCAAAAGGTGATCATATGACCCTGGGACACTGCAACTAGTCATGAGTCAGTTGTCAAGCATCTGAGTTTTGACCATGTGACCATGGGGATGCTGCAATGATCATAAGTATGAAAAACACCATGTCACTTTTTTCAGTGCCCTTGTAACTTTGAACAGTTCACTAAGTGATCTTACTAAGTGACTGCTTACTGCTAGCAAATACGTCCCGCCGTCCGGTACACTCCCACAGAGAGGGCCTCTTCAGGGTGCTGTCAGCCAGACAATGTCGACTGGCGACCCCCAGGGGGAGAGCCTTCTCTGTGGGAGCTCCAAAGCTTTGGAACGAGCTCCCCCCCGAACTCCGTACGATGACGGACTTACGCACCTTCCGTCGGGAACTGAAAACTTTCCTTTTTCAACAGGCCGGCCTGGCATAGAAGCTCCGGCTCCAACTGGGTGAAAATGTTTTAGGGGGATTGTGTAATTTTTAGGATTTTTGTAATTTTTAGGATTTTAGGATTGCATATATTGGGTTTTATATGGGATTTTATGGCCTAATTTGTTTAATTTATTTTTAAATATTTTAATTTTGTACATTTATATGGTTTTTTTTAATTTTAAGGCTGTACACCGCCCCGAGTCCTTCGGGAGAGGGGCGGTATAGAAATTTAATAATAAATAAAAAATAAATAAATAAATAAATAAAAATCTGTTGTAAGTCGATAACTACCTGCACATTCTAAATCTTAAACCTCACCGAACCCAGTTAATAGGTTTTGAGATATTGCTTTTATTATCTTCTCAACTGAAGGAATATTACATGTTAACAATTTTATAATGTCTCAGTACTAAGCAAAATAAGACAGTCTTTTTCTTAGTCCACCACTACAGGCAGTTTAAGTGGGAAATTTCAAGATCTTTTGGTCCCTTACTGCTATATTTGTATGACCAAGCTCGTTATGCATTATAAAATAACAGTGAAATAATGTTATTAAAGGGGAGATGCTCAAAAAAAGGTTTAATCATAACATTATTACAGGCAAATAATGTTTAAAATCTTTTCCATATATGATTAGATATAAACTTCTATCCAAAGTTTACAAAGTTTGCTGAGGATGCAAATAAAATATTAAATTACGTTATATAAAGTGTAACAGCATGCCCAAGATTAATAACCTTGTGATAATCCTTGGAGATTAGAATTTTTTAGGAAAGGATTCATGCCACTTACCAGCAAAGCCAGATAAGCAGATACAGCTATATCCATTGATAAGATCTGTACAGGTTCCATTATGGAGACAAGGGTTGCAGTGACATTCATTTGTATTGATCTCACAAAGTATGCCTATATAGTGATTGGAGAGGGGAGGAAAGGCAATATCTTACAGAAGCCAAACATTTGATTAAGAGTACATTTTTATTTGGTATGCTCATGTAAAGTGACTCACTGTTGAGAACATTCTGTCAGTAGTGTGATTATAAGTTCAGCCCGCCTCACTAAAATATTCCAGAGACATTTTATTATTTGAATTGTTACACTGATGTGTTAAGAGGGTACAAAAAGAAAAGTAGTCTTCAGAGACACTGAACTGATTCTCAAGACTTACAGCAGCCAATTTCTTTATCAATTTGCATCAATAAAGAATACAAAAGAAATGACATTGAAATATAATAGAATGCATTTGCAGTGACATCAAGGAAAACATTCCTTCTGGTTTTGTTAAGGCAGCAGATGAGTTCTCACCAAAGGAAAAAAATAAAATTTCAGATGTGAAAATACATTACCTTATTTACAGAAATTTCCTGCCTAATATGCCTTAAGGAATGCTTCTTGGACAGAATTTTTTTAGAATAAAATACTTTATTGACCAAGTGTGAATAGACACACATGGAATTTAATTGAAAAGATTCCCAGCTTTTCTTGCTTCAATTATTATTGCTTTTAGCCCTATTAATTCTGTGTCCTTCATTCTTTAAGCTCATGACAGCTTAAACTGTGTGATCAAAGAAATATAGAAACAAACATTTCTCATGATGTAAGGAGAGGACATCGTGTTCATTAGCCACATTCCTTCAATTCAATCCATATAATAGACCCAGCAGAAGTGCTTGCAGTCAGTATTAAGGTGAGTGTGTAAAGATCTATGTTGGATTTTTCCATGGGAAAGAAAAGCTAGATTAAATCAGAACTGCCTTTCATGTGGACTAATTCTATTTGCAAACACTTGGGTAAGACTGAATGCACAATCGCTTTGGGAAATATGTCTCTTGCATGTATCTGAGTGGAGAAGACTCTCATTGAAAAAAAGGGAAGATGATTTTTAGCAATTCCTGCTTTCTTTCTTGACTCCTTTTCCACTTCCTCACTAGAATCTATTTCCCCACCCTTTGAAGCAGATTCAGCAGAGAAACTTTTATTTGGTCAAAACAACAACAAAAAACCCTTCTAGTCTTATATTGGACCCAGCCCAATGAATAAAGGCTGATATTATTTATTTCAAGATAAGTTAGATAAACATATCTCCTGTTTTAAATATAATTGACACTTTATTCAGGATAAAAATTGAAATGGTTTATTTAGCAAGTAGTACCCAGTATTGGCTATTTTAAGACAGAGAGGGATAAAATGCTACTTGGATACAATTCTAGGTTGGAGCAAATTTGACATGTGACAAGGATTTGAACCCAGTAATAATTATGGTTAATAAACAAGCAGAGGATACAGTTATTGGACACCATTGCATTTTAAAGACTGGTAACTCTTAAAATACCTGTATTTTTTTGTTACCTTCAAATCCGCTAGAACACAGGCAGTTGAAAGCATTAACCTGATTGATGCACGTAGCACCGTTGCGACATGGATCACTTAGACACTCATTCACTTCTATGTCACAATTCACACCTGACAGGAAGTAAAAGATTTTGCTCATGAGAAATGTAATTGGGCAGAGCAACTAAGAATGAGTTGGGAGGAGCAAGGAAAAGAAGGTACTGTAACCTTAGAAATTTAAGCCTTAGTGGATACTTTCTTTTCAGAGAGTCATGATTTCTCTGCTTGAAAGATTCTGATGACACCAGTCAACTTAGAAGCATGGACTACAATATGAGCTCAGTCAGAGGGGTCCGCTTTTCCACTCACTCACAAATTTGCACACATGTACAGTTTCCATAGCTCCTGTCCAGGAACAGGCTCATTTGGTGTACAAGACAAACTACTGCAAAGGTTGCCCTAACTACAACTGCTACATGTAGGATCATTTGAGCAGGAGGATCCCTAAATTATGCATCAATTCTGACTGGCATACTCACAAGTGGAAAAGTAAGAGAATGGGGAGAGAGGTGCTTAAAATGCAGTCTTGCTATGGTTGAATTAAAACTTGTTCTCTATCCAGCTGGTTGAGAACTAAAAGCTGCTAAGAGGACCTTAAAAAATAAGTTGTGTCAATGGGTTTGATTATATTTAAATTCAAACATACCAATAAAACCAGGTGCACAGAAACAGCTATAGCCATCCAGCTCTTCCTGACAGATGCTGGTAGTTCCACAGGGCTGTGAGAGACAACTATTCATCTTTGATTCACAGAGTTCACCCATAAAACCTATTCAGTACAACAAAAGCAAATATAAATGTTATGTGAAAAGAGTGTGAGGAAAAGGAAACTGTTCAGCAAGCTAAAGCATAAAAAGTGAGCAATATTATATTTACAAGTACAAGTTTTAAACTGAACTAGTTTAATTATGTTTTCAACAGGTTTTTTTTTTCATTCACATATATACCACCCTCTACAGTCAATGCTGCAGGGAAGGGACAGGTATGATCAGTTTTGAGTGCAAATATCAATAGTTGGCTAATATGCCTCAAACTGATCTTGAATATTTGGGAAATAGAATTACTCATAGTGTCCTGAGGCCATAATTTATGTGAAGGTTCTTGATCCATGCAAAAGTGTAGTGCTCTCTGAATGGCATTGTTCCACTTCTATGCTCATTTAGCCTTTGCTGCAGGTTTTGTCTTATAAGAACTCCTCAATCTATATATTGTGATCCTTTCTTAGTTATATACACCCTTAGAATGAAACGGTCACTGGTTCTTTATCAGTTAATGCTTGATGAACTCCTACTCATTTGGCTGTATAAATTGAAATCAAATAACTACAGGAATGGAATAGGCTGATATGATGATGATGATGATGATGATGATGATGAAGACGACGATGACGATGATGATGATGGTGATGATGATAATGTTGAATGGGATCTTGGAGGCCATCTAGTCCAACCCCCTGCTCAGGCAGGAAACCCTATACCAGTGATAGTGAACCTTTCAAACACTGAGTGCCCAAAAACTCCCCCATCCCCACACTGCCCCACCCCCATTCCACTCCACCCCTGCCCCTTCCCCACCCACCCACAGGGCCACCCACCACCTCCACGGCCCACCACTGTCCTGACTTGAATTGTTTATTTTGCCTTTAAGCTTTTATCTCTCATCTCTAATCTCTATGTTCTCTAGCTGTGACTTCATGAAGCAAGTTCTGTAATTGCAGGACAATATTATAAGCAACTACAGGGAAAGAATTCACATAACAACATAATGACACATATTTTGTCCATTGCCTTGTTATATTTGTCCTACTTCATTGCCCACTGATATCTATGATAGTTTACAAGAAAGCAAAGCCTTTTGCTGATATTAAATTGGGCCTTAATGATTAAATTTAATCTTGACCTGTATACACTTACTCTTACATCTAAATCTTTTTAATTCTAGTATACATTTACCTATTGTATTCTGAAACATCATGTTCCCAGTCCCTTCCTCTTTAGACCCCATTCAGTTGCTGCAAAAGGTTTAGAATTCTACAAAGAAATCTGGATAATAACAGTGCTGTTTGCTGCATTGCCATTAGTTCAAATTTTGTAAAGAATCTTATTTACAATCTTATTTGTATGAAAAAAGAAATATCTAGTGTAGAAATCTACTGTAGGATACTATGTGCAATTCCACCCCACATAGATAAAACATGAAAAATAAAAACAAAACATGACACATTTGTCTTCAGATCATAGCTATAAATAAAAGGTGAGAATGCTAAAGTATAAGATAAATTAAATCCATCATTTAGAAATAATTACAACAGAATAAAACATAAACCCAAACCTATATTTAATAACTAAAATCTAAAACCATAGGCACAGGACACCATAGTAGGTGGCTGGTTGACTTTAAAATGGAAAGGCACCAATATGATTCAAAACTATTTGTAGTACAACCACACCCATTCTAAGTATGTGAAATATGGAAACCAGTGAGACGCAAAACATACCTAAACTCTAACATTATCAATAGAACATTATAATATTAAAACAATAAGATCTTTATATAAAGATTCTTAATATTAAGAGAAATACTATAAATTATGAATTGAAAACAGAACTAAATATAAAATTGACTAGTATAACCACAATTTTAAATGGTTAAATAAGTAAGCATGAGATAAGGCTATAATTTTTTACATACTTCACCTGTTTTGCAATTCTGTGTTCTTTCTAAAAGAAACCAAGGGCCCACATATGCTTCCAACTTGGGTGTTGTTTCGGTCCAGAAACACAATAGTTCTATCTGCCTGGTGCATGCTCTGTGCATTAGACGTTCTTGAACAAATGACTGCTTTGACAGAAAACTCATTTGGATTGTTCTCTGAATACAAACAATTTCATATGTTTCTATATGAAATAAAGTTTATTCAGGAAATCAAAAACAGTTCTTTGGATCATCATAGCTAAGAGAGGATCTATTTACACTCAACCAGGGGTACAGTGACTATTGCTGGAATTTAATGATATGACAGTTTTAAACTAGGCACAAATCCATTAGTTTCAGATCCTTTATCTACAGAATGCTTGTAAGGCCTTCAGGCTGGGCCATGTCAAGAAACAGGCACAGCAGGGATTGCAGGAATGCCATATCTATTATGTATTATTATGAGGTCACTAGCAATTGACAACAACTTGATTCTCCCTCACTCCCCACAAGGTACAATAACTGAATCTTAAAAGCCTATCCAACTTTCTTCCCATTCCATCTTACACTAAACAAAACCAAGATGATCTTATTTGAGGGGTTTTTTTCCTCTCACATTCACCTGTTTTTCCGGACTGGGTAATCTGAAGAATCAGCATCAAGAAAAGATGAAATGACACAGTGAAATCCAATGAAAAATTGCATGAATCAGAAGCTATGAAAATAATTTGCCCCACTTAAGCCTTCATAGGGATTTTTCTTTAAATCTAGACCTCCTTCTTTGAGGGGATGAGGAGAAAGATTCTTTGCCTTCAGTGAATTTGGAAATCACTCTTGCTATTGCAGGACTTTCATACTCTTTTTTTTCCCATTCAAAATAATTTGATATTAGGTCTTTGAATTCAACCTGTGTCTTCTCAAATGTACTATAAAAACAAAGGCAGATACAAATAAAACCTGGAAATATTCTGATTCCTCACTGTGGTACATCACTTTTCTATGGTGACTGAATAATGCAGAGTGAAGTCTTTATCATTAACAAGTGTGTTCATTTGTAAGTCAGTTATACTGAATAAATAGCAGTCTGTCTTCCAGAAAATGAATGCAATAGAAAATGATTTCTTAAACCAAACTGAACTAAATTTACTCCAAATTTGCTTCAAGCATTCAGGTCTGGAAAGATTTAATCTCTGAAAACACAGCAATAACCTGCAGGCATAATAGTGGATCAATATAATAACATTATTTTTATTTTGGAGAGGTTAGGCTGGAAGTGGAAATTACACATGTGTAAATGTAGTTTTCCCTATGAGTAAATACTAAATTCTTCAATACAAGAGTTATACATTGTAATTTGCTCAGTTAACATGTATTGTATATTACCACCCCTTCAATATATTCTACTATAATTCATATATTCTTTTGCAACAAGTTATTCTTACCAACAGATGAACTGGACTGATCTCCTCCCTTTTGCAGAGGTGGCGTACAATAATTCTGTGCATAGCAGCATTGGCTATACGCCTTTCAGAGTGGCAACACGGAAAGAGTTTAGCCTAATACCTGAATATCCTCAGTTGCCCTCCGCTTCCCAGACACTTGATCAGTGGGTGAGGGGATGGGAAGAAGTTTGGAGAAAAACAAAAACTGCTTTAAAAAAGACTTTTGAAAGCTATAAAAAGCAGGCTGATAAAAATAGGGCTCCCCAAAGAACATTCCAAGTTGGAGAGAAGGTCTAAACTAAATTTCTACGCTTCAAATTGCCTAGCAAGAAATTGGGACCTAAATTCTTGGGGCCCTTCCCCATAGTAAGGATCATCAACCCAGTCACAGTGGAACTAAAACTCCCTAGACTTTTAGGGAAAATTCACCCAGTTTTCCATTGTAGCTTGTTGAAGCCTTATCGAGGCTCCACTTTAAGACCTCCTCTGAAGAAGGCGCCTGGGCCCCTCATAGTTGCGGGACAGACCCACTATGAAGTAAATGTATTCTTGACTCTAGAATTTTTAAAGGGAAATTGCAGTACCTAATACAATGGAAGGGATACTCGTTGTCTGAAGCCACATGGGTGAAATTGAGTGAAGTGAAAGCTGACAGATTGGTCAAAAAGTTTCATGTGAAACACCCCAACAAACCAAAAGATAACCCTTAACAAATACTTTGTTTACTTTACAGGATTTGCCCTTCTTGTAAGGGGAGTCGAATGTCAACACTGCAAATATTGTATATTCTTGCTTTGACAATATGCAGAACTGTCTGGTATCTTTGGGGTTAATACAGAGCAGATGGGGGTGGGAGCAAAGCACGGGGAAAGAAAGAGGAAGGAAACCTTTGACCTTCACACTAATTGGATATTGTGAGATATGACAGCTAATTTAGGGAGGGAACATGCTGATAATTAGACTGTTTGAGTTAGACAAAATTGAGTTAGAAAATCAAGGAGTATATGAAATCCCATGCACCGCTTGCCCCACCACATACATCGGATAAACCAACAGAAGAATAAGTGCACGCATTGAAGAACACAAGAACTCAGTCAAAAAAGAAGAACCAACTTCTTCCCTGGTCCAACACCTTAAAGCCACAGGACATGAAATTGACTTTAAAAAGACCAGACCTATCGCCAAAACTAAGCACTTTAATAACAGAATAATCAGAGAAGCCATCGAGATAGAAAAACGCCCACACAGCATGAATAAACAAGATGATACCTCCCGCCTACCAGCCATTTGAAACCCGCCCTTATTGACAAATGAGTTCCTAACACAAAGAATGACACCAGACCCACACTCACGAAAACCACACAGGATGTCACCACCACACATCCATGCAAAAAGCAAACCCTCGATGATGAGGCATGACCACAAATCAGAAGGCAGATTACAGCTGCATCATTAGCCACTTTAAACCCTTCCAATCCATACATGAAGCAAACTAGCACCCACCATGAAGATGAGGCATCACCACGAACGTGAAGCCAAACAACAGCAACGCAGTTCACCATCTCAAATCCCCCTGCAACTCAGACTAACCTGAGCACAACAAAGCCCCCACCCAAACAGAACACTCCCCCATCCAATCAGAGCACAGCCAACCCCCATCCAATCAGAGCATAGCCAAGCCCCTAACCAATCAGAACACACCTCCACCCAATCAGAACACAGCCAAGCTCCCAGCCAATCAGTTCATACCCCCACTGGCAATTAAAGGAAGAAACAGCTACGATCATACATTGCTCCTAGAAGCACAAAGCTGAAAACACCAGCCTGAAGATGACGAATGGGACATCGTCGAAACATCACCAAAGCACTTTCAATTTTACGTGGGAGAAAACCTGAATAACCAAAGACCTACATACAAACACCCGCAAAAACCTCAGAAAACAAATATATATATTTGGGAAGGAGTATGCCGAATTCAGGAGCCTGCAGTGAGGAGATAGATAACAACACATGCACAAAGAAGGAGAGTGGAGGAAGTGGAGCAAGTAACGGAGCGGCAGCATCAATCAACATCAAGAATATAACCAACACGCAGCCCAATCAAGTAGGACCGATGATGAGGTCCAGGAGCCATGTGCATAAACTGACTAGCACTATAAAGGAGATTCCCATCAACCAATTTTAAGCCCTGATGATGTCAGCAGTTGGCACTAGATTAAACGTTTTTAGTTTTAAATCTTTCCTGGTGTTTGTGTTTGTTTGCTTTTATAATATGACTATATTTATTTTTTATTTAAATTGCAAACAAAGAATAAGGGAGAACTGGTATAGCTATTTCGAGTTTCTTAACTCTCTTCAGCCAGAACTTACCCTTCTGAGATTCGAACCTGGGCAGTCTGCATGTTAGGCAGTTGTATTAACCTCTAGGCCACAGGCTCTGTCTCACTTTGTTAGCAGTCAGGGAGGGAACATGTATATCGAGCCTGTGGCCTAGACTATTTACAATACTAAAACAAACTTATCTTTCGCTGATCCACTGTCAGCATCTTCAGAGTAAAGTGTTGGGGGTGGAGAGATCTTATATAAGCCTTGATAACCTAGTTTCTTACTTGACCGTGTGATAGGGCCATTCGTCTTGACCGACCGTAATTGCCTTAGTTGTCTCGCCTCCCCTTGTTTGCACTCCAATTCCACAAACAAGGGGAGCGACTTGAGCCTGCTTAATGCCCCTAGTTGGCGGCCTGCAAGGCAAAAGAGATTGTAAAAAGTAGAACTGCAGTATAACAGCTAAATGCCAAGGTGTAATTAATCAGATGTGTCTGTCTGAAAAACTTTCTGTATATACTCCCTTGACTCAGCTGACAAAGAGGGGAGGAGAGCCTGTGGCTTGGTGGTTAAATCACTGCCTAGTATGTAAACTGCCCAGGTTCGAATCCCATAAAGGGTATGGCTAACTGATGAGAGCAGAATGAGCTTGAAATGGCCATATTAGTCTCCCAATTTAATTCTTTAACTCTTTGTCAAGAAAAAAAGAAATCTGGATTTGTAAATGTTTCGCAGTAGCAACTTGAGCCTGCTTAATGCCCCTAGTTGGGGGGCTGCAAGGCAAAAGAGATTGTAAAAAGTAGAACTGCAATAAACATTATGGGATTTTGCACAAAATATGACTTTGAGCAATAAAAGATCTGAGATAACATGATCAAGGTTAAGATGTACTTTGTTTTGAAGAAAGTGATATATTGGTATAAATCTATTCAAGCTGCAATCTTAAGCCTTTTTATTTAGATATACCGGTAGCTTCTTCTGAACTCACTGAGACTCACTTCAGAGTTGACATGCATAAGAGGGCAATGTTATTCTTTATATCTGGAAACATCCTACTACGGTATAAACAAAATATAAAATATTAAGACTCCTTAATTTATCACTGAATAAATTACTTTCTTTATTCTGCTTATCACATATTTATTAATTATACATAGATTTTGGTTATTTTTATAGTATTCTGCTAAAATCTACATTCACATTAAGCATGTGCCAGTTTTAATTTCCTTGTGGAATACTACTATCCTTGAAATATTCTTATTATATATTATTAATGCCATGTTAATATTCATTGAATGATATTGAATTGTCAGATTCTTCATAGAACATATGATGCATATGCAGTGCTTTTTTTGTAAAAAAAAAAAAGTCAGTTTTCTTGATCAGAACTAGTTTGGTCTAGTGGATAAGGCAACAGGCCAGAGATCAGAGGACTATGAGTTCAAGTCCTGCCTTATACAATGAAAGCCAGCTTGATTCAGTCACTCTCTCTCAGCCCAACTCACCTCATAGGGTTGTTGTGGAGAAAATAGGAGGAGGAAGGTATGTTTGATATGTTCAGTACCTTGGGTTATTTGTAAAAATAACAAATGCAGGATACAAATAAATAAAATATTTGAGGTGCCTAAGAAACAATGAAATGGTTGTCTGAATGGCTAATAGAGAGATTCACAAGGCTATCCAAGTTGCCAGTTCCCAGCATATTGCAGTCTTCTGTTTCTAAGCTACTGCTCTTTTAACGGCTTTTATAGAGCTGCATGCATTTTCAGAATGTGCCATGAATTAGATTTATGAGCTGTAACATACTATGCATTTTAGGGAGAATGACACAGAAAATAAACATTATGGGATTTTGCACAAAATATGACTTTGAGCAATAAAAGATCTGAGATGACATGATCAAGGTTAAGATGTACTTTGTTTTGAAGAAAGTGATATATTGGTATAAATCTATTCAAGCTGCAATCTTAAGCCTTTTTATTTAGATATAGCTTCCTCTGAACTCACTGAGACTCACTTCAGAGTTGACATGCATAAGAGGGCAATATTATTCTTTATATCTGGAAACATCCTACTACGGTATAAACAAAATATAAAATATTAAGACTCCTTAATTTATCACTGAATAAATTACTTTCTTTATTCTGCTTATCACATATTTATTAATTATACATAGATTTTGGTTATTTTTATAGTATTCTGCTAAAATCTACATTCACATTAAGCATGTGCCAGTTTTAATTTCCTTGTGGAATACTACTATCCTTGAAATATTCTTATTATATATTATTAATGCCATGTTAATATTCATTGAATGATATTGAATTGTCAGATTCTTCATAGAACATATGATGCATATGCAGTGCTTTTTTTGTAAAAAAAAAAAAAAAAGTGCCGGAACTCACACATGTCATACAACCCGCCTTGCCTACCCTACAAGTTTCCATCCAAAAAAAGGTGCCGGAACTCCGTTCTGGGCGTTCTATAACAAAAAAAAAAAAAAAGTCCTGTGCATATGTATGTTTTGCCACTAACTGTGAAACAGGTTGTTGTCATAGCCTATGTTGTATGGTAAGAGACAAGAGCTCCGTTTTAGAAGGGAGTGGGAAGGGCAATTGAAGTAAATGCTTCAAGAAACTGAGTAGAAAAAAGGGCTTAAAATGGATAAAAAACAGGTGCTTTGGGATGAAGAAAGAGTGTATCTAAAGGAGAGGCACAAGTACCACAAGAACTAGTAAAAGTGGATCAGGAAGCACCTAATCATGAGCAGAAATTCTGGAATAACTGTAATAAAGTACTTTTGGTAACAGCTAAGAGTGTAGTAGCCACAGACATCAGCTAATATCAAGCACAAAGAAGAATGAACAAAGATCTGTATTAAAGAAAGAGAAAATGATTGATATTAAACTTCAGATGGACAAAATCCTATCAAGTTTAGGCCTATGCAAACCTGTTCATGTGCTTCCCTCAGAGACCCACCACAATGCACTATACTGTATCTTCTCAAAGCACAATTTTTTAAAATGCCTCATCTGAGCATGGCAAAGTAGTTAGAGATAGCCTCTGCTGGGAGTTCTGCTTAAGGAAATCCACATTCTGAAAGATTCTGCACAGCTCTTGTCAATTCATTTGGTACTTATCTGGCTATGTACTCCCTATCAAAAATCTTAAAGAATGTGAGTCAGGCTCCATGAAACCAAGAAGGACATGTTGAGGTTCTTCTAAGCAGCTTCCTTAATTGTTCCTCACCTATAGAAAAAAAATCTTGCCAAACTAAAGCAGACTACTTGCACCATTAAACATATACTCTGAGAACTACGAGGGAGGAGCTGTCTTAACTCTCTTTCTCCCACACAAACTATCTAAGCTTTTGCTCTTCTGGAATGCATCTCCTCCCTCCTGAAAATCCAGACTACATTCCATCATGCCAATAACTTTTGTCTACCAACTTTTCACTTTCAAAAGCTGTAGGGCCTCTTGAACAATGGTTAGCCACAAAGATGTCACCACACGATATAAGGCAGCTTAATCTGATGACCCAGAACTGAAATTGCATGTCCATATGATAGGATTTGGCAGAAAGCTCACTCTCCTACTCTGGGTTCATTGTCTGCTAGCCACTCAGCCAATGGCAAATCCATCTTGATGGTCAAGAGGCTGCATAGAGCTACCCAGAGGCAACTTTTAGGGAAGATGGATAGCATAGAAACTTAATAATTAAATAAATATGCACAATGGCCCTGGTAGCATGGTTGCTCAAAGGTTTGATACTGCTAATTAAGGCTTATTGATTTCCTTAGCTTTAGGACATCTAATCTAAAGTTAGGGTTAAATAAGATCCTAAGTAATGATCTTAAGATCATAGACTTGTAAAATGTATTAGCTTATTAAGAAATATATACAACATAAACCAAGGATTGACAATGGGAACAAAAACATTGTCCTCTGGTTTGCTTTAAAGCTAATTGACATAACGTGAAGGTCTCCCTGGATAATATAATCCCCTATCTAGTTCTTATTTCACATTCTCTTTTCCTTTTATAAGTGTATGGTAATATTAATAAAATTCTGCAGGCCAATAAGTTTTATAAACAATCCTAGAGTTATATACCAGCCTTGTCCCAACTCTTTGAAGTCCTTTGTGTATCCCTTTCTTTTCTTAGTCTATTTATAAAACGGAGCCAGATGGGAAAAAAATCATTTTCTATTCTCTGCCTGGTGATTCTACACATGGTGAAACTCCTTAAATCCAATATATTAGACTATGTACATAATTGCAATGTTTAGAAGAGTGGCAAGAGAATCATGATAGAAGAATTTGGAGAGTATAGCAAAGACCTTTGAAATATGATGCATCAATACACTTAACACAAGTCATTCCCCAAAATACTGTATCTTATACAACAAGAGATAATCCCCTAGCGTGTATGATTTTTGTATCGGGTAGTTCTGAAATCAGTTTGCTCATTTCGTTAACGTGTTAACCTTTACCTCAGATATTTAAGCCAGATTCACATGAATGTGCTATAAATTTCAACAAAAGCACAAGTTAATTCCAAAACTAAGAGAAGCCATTTTCACAAACTTTCGTTTTTTAGAAGTTTTCCTCCCTCCTCTTTCACATCTGCTTGATAAAAGTAAGCTTTCCCAAATAGTTGGCCTGAAGGAAGAGGATGGGGATGTGAACAAAGACAACTTCCTTTCATTAACAAATCCTTTGATAGATCAAGCGTTTCACTGAAAAAAAATCCTTCCTTTAACAGAATAAATTTGTTCAGTTCAGCTATTTCAGAAAATAACATTTTAGGCATATTTATATACTAATGATGTCTGTGCACCTGTAATGTTTTAGAAAATCAAGAGGTTGTGAAAGTAACAGCCATGACCAAGTAGGCATATATATGTACATGATCAAATCCTATACACTTACTATAATGACTTTTTGCATATTGAACATGGACCCTCAGTATCAACATATATATCTCCCAAACACAGCCAAAATCTTTCCTAGCAGAGCAACAATTTTCTGTATATATTGTAGATATCAAGTCACCTTCATCTGTTTCTTCCTTTAAGATGCAACCTCAAGCAAATTGCTTCATTTTGTTCTATTGCTTGGCTCAGCTAGTAAGTCAATACTTAAACACATCCCAGTTTTTAACTTTCTTTCCTCTGCCTCTACTTCCTCTATTTAAGTGTATCCCAGTTTTTAATTTCCTTTCCAGTTTTCATATACCACTAAATTAAAACAGCAAATATAAGCATCACTGTTTGTTTCCCTATCTTTTAATGTGCTATTAGAAGAATAGATTCAAAACCTGGTTCCAAATTTCTAACATTAAAAAGGGAAGAAGAGATAAAAAGGAAAAGGGAAGATGGTTTAAAACTATGTAGATCTGAAAGACAGGAACAAAATATGATTCCTTATGTTCTAAAGTCTTATGTAAAATAGCACTATTGTTCCTTCCATTTCATCTGGAAACCAGTCTTTCATCAAAGTCTAAAAAACCAGAGCACCCTTAAAGACTTTTTATGAAAGGTGACTGATATTTTCATATAAAATAGCCTTTTTTCATTAGTATGCAATACCTCATCTTCAAATATGTGTTAGGCGACATGGTCAGAAAGCAAATTCACAAAAATAGAGGACACTGTTGTAATAACAAATGTGTTGCATATTAGAGAATATTTGCACAGCAAATAGTGTGTGGGGGGTAGGTAG
The DNA here is from genome assembly GCA_034064705.1 of Bothrops alternatus. Classification (NCBI taxonomy): domain Eukaryota; kingdom Metazoa; phylum Chordata; class Lepidosauria; order Squamata; family Viperidae; genus Bothrops; species Bothrops alternatus. Next base: position 11,632,729 of record JARGCV010000031.1, read on the forward strand.
CTAAAATTCACACAGCAAATTTGAATCTAAAATAATATATCTGGGAAAACAAGTTATATTTCTGTCTTGAACATTTCTTCTAACTCTTCTACCCACGTACCACCTGAGCACCTATCTGGCAAGCAGTTACAGTAAAATTTGCCAATCAAATTATGGCAACTGGCTCCATTTTTGCAGGGCTTGAAGGCACATTCATCAATGTCCATTGAACAGTTTTTGTCTGACAGAGAAGAAAATGAAATGTTAAAACTATAAATCATGTAAGGTTTGGGATAACAGAAAAGCTACTTCATAATTCAAGTGACAACTACATAATTTAACTTTTCCTGGTTGGGAACACAGTATTTTGTTTGTCTGACAGCTTTGAAGCAAGGGATTTGAAAAAAAAAAAGTATCATAAAGAGTAGTTAAATAAATTAAATGTTTTACAGACAAGATTATACAAACTGAAAATAAAGTGTTTACAAATATATTTCTTAGGGTGTTAGAAAACTGTATTTCCAACAGTATAATTAGAGTTAATATCATGTTTGCAAAGCATAAAAAAGGATATTTATAAGCCTAGACACATTGAAAAAATGTGATTTGGTTTTAAATTCTAAGTAGAGAAAAGAAGATCCCAGTGACAATCAATTAAATATTGATAGAATGGTTGTCATATCTAAAGTATAAGTATGCTTAGACAGCTACTACTGTGCAATGTATCTGCCATCTCAAGAATTCTTTCTCATCTACAACTCTATTTTGTACAAATCATATCAAATACAAGAATAGGAGCAATCATCACTACTTTGCATCATGATACCTAGTGTTTCTAATGAGCCCTTTTCAGCCAAAAATATTAAGCATGAATACAACACCATCAAGAAGGCCTGGCTGATCCTACTTAAACCTAACTTTTGCCATAATTTTTCCTAAAACTTATAATGGTAGACACAAATGGATTTCTTCACAATAAGGCAATATTTTCTCTTTTCAAAACAGATTTGACTCCTGGCAACTATCTAGACTAATCATTTCAGGTTTACTGGTAATATTTCTGGAAGTGGTTTGCCATTATCTTCTTCACGGGGCTGAGGAAGAGTGACTGGGGCAAGGCTACCTAACTGGCTTCATACTAAAGTGAGATTAGAATTCACAATCTCCTAGGTCAGGGGTAGGCAACCTTGGCTCTTTTATGACTTGTGGACTTCAACTCCCAGAATTCTGGGAGTTGAAGTCCACGAGTCATAAAAGAGCCAAGGTTGCCTACCCCTGTCCTAAGTTTTAGCCTTCTGCTTTACCCACTGTGCAAACTGATTCTCTAAAGTAACATAACTGTGAAAAAAATCCTACAGTTGGCAATAAAAAATATTAGCAAATACTAATTCTGGGCAGTGGTGAGTCTACCCTTTCTCGACGATGAGGCAATTTGCTTTATAGATTCAGAAGTGTCATTCTCAATACAGTTCATAATTGGCTTTGATGATCTTAATGATGAGAAGGGAAAATGGAAAACATGACCACCAGGTGTCCAAAATAGTTTGTTGCTTAAAGCAGAGCATAAAGATAGTACATCTTGTTTTTGCTAGTTATCATTCTATGCACTAAAAAAGCCCCTTAATAAGACCAGCCATGCAATAATTTCAGTACTGAATGTCTATGGAGATTCTCAGTCATCCAGGTCATGGCTGTCCCAAAGGTGCTTTTTCAAGTGGCAACTGAAGAAGTTTCTTGGATGAGAAGCGACATGTCTTCAAGGAAAAACAAAGTCCGGTTGCCTTTTGAAAAAAGACCTTTGGGACCATTTCAGTGCTGGTATCAAAGGCATTCTCCACTGCATGAGTATTAAGCATACCAAGGGGTCACTCACAAAGCACGTAGCAGATACAATTCTATTCCATTGGATTCCTTCAGCATCCCCACTCAATATGCCTTATTTTTACAGGCAATACTGCACAATTAAACTTTTATTCATTCAGCAAGTTTCCCTTCTTCTCCCCCTCCCCTTTTTGGAGCATGTGGTCCTCTCCCAGGTTTTTGTTTTAGACAATCACTCATTCCCCTAGAGCAGATTCTGTTGGGATGCTTGTGAAAAGCAATAATGGTTCCATAGAACTGTTTTCAGTATGAAAACACATCCAATACAATTCTTTTAATGATTCTTGTATAGTTTGTTACTACAACATTAGAATATTTTGCTGCATTGATGTTTCAGTTGATGTTCCATTACAGACCAGTACAGAACACAATTGGTAGCGCTTGAATTTTATTATTGTCATTTTCCTGCATTATCTTTAGTTTCACATTACAACTTTGGTTTTAAAAGGCATTAATCTATTGTCACAAACATTTATCTATAACCCTTATCTATAAACACATTGTTTTTATAAAATTATTCCCAAAGTAAAAGCTACTGAGTGAAATTAATAAATAATACTTGGTAGCATTTCCATGCAGCAGTCACATAAAGAAATAACAAATCTCATTTCATCTCACTTTATTCTTAGTTGATGAATGAACACATTTTCTCCAGATGATTTCAGCTCTTAAGCTTTCATTCTAATTAAAGAAATCGTGCTAATTATTTGCAGATGAGAAGCTTTCAGCAAATTATGCCTCTGATTTCATGTAAACAAGGCACTTTGGTTAATTTCTAACAGGAAGAGAAAATTGTGTTGTTGAACCATAATTGATTTTCCCTTTAATTTTATGCAACTTGCTGCTAGCTTTACTGTTAGAGAATTTTAATTTCTCTATTGGTGAAAAAATAAATCAGAAGCTCTCACAGTTGACTGCATTTAGCTGATTCAAATAAATTTCTTTATATTCATATCAAAATATTTACAATACCATACATTCTTCTTTACAGCAACATAGCTCAATGAAGACTTCTTACAGAGAGATACAGAAACAAACCTGAGACTGAAAATTCAGCTTCTAACTCAATACCTTTTGCACAGACTCAGTAGCACTTTCTTCACATTGGCTGACCGAGTTACCACATGACTCTTCCTGCTCATGAATATTCCAACACTCCTCCCTTCATGACAGGAAGAGACATCAGACCTATTGACTTAATACATTCTCCATAGTGAACACTACCCAATGGTTTAGTCATCATGTCTGCCAAATTCTCCTCAGAAGAACAATGATGTAAACTAATAAATTTTTCTTTTACAGCTTCCCTGACATTACAATACTTAATGTCTACATGTTTACTTCTGTTCTTCACCATGTCACCAGTTGCCATTTTTATACAAGCAGCATTGTCTTCAAATATATTTACAGATTCTTTTACATTAATATTTAAATCTTGCAACAACTGTACATACCATGTTACTTCAGAACACAATTCAGATAAAGCAATAAACTCTGCTTCCGCTGTTGAAATAGCAACAGTTGTTTCTTTTCTGGACTTCCATCCAATCAGAGTCCCTCCAAACAATATTATAATCCCAGAATTTGATTTGCTTGTGTTTATGTCATTTGCATAGTCACTATTGACATAACACTTTAATTTTAATTCCTAAGTAATCTGTATTTGAAGACCCAAATTTATAGTTCCCTTTAAATATCTGAGAACCCTTTTTACACCCATCCAATGTAACTTTGTAGGTGCAGCAGTAAAACAACTCAAAATGCTTACTGTGCAAGCTATGTCTGGTCTGGACCACTGTGATAGATATAACAAACTCCCTATTGCTGAGTGATATATCTCTTGATCACAAGTTTCACCTTTGTCCGCACTTAAACTATTATAAAAATCCGTACTCATGGGTGTGGGAGCAGTATTGCTATCTTTCATATTATATTTTTCCAATAACTGCTCAATTTTTCTCCTTTGACTGAGAATATAACCACCTTTTTCACTTTTCTGTATCTCTACACTGAGATAATTTTTTATTTCTCCCAAATTCTTTAATTCAAATTTCTTTCCAAATTTATCAGCAAATTCCTTGACTTGTGATGCATCCTTTGCAATGAAGCAAAGATCATCCACAAATGATAACAGTAGACAATTCCCTCCTTGTAACTGTCCAGTATATATACAATTATCAGCTTTGCAACTCTTAAATCCAAGACCCTTTAAAGCAGTATATAAACAGATATTCCAGTTTCTGGCTGACTGCTTCAGCCCATAAATAGCCTTGTTTAATTTATACACCATGTTAGGTTTTGCAATTTCATATCCTGGTGCTTGGATCATATAAATTTCTTCCTCTAACTCAGCATTGAGGAATGCAGTTGTGATATCAAAGTGCCAGATTTTATGTTTATATGCTGCTGCTAACGCCACTGCTAATCTTATACTCTCACTTTTCACAGTTGGCGCAAATACTTCATTATAGTGCACATTCTTTAATTGTGAAAAACCTAGTGCCACTAACCTAGCCTTATACTGTATATCATTATTTGGCAACACCTTTTTCTTATATACCCACTTACAACCCACAGCTTTGGTTCCCTGTGGCAAAGTCACTGATTTAAATACTTCATGGTCTCCCATGGATTTCATCTCTTTATCCATGGCCTCCTTCCATCTTTCTTGTTCACCTTTTAGTAATGCCTTTTAGTAATGCCAACACCTCTTTATAACTTCTTGGCTCATACCACACATTGCAAACCTTTACTTTGCTGGCAGAATACCTGTCAGGCGGAATTCCTTTGTTACATCGCTCTGACCTACATGGTATTAACTGCTCCTATGTCTCAAATCTTTCTGGTTTCATATCTTGTTCAGCCTCTCCTCCCTGCACATTGATATCTTCAATAATCATTTTTCCATCATTAGATGAGTTATTGTCATTAAATAGATCACTGTCATTAAGTGAGACATAACCAGAATTTCCATTAATTCTGTCCCAATTTTGTTCTGCAAAATTAGCAGACTTTGAAATTACAATTCTTTTACTTCCATCGCTAAAGTGATATTCTTTTGACCCTGGCTCATAGCCCACAAACCTGAGCTTTCTTGCCTTTTGCTGTCCCTTTCTTCTGATTGCTTTCGGAATATATACCCATGCAGTACTTCCAAAAATTCTCAAATGTGCCAGTGATGGCTTTCTCCCATATAGAATGGCATATGGAATATTATTAATGGAGGAACTCGACAGCCTGTTAACTATATAATTGGCAGTCAATATGGTTTCTCCCCAATATGACCTGCTCATACCAGAATCCTCTAATAATGAATCTTTGCAAAACACCATTCCTTCTTTCAGCTACACTGTTCTCTGTTGCTGTGTAAGGATTTGTACATCTGTGTCTTATCCCCAACTGCCCCAACCCTTGTTGGAATTTAGTTGACATAAATTCAGTACCTCTGTCAGTTTGCAACTGACACACTTGTCATCTGTACCTTCTCTCTACAAAACGTACCCACTATTTGAATTGTTGTAGCACCTCTGTCTTTCCTCTAAGCAAGTAGCAAAACGAATGCCTGCTATAATCATCAACAATTACCAGTGCATATTTTGCTCCTCCCAAACTGGCTTGCATAGGTCCCACCAGATCTTCATGGACCAGCTCTAGAGCTCTTTTTGTTTGTCTTGTGCTATATTTACTAACTGGGAATGCCTTTGACTTCGATGCTTTGCATACTGCACAGTCCAAATATGTTTTGCATCCCTTCAAATTTAGTCCTTCTGCAAACTCTTGCATTTTCTGCAAAACTTTAAAGCTTGCATGGCCAAGTCTTCTATGTAGAAGATGAATGCACGAATCATGCTGTGCAACATTCTTAAATATATGGGAACATTGAACCTTTTGTCCCTGCAATACATAGATTATCTTCCTTTATGCCTTCTGCACAAATATTCCCATTCCTTTTGATGAGACACTTCCCATTTACAAAAATGGTCTCAAAACCTTGTTTGTCTAAATTAGACACACTTAACAAATTATGTTCCATCTCAGGTACACAAAGCACATTGGTAAACTTTGATTCCAAATATGGAATTTTTACATCGCCTTTTCCAATGACTTTTGCTTTCTGGCCATTTGCCAAAGCCACAGCTTCTTTGTGCTACTGGAATAAACCTGCAAAATAATTCAGAGTCATTAACAATTGTTTGACTTGCCCCACTATCTATTAGCCACTTGTCACTGTTGTTGCTACAGCAAACTTTTGCAACACCAAAATGTTCCTTTTGCAAATCAGTCCTTTTTGCTTGCACAAATGTCCTTCACTGCAAATTGTTCCTCTGCAAACAGTTCCTTTTCAGATGTGTGTTTCCTCCACAAATGTAGCAATTCTTTTCTTGCTGAGCTCTCTGCTTGCAAAATCTCTCTTTTGATGCAACTTGGTCCCATCTGCTTGTTTCTTCTCTGGAGACTTGCAGTCTGGACCCCCCCTCAGGAATTTCACCTCCTCGTGGCTGTTCCTAAAATGTTGCTTTTCTTCTTCATTAAGCAAACATGCCTTTAAAATTTCAAAATTTAAGTCTTGCTCTTCTTTACACTCAAATATTGCAGAAACAGTGTCCCAGGTTTTATCTAAACTGTTCAACACCAATAAAACCTTCTGGGACTCAGGGAATTTAATCCCACATTGTTCTAAGTCCAAAAATAAACTTTGCATTTTATTTAAAATGCTGTTCCACAGATTCACCTGGTTGCAAACAGGCCCTGAAACGTTTTCTTGACAATTGCACTATATTGCAGGCAGAAACATTCACGTGCACAGCTCTCAACTTCAACCAAATCTCCTTTGCAGTCTTTAAATTTGCAACATTTAGAAATTGTTCATCATCTAAATTCAAGATGAGATAAGCCATTGCTTGATCATGACTTTTCTGATCAGCAGCTGCAAACACTTGTGGTGGATTTTCTATGATATACCACAGCTCTTTTGCTTTGAGCAAACATTCCATTTTAGCAGCCCACACAATGTAATTCTGGCCCAAATGAGGCACAGAGTTTTCCTCAAATTCCAATGCAGCCAATGCTAATTCTGTCTTGTTCTTATTCTTTCTAAACACAGGCAATTTCTTCTAGCTTTAAATTACTATGCAGTCCTTAGTAAACTTTAGGCCCATAACCTGTTAGAGAATTTTAATTTCTCTATTGGTGAAAAAATAAATCAGAAGCTTTCATAGTTGACTGCATTTAGCTGATTCAAATAAATTTCTTTATATTCATATCAAAATATTTACAATACCATACATTCTTCTTTACAGCAACATAGCTCAATGAAGACTTCTTACAGAGAGATACAGAGACAAACCTGAGACTGAAAATTCAGCTTCTAACTCAATACCTTTTGCACAGACTCAGTAGCACTTTCTTCACGTTGGCTGACTGAGTTACCACATGACTCTTCCTGCTCATGAATATTCCAATATTTACTCTTCATTCTTTATGCAGAAATTAACTGTTTAGACTAGTATAAGAAGACTCTTGACAACCCCTGAAACATAGAATCTCTAGTAGTAAAGAGTTTGCATTTTTGGTGGATTCTAATTCCTTCCAATTCCCACAATAGCATAATGTTTCTGTCTGATCTTAATTGTATTGCCATATTTTTTCACAAGTTGCACAAGATACAGGAACCACTCAATTTAAAATTTGACTACAGCTCAATTGAATAATCACAATTGTTAAATTATCAACTGGGATGCATAAATTTCCATGTGTTTTTGACAGGTCAGTGACATCTCTCTATCTAGCTAACTGCCTGAGGAAGTGATCTGGTTATCTACCTAGCTGGAATTGACCGATACTATGGGTCAAAGCTTTAACTATATTAAAGCTTTTTTCCCTAACCTTAAGGCTAAGCATGGGGTTTGCAATTTGCCACAGAAGCTGTTAATCCTTATCATCCACTCTATCTAGATCAGGGGTGTCAAACTCACAATGTCACATGACGTGTCGTGACATATCATGACCTTTTTGCCATTGCTGGCAATGGGGTGGGTGAGGTTTCACTATGATGTATCCGGCCCATGGGCCGGCAGTTTGACACCCCTGATCTAGATGCACACAAAGAGAGATATACACACACACAAACAGTTCTTGTTATTGTTTTTGTATTTTTTGAAAGCAGAAATCCTATATTCCTATAAAGGAGATTCTAAGAGATACTCTCACTTTCCCACACAATTATTCATGTATTAATGCAAGTATCATGTATCATGCATGTTATGTTTCGGGATCGGTGAGGCATTGATGAGGTAACTGGTGCAAACATCAACTCATTTATTAAGTTAACACAGAAGCAGCACTAACTGACGCTTAACCACTATTTATACAGATCGCTACTAGGTGGCGGCCAATAGAATTAAAGCAGTATTTCCTGCTTAAACACAAGCTAACGAGCATGTAGACAGTCAGTCTGGAGTTTAAACCAGTGCAGCTGTTTGACTGTTTCCAACAGTTTCCAAGTAATTAGCATCAATACATAACAATGCAAGTATTAATTTCTGTTATGTATGAGGGTCTGAAGACTCTTGTTAGATGAAGTAAAGAAATATTAAGCAAAAGTACAGTTCTTTGAGTAGAAAGAAAATTCATTCAGGCATTCAATATTAATAATTATAAAGAATAAAAATATTCTATCAAACCTGATTTAATTTTTTATGAAGGATACAATTCAATGCATTCTTTAGAAATTTATTCTGAGTTGTTTTTCATAAAGTCTAGCTACCTCATTTACAAACTTCCATAAAGCTTACAAAAAATTTTCAGAAGTTTATTTCTTCTTCAAAAAATGTTTTGAAAGTTACAAGGGAAAATGAGAACTGCAATACAATATTAGCAAATCCTCATTTGTATCTTTGAAGGAATGACAGGAAGTGTTTATATGTATATTAGGCTTTGAAAAAGTCTGAAAGAATGCATAGACACAAACCCCTAAAGCTGCTTCTCAAGGCAACATTCATTTTAAAGAACTAAGCAATGCAACCATGTTGCTTGTTCATTTCCTGCAGAAACTATTTTGGAAGACTGAGATGAGCTTTTTTTTCACAGCATTACAGAACCTTGGCAGCAATAATAAAGATTTGATTTATAATAGCATTGGTATACTTCTATATCTTCATCACATATTCCAAGTAAATGTAATTCAGCAGTAGTGGTTGAGAATGGATGGAGCATTATAAACAAGATTTAAATTAATGGTTACTTTTTCTTTTGAAACTGAACCCCTATTAAAATCTAAGAACAGCCCAACTGATTTGATTAATATATTCTATAAATACACATGGCTGATAGCCCTCAATATTCTAACTGGCAGTTTGTTGCTGCTGCTGCTATTACATTTCTTTCCTCCCAGGGCTGAAAGTGGCATGCATAGTATTCTGTCCCCCAACAGCTTTGTGAATTAGGTTAGATATCACCACCACCAAACGAATTCATAACTGGCTGACTGATTGCACTCAAGATGTAGTCCTCAATGGAACTGAATCTATATGGAGGGAAGTATGCAGTGGGCTATCCCAAGACTCTGTTTTAGTCCCAATACTCTTCAACACCTTTATCAATGATTTGGATGAGAGAGTAGATGGTGAACTCATCAGATTTGCAGATGACACCAACCTGGTAGCAATAGCCAACAGTCCAGAAGATAGGCTTAGGATACAGAAGGATCTTGACAGACTTGAACATTGGGCACTATTTAAGAAAATGAAATTCATTGGTGAAAAAAATGAGGTTCTACATTTAGGCAAGAAAAACCAAATGCACAGGTATAGTATTGGTGGCACCTGGTTCAATAGTAGTAACTGTGAGAGGAATCTTGGAGTGCTAGTGGACAATTACTTAAATATGAATCAGGAGTGTACTGCAGCTGCCAAAAAACCCAGCACAGTTCTAGGCTGCATTAACAGAGGGATAAAATCAAGATCACGTGAAGTATTAATACCACTTAATACTGCCTTGGTAAGGCCACACTTGGAATACTGCATCTACTTTTGACTGCCAGATGTAAAAAAGATATTTAGACTTTAGAAAGAGTGTAGAGAAGAGCAACAAAGATGATTAGGAACTGGAGGCTAAAACATATAAAGAACAGCTGCTGGAATTGGGCATGTCTAGTTTAATGAAAAGAAGGACTAGGGGTGACATGATAGCAGTCTTCCAATATCTCAGGTGTTGCCATAAAGAAGAGGGAGTCAAGTTATTCTCTAAAGCGCCTGAGGGCAGGACAAGAAGCAATGGATGGAAACTAATCAAGAAGAGAAGCAACCTAGAACTAAGGAGAAATTTCCTGACTGTTAAAACAATTAATCAGTGGAAGAGCTTGCCTCCAGAAGGTGTGAATGTTCTAATGCTGATATTTTTAAGAATAAATTGGACAACCATTTGTCTGAAACATTATAAAGTTTCCTGCTGAGCAAGGGGTTGAACTAGTAGACCTCCAAGGTCCCTTCCAATTCTTATTCTGTTATTCTGTTAATCTGAGAGAGAGTGACTGACTTAAAATAACTCAGTGAGCTTCTATACCTGAGACTAGATTTAAATCTGGGACTTCTCACTCATAGCCTAACATCTGAACCATTATACAATTAACTACTTTTTTTCAAAATTATGTAACCTCTTCCAAAAGAAAGAAAAATCCTCAATTGTACTGGAGAAACATTATCTCAATAATTTCATAATTTATAATTTTATTTATAATCAAAATTAGTGAATGAAATCCTTGAGTCTAACCACTGTATATAGAATGGCCACCTCATGTTTGTGAAAAAACAGGGCTGGGCAAATTGCAATTTTCAGTCAATTCACAGATAATTTTTGGACTAGTATACAAAGTTTAATTTATCTTCTCACAGGAGTCATTGGCTTTTCCAGTAGCATTACTGGCAAAGAATAGGGGCAGAGAGATTTTTTTTAAAAAAAAAGTATGTCAAAAAGAGATGAAGTGCAATAAAATAAAAATAAAATGAGAAGATAGGGAAAATGGGTGCCCAAAATTCTTCAAATCACTAGCATGTAGCCTCATCGATTACCCACAAAATGAACAAAACATGCAGTACATTCTACAACAATTACAACATACCTATCAAAAAGTAATAACTAACTTGAACTAGTTATTAAATTTTGCTAGAGGTGTTTTGACCAAAGCAGGAGAACATGCAGTATACCCATCCCTTTTAAAGCAGCCAAGTCTTTCTAAGGCTCATGAAGCTGCTTCAGAAACTGCATCCACTTACCTATGGGGGCATTCAGAAGCAGCCATGTGACTCTGAAAAAATATATATAGCTGCTTTAACCATTTGTAAAGAAGAGCACTGTATGTATTCCATCTGTTTCAAAGCCACCTCTTTCAAAGGATTTGCATAATAACACTACTAGTCATTAATCCTTTTATACAGCATGGATCGCAAGTACTTTTTAAATTTATTGTCAATTAACTTGAAAATAACATCATCTCAAATCTTCTTCTTATGATCAGAGAATTAAAGGGCATCATCAATGACCCTGACTGCAAAATAGCACATTACTTATGTCTAAAATGCAATCACCACCAGCTATTTAATTTTGTAGGAAATAATAAAGACTTTAATTATTTACGCTTTCATTTAAAATCTTAGCCAACACCTTACCAGTGAAACCTGGAGGACAAATACAAGTGCAATTTTCAACCAGATCTAAACATGTTGAATTGTTTTTGCAGAAGCTGCAGGAACAGTCATCAAAGTTGATTTCACGGTTCAGACCTTCAAATCCTTGATTGGAAAAAAAAAGAGGTGGGAGGGATTATATTATCTATCATTGCCAGTATTTATTTTTCTGAATTCTCTCTTTGTAAATAATCAATCAAGCCTTATCAGAATACTCCATAAAATACTGTTCTTCCATGGCTCGTGGCAATTTTTTCCATCTCAAGTTTTTTGTCCGTCATTAGTAAAAATTTCTCCTTTGTCCTTACTCACTTTAAATATATTTCTTGCTCAAATTTTCACAATTCAATATGGTACATTAAAAATGTCTATTTTACAGATAAGAAGCCAGTTGGCTATATCCAAAACCTGAATGATTATTTTATTTTAAGAAGTTCCATGGGTTCTTCTATATTATTTCCATAGAACATGAAGCAGGAAAAGAAATTTCAGAATTTTACTTGCAATTCTTTTCCTGTTTTATACAGTAATATGAGGAATATGTTGCTCGATTGAGGGATCTGTTTAATATAACTTTAATTTTTATTGGTTTTATAGTAATAGAACAAAAAATAGTTACTACAATATAATTGTGTATAGTATACATATATCATAAGGCACCTTACCAACCACATCCCCCTCTACATCCTCCCTTTCAACTTCTATCCCCCCACTTTCTCTACCTCCCTCACTCTCCTCATTCCTCCTACAACTCCCTACTTCCCTTCTCCTTCACTCCTCAAACTCCTCCTCCTCCTCAAATGTGGTTCTGAGGTGCCGCTAAAACAATCCATATCTAAACTTATATAACACAATTAAGTATCAGATACTACAAATAATAAAATTATGAATCCCCCCAACCACCCCCCCACTTCCCAGAGTGAATACAGGGTAAGAACACAAGAAAACCCACTAAATTACCCCAAAATATTATTTAAAACCTATTGAAAATACTATATTTTACAACCTAACAGATAAATATTTAATTATATGCTAAATACAATTTCTTAAAATGATATCTCCCTTGTATATAGTCTATCCATCTTTTCCAATCCATCATATATTTCTCATTTGAATGGTCCTTCAAATATGCAGAGATTTTGGCCATTTCTGCCATATTTGTTACTTTCAAAATCCATTCTTCAATAGATGGTAATTCTGGCTTCTTCCAATATTGTCCCACCAACAATCTTGCTGCTGTAATCAAATTCAAGATTAAGTTTGTCTCTCTGGTGGTACAGTCTTTTATAATACCAAGCAAAAACATCTGTGGTAAAAATTCAATACGTTTTTTCAAGATATTTTGAAGAATCCACCATATTTTTATCCAAAAAGCCTTAATTTTTTTACAAGTCCACCATACATGAAAATAAGTAGCGTCCGTACTATCACACCTCCAACACTTAGCTTGTAAGTTAGGATACATACATGATAATTTTTTTGGATCCAGATGCCATCTATAGAACATTTTATAAAAAAATTCTCTTAAATGAGTCGCTCGTGTAAATTTTACATTTTTCACCCAGATCCTTTCCCAAGTATCCATCATGATTGGTTGTCCAAAATTTTGTCCCAATTTTATCATACAATCCTTAACCAACTCAGTTTCAGAATCAATTTCTATCAATGCATTATACAATCTTTTAATATGCATGGGCCTTTGATCTATAACTTGTTTAATTAAATTTTCATCTGTTGAAGATAGGCCCATCTTAAAGTCTTTTTTCCATCTAGACTCCAATTGTGCATATGGAAACCAAGTATAAACAATTCCTTCATCCCTTAACATATTCAAAGACTTCAGTACTAGCAAATTCCCTTCTTTAATTAGGAGTTTCTCATAAGGCACCACATCTAAAACTTGTGATCTATTTATATTCTCTACTGCGTGTCTGGGAACTGTCCAAAGAGGAATCTTTGCATTTAATTTATACTGATACTTTTTCCAGACACGCAGCAGAGCGCTTCTCAATATGTGCTCTTTGAAGCTCCTATCCACCTTTTTATCATAAACCCGATATGCATGCCAACCATATAATAAGCCGTACTCTTCAATATTCAATATTCTGTCATTGGTTAAATTAATCCAATCACTTATCGCTACTAAAGCAGCAGCATGATAGTACAACTTAAAATTGGGCATTTTCAAACCACCTCTTTCCCTTATATCCTGAATAATTTTTAATTTAATCCTCGGTTTCTTGCCATTCCAGACAAATCTATTAATACCCTTCTGCCACTCCTCCAAATTCACATCTTTTTTAAGTATAGGTAGCATTTGAAAAAGAAATAAAAATTTTGGCAATACATTCATTTTAACTGCTGCTATCCTACCCAACAAAGATAATTGTAATTTAGCCCATTTATCCAATTCTATTTGTATCTTAATCCACAAAACTTGGTAATTGTTTTTATATAACTTCCCATTAGAAGCTTCAATATCAATCCCTAAATATTTAACTTTCTTAACTATTTCACAACCCGTTATTCTTTCCAAATCTTGTTTTAAGTTACCATCCAAATTTTTTGCTAACATCTTTGTCTTAGATATGTTTAGTTTAAAACCCGATACCCTACCATAATTTTTAATTAACTCCATCAAAATCTGTACTGACTGCTTTGGTTGAGACAATGTCACAAGCAGGTCATCAGCAAAAGCACATAATTTATAATCATGTTGTCTAATCTGTATACCTTTTAAATCATCTACTACTCTTATCTTATTCAATAAGACCTCTAACGTTAAAATAAACAACAATGGAGATAAAGGACATCCCTGTCTAGTACCTTTCTCTATCTTAAATGAATCTGTTAAATGCCCATTCACAATAATGTGACCTGTTTGTTTCTGATAAACAGCCAATATGGAATTAATAAACTGATCCCCCATTCCCATATTATGGGTCTGGATTGTTGCCTTAATTTTTTCCAGTTCATCAGATACACCTTTGCCTTGGTTCTCAATCTTATTCTCCAAATCCTCAATCTTACTCTCCAACTTTTTCTCCATTTTATCAAACCTTTTTTCAAATCTTCTCTTCAAATCCTCAGTCAAATTAAGAGTCATTGTTGACAATGCAGCCTGTAGATCTTTCACAGTAAGCATTTCTGAAGAAGCTTGTATAGGCAAAGGGTGAGATTCTATAGTTGCTGAAGAAGGAGGGGGAGCAAGAGAGCTGGTCACTGCTTTAGAGGGCTGAGCTGGAGAAGATACCACCTTTGAGGAAACTAACTTAGTTTGTCTAGAAGTCATTTTGTTCAAACCAAAATTTTTACCAAAATATATCCTCCTCTTATCTTCTTGAATTACAATTTATAAGATTTTAAAATGTAAATCTGAGCCATCTCATAGCGATCGCTGTAAACGCTTGAGAAAAAGAAAAAAAATTCACTTTCGCTTTCCGGTAACTTTCTCTTTACAGTAAAAGCGATCGCCATCTTGGATACATTATGTTGATTGTAGAAATACGTGGTCAGAAGTAATATATAAAGAAATACTTGCAGTACTAGACTCCTGTATTCACTCCGCCTGCATGTAGGTCTCTTTAAAAAGTTTTCCTCGAGCAGGAGCTGGTCGCAGCGTCTGAGCCTGTTTACAAACAGGAACGTCTCTGGGTAGGAGCCTCTTCAAGCTTTTTCCTAGGGAGTTCTCACTCTTGCCCCCTGATAACTTTACCAGGGGGATTTCAGAGGAACTCAACCTTAGCCTGATGCTCTTCACCCCTTCTTTGCCCGAAAGGGGGGTTTTTCACCGCAAAAAACAGCTGGTGTTCGCTGTTTATGCGGCTTAACAAACCCAGAAGAACGGAGCCTCCAAAGAGGCTATAGCGACGCCAGCGGAGCCACCCGGAAGCCTGGGATCTGTTTACCGTAATATAAAGGTTTGGGTGATCATACTAGAACTGGAGAGATGAAGTTGAAATTCTTGTTGAATTAGGAAATTTGCTAGGAGACTTTACTCTCTGACTCTCAGTTTAAAAGGGAGCTAATTTATTTATTGGAAGAAAAGTAGAATAATGCAAGCTAGTAAGAAATAATTGAGCAAAAGTACATTTTCACAGAATGCTTGATATATAAAATTAGATAGCATAATTGCTTCCTGAGAAATATACCATCTTAGTCAGAGATAGCTGCTTTGACATACTAGTCCAGTCAAGCTCATTTTGATGTTGCATGCATATAAACCCTAGACTTCTATGTTGCTCTCTATTCTGTGTACTGAAAATCCTAGGGACCTACACAACAGAAAAGGTTTAGCTATATAATGTTTGAAGCATCCTGTTTGATGTTCTTGAAGGGCCCAATCACATCAGGAATTTTCAAACAAATTACTTTCAGGATGAAGTTGAGACAATAAATAATATCAGTTATTTGAGCCTTTTCAAATGAAATAGGGAAAACCCAGTAGATCTCCTGCTGACTATGTATCCAAATGCTTGTCATCTCAACTTTCTTTACCTAGTTCCTAGAACCATACCTTTGAATTCATCAATTAATCTGAAAATAAAATTCATAAATTCATATACCATTAGGGCAAAATTTGCTAACTTTTTGAGTTCCCAAATATATTTTTCTGTGACTAAATAAAAATAATAATCCCATGATTTATTGCATTTAGAGCCTTTATTTTTCTGTGTATTACCTCATTGTTTCTGGTGGAATGATTACCTTGCATCTGAGTTATAACTGGTCCAAAGTCCTTGCTGTATAGAGGGATTTTTGAACTGACAGAGAACTCTCCATTTTGGTATCTGACATTTTATGCTCTTATAAATCTATTCTAATGCATGGTCACGCTACAAAATGACTATCATTAAGTGCTGTCACAGGCCATGGCTGCAGGAAGACCATGACTAATGCTAAGCTATCAGCACCCACAGTGCGAGGCATATTCTCGTAATTTCTCAAAATGACCATGGAACCAATTTCTACTGATCCCTAAGTCATAAAACTTTGCAATTACCCTGACTTCATTAATAATGTATACAGTTGCAGATCTCATTCACATAAAAACTTTAATCAGACTCATGTCTCCTTTCCTGATAACAACCAATTCACTAAATTATCGCTGTAAATACCAAGTGCTATTTTCTCTAAATCCAGACAAGGAAATTACTGAAAAACAGAACAAACAGTGGGATCTGTCTGAAGTGCTTTCTCAAATCACACATTCTTTGCATTGTGGTCACAGATGTAAGCCAGTGGAAATTACTGAATTAGATTTTAAATTAGTACCTGTGGTAATTGCATATGGCAGAATAGCATCCCAGGAAGTTTAGAACATTATCACAAGTTATGTTAACTATTGGACATTTTGGAATGATTTCTACATATTTGCAGGACACCCACATAATGACAGAGATCCTCTAGGACCACAGGCATCTGCAGAAGGACCGAGGTGAGGAGGGGGTGGACAGAGAAAATGACAATATGCTTGCCCTATTATCAGGAGGCAAATTATGAGACAAATTTGCTTGCACAGATAAGTAGTCCCATTTGTATGATAATGTCACGATGCATGTCACAATGATGTCATTTAGACATCATTGTGGATTGTTATGGGTGCCTATGCAAAAAGAGTTAAAGAATCCTGTGCAAGGATAAAATAGACAGGTAGCCAGTGAAGGTAATAGCATGACATTTCTTATTTTTAGGTCCATAATTATACATAAAACTTGGCTGAAAGCTCATCCAAAAGAGTACCACATAATGTGCCTGACTCTAGTCTGGTCTAATCTGGAAGGTACCAGGAAAAACATAACTTTGGCCAGATCACACTTTCTTTGTTAGCAGAATTACAGAATAGGATGTAACAGCAAGTTGCTCATGGACTCCAACATGCCCATCAAACTCCCTTCCCAATTTTAACTTTATTTCTTTGGGACTATTTTAAATTTAAAAACAGAAGAGGTTGTTGTTGTTGATGATGATGATGAAGACTCAAGGCAACATACATACTTCATGCTCCTTTCTTCTCTACTACATAGTCCTGTGAGGTGGTTTGGGCTAAGAGAAATCAACTGGCCCTCACAGCTGCCTCTCACACCTAGAGGAGTTTTATATATTTATTAGATTGTTATACTGCCTGTATTATTTTTATAAATAATTCAAAGTGGCGAACCAAAGCTACTATTCCTTCCACCTCCTATTTCCCCCACAACAACCATGTGAGGTGGATCGGGCTGCCAATTGGACTACGATTGTCCTCTCTCTTATGGCAGCACAGATGCCATCCACAGCTCAGAAGGCCACAGCAGTTGTCTCTCCCTCAGAACGACACTGACTTTCTCTCCCCTACTTAGTCCTTTCTTTCCCGCCTTTTTCCAGTCTCTCCTCCAGAGGCTGCCTCTTCCTTTTCCCCCTCTGAGCTGCTGGACCCTGTAGTTCTGCTCCCTTGCACTTTGATTTCACTGCCTCCGATGGAGACTATGTCTCCCAGAAGGCCACTGCAGCGTTCTTCTCCTGTTCAGAGTTCAAGGGGCCAGGTACATTTATTTATTTTAGGGAAAAAAAACTAACTTTAATCATAATTTTTCTGAATGTCTCCAGAAAAAAATGCATAACTGAAACAGATGGCCTCAAAAATAAATGACAAATGCACTTACTTTTCAGCCTAATTAAATCTGCACCAAGGCTTGCATTAATGAGTAAAGATTCATTGATTATCACCAAATCATTTAACAAGTTCAGTCCTAATTCTGCTGTCAAAAGGGGAAAAAATAAAGGAATAAAGTGAAAATAGAATTGGTTAAAGCTTGAAACTTGAAAGCAAATATGACTAATTATCGAGTTTTTGTTAATATAATATTCCTTGTGGCCAGATGCTTACAATATATGAGAATGTATTCTAATGGGGCAGCATAGTTTTGCAGCAAGGCTCTCTGACCTCTGTTTTATTTTTCTGCTTTTTCTTACTGTTGTTCTAACATGGTTAGGAAGCACAAGCAAAGTGTCAGACATATATTCACACTTACTGAGAAAACTATTCACTTGCCTCTGAACAGGTTTCCTTGGCAGACATAGATGCAAATGAAAATTCAGGACTGAATAGGCTATTTGGTAGGAAGGAAACTTTTGTTGTTGTTTTTCAAGTTTTGAAGATTGGTAAAAAGACAAACCTTTCACTTTCAGGTAATTTTGGCAAACTGACATTCAGAATAAAGATGTATTATGTTGAATAACAAGCTTTCAGGGCAAAAATCAATTATATCCATTAAAATCAAGATAGTCACATGGATTCTCTTCCATGGAAATGCCCTGAAAAACTTGGAAAAACCAGAGCATTACCTTCTTTCTCAGTTAAATAGATATTGTTTTCAACAATAGTTGTTCTAAACTATTACATTTTTCTGTTAGTCATGATGAATTTTTAAAAAACAAAAGCTTAGCAGGGCCCGTATCATAGACAGGAAAGCCTCTAAGAAAATACAGAAATGGATGAAAATTTTCTCAAGAGCTAGATTTCTAGAAATGACACCACCTTTATCAAAAAAAAAAAAAGGTTTCAATAGGGAAGGAGAGGCCAACACATGAAATTGTATTAATATATAGCATGACTACTTATTTTCATTGTTATCCTGCCTTTATTATTTTTAGAAATAACTCAAAGCTCTGAACATACCTATTATTCCTTCCTCCTATTTTCCCCACAACAACAACCTTGCAAGGTGGGTTGGGCTGAGACAGAGAGAGACAACTGACTTTCATGCCTAAGGCAGGACTAGAACTTACAAGCTCCAGGTTTCTAGCCTGGAGTCTTAACCATTAAACTAAACTGGCTCTAAAATGATTATGCACCTATGTTCACCTCACAGAAAAATAAACAGCCCTCTTTCTCACAAACATGGACTATATCAAGGATATATCCATTATCTTTCCCTCTCATTTGTCTAGATCACATTTCAAGAGTTAGAACCATTCTATTCTAGTGCTGGTAGAAATAACTATCAGGAGTAGGCCACCCTAAGGAAAACTTGCCATCTATTATCCTTCTTTTGAGAGGGTGTATCACATATTATCAGGTTCTGGAATGGGGTGGATCCTGCTATAGTAATAACAATAACAATAACAATAACAATAACAATAACAATAACAATAACAATAACAATAACAATAACAATAACAATAACAATAACAATAACAATAACAATAACAATAACAGTAACAGTAACAGTAACAGTAACAGTAACAGTAACAGTAACAATAACAACAACAACAACAACAAAAACAATAATAATAACAACAACAACAACAACAACAATAATAATAATAATAATAATAATAATAATAATAATAATAATAATAATAATAATAATAATAATAATAATAATAATAATAATAATAATAATAATATTGTTGGAAGGGACCTTGGAGGTCATCAAGTCCAAGCCCCTACTCAGGCAGGCAGAAAACCCTACACCATTTCAGACAGATGGCTGTCCAGTCTCTTCTTAAAAATTTCCAGTGTTGGAGTAATTCACCGCTTCTGGAGGCAGGTTGTTCCATTGGTTAATTGTTCTAACTGTCAGGAAGTTTCTCCTTAGTTCTAGGTTGCTTCTCTCCTTAATTAGTTTCCATTCGTTGCTTCTTGTCCTGCCCTCAGGTGCTTTGGAGAATAGCCTGACTCCATCTTCTTTCTGGCAGCCCCTGAGATATTGGAACACTGCTATCATGTCCCCCCTCGTCCTTCTCTTCATTAAACTAGACATACCCAATTCCAGCAACTGTTCCTCATATGTTTTAACCTCCAGTCCCCTAACCATCTTTGTTGCTCTTCTCTGTACTCTCTCTAGAGTCTCAACATCTTTTTTACATTGGGGTAACCAAAACTGGAAGCAGTATTCCAAGTGTGGCCTTACCAAGGCATTGTAAAGTAGTATTAATACTTCACGTGATCTTGATTCTATCCCTCTGTTAATGCAGCCTAGCAATGAGTTGGCTTTTGTGGCAGCTGCAGCACACCGCTGAATCATATTTAAGTGATTGTCCACTAGGACTTCGAGATCCCTCTCACAGTTACTACTATTGAGCAAGGTACCCCCTATACTATACCTGTACATTTGGTTTTTCTTGCCTAAATGTAGAACCTTACTTTTTTCACCATGGAATTTCATTTTGTTAGATAGTGCCCAGTGTTCAAGTCTGTCCAGGTCCTCCTGTATCTTAAGCCTGTCTTCTGGAGTGTTGGCTATTCCTGCCAGCTTGGTGTCATCTGCAAATCTGATGAGTTCCCCATCTATCCCCTCGTCCAGATCCTTGTTGAAGAAGATGTTGAAGAGCACTGGGCCCAGAATAGAGCACCCCACTACACACTTCCCTCCATGTACATGTTGTTCCATTGAGGACCACATGCTGAGTACAGCCGGTCAGCCAGCTACAGATCCATCTGGTGGTGATGCTGTCTAACCCGCATTTTTCTATCTTATCAAGTAATAGGTTGTGATCTACTTTGTCAAATGCCTTACTGAAGTCCAAGTAAATTATATCCATAGTATTCCTCTGGTCCACTAATTTTGTCACTTGGTCAAAGAATGCACTAAGATTTGTCTGGCATGATCTGTTCTTGACAAACCCATGTTGGCTTTTACTAATAACTTTGTTTGCCTGTAGGTGTTTGCTGATTCGTTGTTTGATTATCTTTTCCAGAATCTTCCCAGGTATTGAGGTCAGGCTGATAGGTCTGTAATTTCCTGGGTCCTTTTTTTTTTTCCTTTTTTAAAGATGGGAACTACATCAGCTCTTTTCCAGTCCTCTGGTAGTTCCCCAGTGCTCCAGGATCTTTGAAAAATATAGTTCAGTGGTTCTGAGATCACATCTGCCAGTTCCTTGAGAACCTTAAGGTGTAATCCATCTGGTCCTGGTGATTTGAACTAGTCTAGGCTGCACAGGTGCTCACTTATCATTTTCTTGCCTATTTTAACTTGTGTTTCTATACTGTTTTTTATGGCACTATTTTTGATAGGTTGGTCTGTTTTTTCCCTTTGTGTAAAGACAGATGCAAAAAACGAGTTAAATAGTTCTGCTTTCTCCCTATTGCTTGTCACCTTCTTGCCACTTTTGGCCACTAATGGACCAATCGTTTCCTTCACTTTTTTCTTGTTTTTTACATGTTGAAAGAAGCTTTTTTTGTTATTTTTGACTTTGATCGCAAGCCTTAGTTCATTATGAGCCTTAGCTTTCCTCACTTCTTCTTTGCAGGCTCGGGCTATTTGTTGATATTCTGATTTAGTTATGTGCCCCTCTTTCCACTTTCTATACTTGTCCTTTTTATCTTTCAATTTATCAGAGAGTTCTTTATGCAGTCATGCTGGTTTCTTTTGAGAGCTGTTATTTTTCCTCTTTGTTGTTATTGTGCTAGACTGGGCTTCTATTATCTCACTTTTCAGAATTTCCCAAGCTTCTTGAGTTGTTTTCCCCTGGAAAATTCTCATCCATGGAATCCTTCCCAAGCCCTCTCTAAGTTTATTGAAATTAGCTCTCTTGAAGTCCAAGACCTAGTTTGACTATGTTCTATTGCTTGTGCTTCCATAATGTTGAATTCCAATATTGCATGATCACTACCTCCCAAGGTTCTTGTGGCTTCAACACCTTCTATCATTTCATCTCTGTTAGTGAGAATTAAATCCAAAATGGCTAATCCCCTAGTTCCCTTCTCTACTTTTTGGAGACAAAGTTGTCTGCTAGGTTTGCAAGGAATCTGTTTGATCTTTCACTTGGTGCAGAGTTTGTCTCCCAGCTGATGTCAGGGTAGTTAAAGTCCCCCATTACTATTGTGATTTGCTTCCTATATACCTTAGTTATCTGACTAGCAAAACGTTTATCTATTTCCTCTGTTTAGTTGGGTGGCCTATAGTATACACCTATGGCAATGTCATTTTTGCTCCCTTTTATATTGACCCAAATGCATTCAAGACAGTTTTCATCATTGTTGGGTTCTATTTCTGTAGAGATGTAGTTATTTCTTATATAGAGAGCAACTCCACCTCCTCTTTTATTTGGTCTGTTTCTTTTAAATAATTTAAATCCCTCTAGCTGTGTGTTCCATTTGTGGGTTTCATCCCACCATGTTTCCGTGATGGCAACAATATCATATCTGCCCTTATTAACCTGAATTTCTATTTCACCCTGTTTGCTGTTCATACTCTGTGCATTGATGTATAGACATTTGAGTCCTTTATGACTGACCCTGTGTTTACTTTCTACATAACCTGTGTGGTGCCTTAGTTCCCCTATTGTCTTATCACCTATTTGGTTAATGCACTTTATGTAGCAGTCGTTATTGAAAGCTTGATTTTGCTTGACAGCAAGGTTGGTATTTTTGTCCACACACACATCTATATTACATGCACTGATATCCCTTTAGTTTTTAGACTGCCAGGGACAGGGATGTTCTGTATCAATAAATTCACTGTCCCCACTGTTTAGTTTAAATATTCCTCCAGAAAATCTGTGAATTTGTAGCCAAGTAACTCAGTCGCTTTCTTTGATGGATGCAAACCATCTCTTTTGTACATTTTTTCATTGGACCAGCTACTGACATTGTGACTAATATATCCAAAGCCTTCCCCTTTACACCACTCCTTTAGCCACATATTGAATTGTGCTATATGCTGGCCTTTTCCATTTTGCTCTTTATACACTGGTAAAACCTCTGAAAAAGTTAGCCTACAGCCTATTTTGCTAAGCTCCTGCCCCAAGCTCTGGAAATCATTCTGCACAGAAAGTACATCTTTTGGGGACAGATCGTTAGTGCCAAGATGTACAATAGCCTCCACATCGCAGTCCTTGCTGGCATTCTTGATTATTTTAGAAATATGCTTCTTGTCCCTACTGGCAGTAGCACCTGGGAGACATCTGACCTCTTTTGAAACCTCTGTGTCCTTTCCTAAATTTACATCCCTTATAATTGAATCACCAACCAGAAGGTGGTTTCTCTTTTTGGATCTTCTGTTCTTGCATGACTGATGTGTAATACCTGATTCGCACTTCTCCCTGTCAAAAATAAGTTCTTCATCTCGGTCCACGAGGACCACCATAATTTCTCCACAGCCTGCCAATGCTTGCTACTCTGGCATTTTGCATCCAAGCCAGAGAAGTTTTTTTCCTCCAAGCAGGGAGAGGGAAGAATCTGCTCTCAAGAGTTAAGCCTGAGCAGCAGAAACCCCGCATGGAGCTGCCCTTCATCCACGCTCCTTTCACTCCGGTGGGAGGAAAGGAGCTGAAGAATGCGAAGCAAGAGCCCGGCCCCTTCCTTTCCTGCTCATGGTGTCCCTCCTTCCTGCTTGCACTCACACAACCCTCTTAACTTCAAGTGTCTCCGAAGAGAGTCAGCTCAAAGTTACAATTGATGGGTTGTTGTTCCTCTTCAACTTTTGTGTTTCATTTGAAGTGCCATTGTACATAGTTTCACCTTCGGGACTTCCTCCCTGCTCCTGGGATTTGCTCACGGTGACTTCATGCCGTGTATTATCCCACACTTCCTTTTGTGCAGCACTCACACTAAAGACCTTGAGAGGGACAGACCGGACAGATGAGGGTCACAGCTTGTGTGGCTTTTTTGCAGCTCCAGCAAAAGAACCTGGGGGAAGCAGCTCCGACAACAATGTCCCTTCCACCACCACCCAATCCTCTTCTCAGACATCGCAGCCACGTGAAATACCAGCAACCCCCCATCTCCCCAGACAAGGGGTGCAGGATGAAGCAAATTTTGGTCAAAATATGCCTTCCATGAGGAAACACTTACCTTGAGATGATTTTTCTATTGCCCCATCTATTAGCTTCTCTATGGGCATGGGAATATTGAGGGGGAGACTCTCTGCTTTTCTACAGATACAATTTTGCCGCATGATAAAAAAATGGTTAGAAATCCTGTCAAGTAATGTGATTGATTGAATTATTTCCACCCCTCTTTTCCTCCTAAACTCCCTCCCCCATTTTAGAACAATACTCGGCAACTTTTTTTCATTATGTCAGACAAAAATGGCTGATGACAGAGAGGAGGATCACGGCTCCCTTCTCTTCCCCCTCCCTTTTCCTACTTCTCCAGGCTAGGAAAGTCTATAGTGTCTCAGTTCCTAAGACCATAGGAAATATGAATTTTCTGATGGTCTTATGTGACCCCTGTGAAAGGGTCGTTTGACCCCCCCCAAAGGGTCACAACCCACAGGTTGAGAACCGCTGCCCTAGATAGATAATCTGTCCTTGTAGACTAGTGATTTGTTTACAGATAGGACAGTTTCCGAGTTTGAAGAGGGTACTGCAAAAAACAGCTGCAAAGCAAGTGTTGCACTGTACTAAGCCAGACGTTCTTAGATACAAGGAATGTCAGATGCACTTGCCCTGAATGTACTGCTGCTGTTTATGATTTTTAGTTATATGATTCAGCCCGTGGGCTGCTGCTTTGTTCCTCCTCCCTTTTTTTCAACTCACAGTTTATATCAATTCCAAGCAAGAAATTCAAAGCAAGAAATTCCCAGCAAACTCTGGGTAGTTTTAAATTGACAACTGAATCTGATGATCAACTATTCATTTAAATATCCAATGCAAACTCCCAACATTCTACAGGTAATCCTTGACTAACAACCATTAATTCAGTGACCGTTTGAAGTTACAATGGTGCTGAAAAAACTGATTTATGACTGTTTTTTACATTAACGACCATTACAGCATCTCCATGATTAAAATGGCAATTGGCATGTACTTATGATGGTTGCAGTGATTACCTTTTGTGACCTGACAAGCAAAGTCAATGGGAAAGTGAGATCATCTCAACAACCATGTTACTAAACAACTGCAGTGATTCACCGACTGTAGCAAGGAAGGTCATAAAATGGGACAAAACTCACTTAACACCTATCTCATTTAGCAATTTGGCTCACTTTTGGTTCACTTTTGGTCTTAAGTCGTAGACTACCTGTAACTCATTGCTGAATTACCACGACAATTACTAGTGATATATTTAAATATGTCAACGACCTTGAAGTATATTTTTATTGGATTTTGGAATACTCTTGCACTGTTTCTTTCAGATGCAAATCCAAATAAATTAAGAAATGTTGAATTGAATCTGCATTCATAAACTTCCTTGTCCATAAAGTCTGTTTTTAAAACAGATTCAGAAATATCCCAAACTGAAATGCTGTCTCAATTCCCAACGTTATAGTGAAAATCTGAGCAGCAGATTTTTTCAGGATTACCAACAAATGAAGAAATGTAATGAATGCCCCATTTGGTATCCCTCACCTGGTTTCTGCCTGATTAACTTCCTAGAAAATCAACACTTGGCCAAACTTCCTGTAACCAATTCAAATCCAGATCTCCTTGACACCAGACAACACATCCCATCGATTTATCATTCATATGTCTTCCTTCTCTCCATCCTCCATGCTTAAGCACTGCTGTTGCAGACTGATGTAAACTTAGAGACCCCTGCGGGAATCCTCATGGTTTCATCAAGCTAGCCAGGAAAATTAGCACACAGTTAACTCAACTTAATCAATGTTTACTTAATTAATCCAATTTCCTAAGGTGGCATGGCACATGAACCATAAACTAACTACTCAGGCTAAGTTCATACAATACTCAAGGCTAAAATGAGACTCAGTTGCATATGAAAACAGTAGGTATGTAATGTCTCCGTGCAGTGCAATCTAGAGAAGAATCAGGAATTTTTAATGCTTGCCTAGTGTTGTTACTCTTAAAGGTTCTAATCATTGACATATAACTAAATGACCTTATTCAGAATAGTCCAGTTCTTCAAAACTAATAGAGTTACCTCATTTTTCTTCTGACTGCTTCCAATTATCAAGTCAATAAAAGAAAATTATTTTATTTTGCATACAAAGAGCAAGCATAGCCCAGCTCTCTTATTTCAGTGCTAATATAAATTGCTTCTATAATGTATTTACTTGAACAGCATACCAAATTAACAGGTTCAGACTCTAGTTGTATTTTATAAATGAAAATTGGCTGTTGAGAATTCCAGTCCCCCTGACATTTAATTCTATGCATAGTTTATGTCAAGACCTATATTATAATCATGAAAATATGACTGAAACATACTGCCAATATTATTTATACCAAGAAAACCATATGATAGTTTTTTATTTCAAAACAAAAAGGAGATCCTATACCCTAAATATCTTTAAAAAGTTACCATAGGATCAAAAATCATGTATTTGTTATAATGCTTAATTGAATTGCATAATGGCTCTTCAGTATCTGAATGACCAGCTATCAATGTAAATTCCATCAGATCAAAAGGGCAATAAAAACTCAAATGATTATTTCATTAAATAAAGTTATCCTTCTTCATTTGGAGAAACAATAGTGTCTTCATTCTTACCCTGATCCCACTCTAGAGATAAGGCGAAGAAAGAAACATTAATTTACAGCAGATTGTGTTTTTCTAAAACGAAACATTATTAAATATTTTTGATCAGCACAATTCCTATACTCCTAATTATACTATTCAAAATGAAGAAAGGAAATCACATGAGATTTAATTTCAATCCCAGTTTAATATTGCATTAAAACAAGATCCAAAACAGTTTTCTACTCACAGAAATAAGAATAATTTACATGTAGTCATTTTTCAAAGAGTCCTATATTTAGATACTAACATGGCAATATCTCTGCTCCTGAGTGAAAGTCTCACAAATCAGACTCTTAGTTAGCAGGAATTGGTGAGTGAACAAAAGCAAGATCACACCCTAGGGGATCATACCAAACTTTGCTGGGCATGGGGAGGGGGAGAGAGGTCATTATAAAATCAATAATGAGGGGGATGTTTAGAGATAAAGATCTAATTAGAAACTTTGTTGATGAGAGATAGAGAGAGATCAAGGAATAGGCAAGCACAAGGATGGGCAGGCTATGGATTATAGGTCATGTGCAACCCTAGGCTTATTTTTGCACAATCCTAAAGCTCCTACTCAAAAAAGAAATTGCAATGTGAAACAAAAATGGCAGCATGATTTTTGTAGCTTCATGTGTACATATGAAACAACAAATAAAATAAATGCACTAAAAGCTTCTGGTTGTCTTAACACTTTTTATTTTACCCACAAACCCAAGCAATATGTCACTCATCCTTGGTTGTCCCAAAAGTGTTTTTTTCAAAAGGCAACTGGATTTTGTTTTTTCCTTAAAGATATTTCGCTTCTTATCCAAGAAGCTTCTTCAGACAACCCAAGCAATAACAAGAAGGAAAATTAAAGCCGCCTTGTACCATCTCCCTGGGATCCCCAGACCTGTTGGCATAACCAAGTTTTTTTTTTTTTGCCTTCAAGCTTTACGTTTTTATTCAGCTGAATAGAGACGGACTCCTCCAAATGAGAGGAGTCCCGAATGACAAGAAATCCATCTATTTATTCTTTCTAATTACATAAGCAACCCATCCAGCAAAGCTGACACACATTAAGGTAAAGATTTCACCCAGTAAGTCTGGCACACTGTAGCTAAGAAGGGAGAGAGCAGAAGTAGCTAAACATGTTCCCTTTTGGGTGCTTCCCTAAAGATATCATATGTTCTTGGGTGAGTTAGGACATTGGGTGTTTTCCTTACTGTCCTTTCATGACTCTGCATCCAGGACTCTGCAAGTGACCAAAGAGGGAGAGGCCATCTGTACGTATTCACAACTGATCCTGTCCCCTAATTCCTGGTCATCACCACACAAATATTGTGCCCAGTAGGGACTTCCAAAAGGTTGGCAGAGATGAGGCCAATCTCAGCTTGGGATGGTGGCGGCAGTGGTAGTGTAGGAATGATGTTCTACAGGGCAAATGACATGGTAGAAAAAGCTTCTCTTCTGAGTCCCATCAATGGATCCCATCAATCTCCTCACACACAGGACCCACAACATACCTCTTCTGCCAGACATGATGGTACAGGTAGATATAATCAGGAAGAACTGGTCCCTCAAATGACCCATCTCCTTGCTATGAAGGGCTTTAAAAAATGAGGGAAAAATATTCTTTAAGCTTTGGGAAAACAGTATTAGAAAGAGACTCAAGATGGTTCATCTCTGACTCAGTGCTTACAACAGGGAGGGAAAGAAGATTTGCAAGTTTTTGTTACTGTAGCTAACTGAATGAAGTATAGTTTCTATTCTATTCTATTCTTGTCCTGTTGTTTATCTGTTAGATTGACAATACTATACAATAATCTAGCACTGTTGCTCCCTACCCACAATTAAATGTAAATTCACTGGGATGATCCTGTGCTGTTGCATCTTTGAAATTATTAAATTTTATTTATTACAGAACTGGGTAAACAAAAACCTGGGTAATTGATGCTCTGATCTTACCTGGTTACTAGAGCATCATTATTACTGTTAATTCTGGCAAATAAATCACCCAGAATTGCAAGGTATGTTCTATATGTGGAATTAGAAGTTAAATATTTTAATTTTAATAGGTCAGTGATAGTATATTGTTCCTAGTGCTTTACTAAAGATATCTCTGCTTTTAAAGCAGCTGAAAGAAGAAGTACTAAGTCTTCACTATTTTCATCCTTGATGTCTATTTCTCTTGATGAAGGATTTGATTTAGTAGAAGATATATATATATATATTAATTTATTTTTAGACTTTAAAGCTAGATTTGACTGATTAATTTCTTTTTCCAGTAGTTTCACTAGGTGGACCTCAGACTTCCATAACTGATGTATTGGATTTTGTAAAAATGAACTACTAAGATACATTTCTTATAAAGATTAAATATACTCTCTGCTATCTATATTGTTTTCAATGTAGCAATTGTTCTTATTGTACAAAATCCCAAAACTTAATCTCATTAATCTTCTTTATAATAATTGACAAAATTTGATGATGCCATGTTTGAACAAATGCAATTTCCAATAAAACTAAGATAACATTTCTCTGGATTTGGGGTAATTTATAAAAGCTAATTTGTTAGGGAAAGATTTAGGGTTGCCAGTTTTACAAAACAACGTAATAGCAGATTTCTTACATTTACAGTAAGTGGGATTAACCATAATTATATCTTCAGACATTAGAGGAAATGAGGATTGTTCTACTTCAGCAGTCATTTGGCTTGATAAACAATTGACCTTTTCCTTGTGACAGGATTTTGTCATTAGATACATCTATAATGTTAAACAGTACTAGATTTTAGCTTCTTAGATTATTTATTTACTTTGCAGTTTTTTACAATTCTATTTTTACTGTCCATTTGGACTTTTAAAGTAATTTCTTTGTTTCAAAATCATTACAGTTTGAACTTTATTCACTGGAAGTTGCTGAATTGCTTACTAGCATTGGGCATTGTAGAGTTATTTCTCTTCTCTTTGATCCATTTGCTTGGGCGTGTGTCTCAACTTTGACCATTGATTGGGCCAATTTATAAAGAATAAATAAAAGCTTTTTGCATTCAATTTTTTAAAAAATAAGGAAAGTTCTCCATTCCATTTCATACCTAACTTAATAACAGAATGCTGTTATTGTTCTAAAATAACCAAAACTGAGTGAAGTTTTGCACAGTATTAAAAATATTTGATGAAGATTCATTGTCATAAGCTAAACTCCTTTTATTTGTTGTATGGTCAGCCTCTGCCCAAAGCATGGACTCCCTCATTTTTAACAGAGTTCGTCGACCATGATTGTCAACAAAAATGAGTTCTTTAGCAAGATTAATACCAATTTCTTCAACTTCTTGCTAAAAATTGGGGGTAGGCCTAAGAAACTGCCATAAGATATAAATATAACCTCAGTATCCTTGATCTAATCTTGACTATTCATAGTCTCTTAGGAGATAAAAACAATACTTTCTAGTTATTTGTGTTGTGAAGTACATAACCCAACTTCCTTTGTTAAAGGTTGAATCCAAGTTGTGCATTGGCTCTGTAAGTAAAAACCATTTTGTATATTAAATTGTAATTGCTCTTTTAACTTTTTCAACACATATTTACGGAACAAAAAAAAAGCAAATGCTGAGAGATTTACATTCCTGCAGTTGTTCTTAGTTCCCAGAAGCTTCTTAATCTTTAGGTGGTGTTTTAAAAGAGTATCTTAATATTTATTGCAATGATAATGTTGTTTTCTGAGGTTAGTTAGATCAATATCCTTTAAACACTTCTTTTGACAATATAAATTGTCCAGAACAATAACATCTACAGAAAGCTGAAGTGAAAATGAGGAAGAATTTTCTAATAGCAGAATCAGGTAAATTTTGTACTGATGAGCTCTCCATTGAATCTGCTCAAACTATCTGTTGGGAATGCTTTAATTGTAATGAGCAGTGGGCTGGACCAAGTAGGTTAAATAATTCCTTCCAACTTTCTAATTCTATGATGATCACTTATTTTTCAAAGATGTATATTTTAGATGTTTCATTACCACACTGATGATGTTACCTAGGTGGGTAATGAAACATCTACAAGCAAGCAATTGAACTTAGATGGCATCAAGAACCCTAAAGTTCAATCCTGAGCAACATGTACTCTCTTCTTCAATAAGGCATAAATGTCTTTACAAGAAAGTATAAAGTATCTGTCTGAAATTATATTGTACAAGTAGAATCTCTGGTTCCAATGAACAAATTCAACCTAAGTCTGCCTTGTGAAACTGTTAAAGTATGCAGGTTTTAAAGTTGAGAATGAAACTCAATGTTTTGTCCACTTCTGGTGTGCTAGCTAATTACCCTTCTCTTCACTAATGTTGTTATTTCCATGATTTTTCTTTCAGATTCTTAAACAAATTGAAATGTATCACTTCATTAAGAACCTCATTATCAGATATCTGCAAACTAGAACATGATAAAGAGACTTCAGAAAAATATCAAGATGTCTTGATAGATCTACATCTACAAATATTAGAATTTTGCAAACAATAGTATTCCCTGTGATACTCTGTGAAAGCAAATCTTGGACTTTAAAGAAGGATAGGAAGAATATTGACTTTTTTGAACTTTGATTTGGAGAAGACTCTAGATACTGGTAATCAAATAAATCAAAATGAAGTTCTCACTTAAGGCACAAATACCAAACTCCAATTATCCTACTTCAGACAGGTTATGTGGAGTATTAGCTCCCTGGAGAAGATTCCAATGCTGGGTAAGGTAGAAGGAAATAAGACGACAAGAAGCAACAAGATGGATAGAATAAATTCCAGTGGCAATGAGAGCACCATTGGAAGACCTGTAAGATCACATTACATACAGATTGTCATAGACAAAAAAAAATCTATGTGGTTCCTACAAGCCAACAACGACTTGTGGTCATATAATCAATTATTAAGGCAAATATTAAGATTCAATATATTCAATTTTTGATGGATTGGAAAAAATGGATAGACTATATACAAAAGAAATATCAATTTTAGGAATTACATTTGGTATACAGTTAAACAGTTATATAATAGTAGTTTAGTGGGGTTTCTTGCGTTTTTACCCTGTATTCACTCTGGGAAGCCGGGGGGGAGGTGGGAGGGTGCTAATAATTGATATATTATGTTTTCTCAACGGTAATTGGGGTTTAGATGAGAGTAAATATTTATTTATAGGTATCAAGAGGTTGCTCGGAAGGCCGCTGGGCACCACATTGGACGGAAAAGGAGGGAGGAGTGAAGGTGAGGCAAGTAGGAAGAGGGCAAGAGGGAGAAGAAAGGGGATAGAGGTGGGCGGAGGGGAAGTGGAGAAGTAGAGAAAGGGAAAAGTAGGTAGTTAGATGGAAAGATGAGGGGGACAGTATAGATTTAGGAGGATGTGGTGGTGGGGGTACCGAGCACTTATTTTGATTATATGGCAAAGGTTTTAAATGATTGTTACCAGTTGAGTTGTTTTTTTTTCTGTAAAAATTTTTTTGAAAAAATTAATAAAAATATTCTTCAAAAAAAAAGATTCAATATACTTTTGCTCTTTATTTTATTAAACCTTTACATTCCTCAAAGTGATTTTTTCTTACTCAGCTGATTGTCTGCAAAAGAACATACAGTACGTGCATATACACAGATAATAGTAGTTACAGTATACTAGCACACTTAATTCTCAATGGACATTACTAGACAAAGATTTACACAGTCATAGAGGTCAAAAAGCAGTACAATTATTTTTAATAGAACAGATATTGGGAGATGATCCTACAAAACAAGAGCCTCCAGCCTTGTTAATTAGTGGAAGTGACACCTTTTCTTCAAAAGGAGTTGCATCAATCTCCACTGATTGCCTCTTTTTACCTGCCATCTTGTTTTGGTCTTTACACTCAGCCAGCCTTGAATCTGATTCTCCATTTTCAGAGTCAGTGTCTTTATTTACTGAATCCAATTTTTTTAAATAACAGAACCTGTCTCAGACAGCCAACAATCCAATGGCTCCTCTAATCAATGCTGGCAAAGCAAGAAGAGCCTGAGGAATCTATAATAAAGATTATTGGAGTTGTCCTCTCAGCAGATTTGCTGGTTCGAGTCATCATGAATTGGTTGGTTCTAGAAATGGATAATGTCAGAAACAGAGGAAAACAAAACTTCATTTGCTCTAGAAAATTACTAGAATTATAGTCTGAAAAACTCTTCCTGCTACATTTTCCCTTTAGATTAAAATTTATTTAAATGCAAAATAATTTGGTTCTTTAAAAGTTGATAATTCTCAAAAAATAGTTTGCATAAGACTATTTTTATTATGTTATTTTTGGTTGATTTTTATGCCACCAAACAACGCTTTTTGCTTTAACACCAAATCTTAAATACTGTGGAAGAACAGAAACTTAAGGCAAAGCTTACTTTTGGTGTTATAATATACAATGTTGGACAAATAGGGCAAACTTATTTTATTTATTTAAATAAATGCAGCACCCTTCCTATTTAATGCTTTAAAGCATTTATGATCTCTTTATATTATAATAGAAATTCAATAGTGAAAATGATTAGGGTATTGAACTATAAATACAGATATCTAAAAGCGAACATACTAATGTTGTTTAATGCATAACTTGTTTCCTCTAGTCCCTTCAACCATTTTCAAAGTACAAACATGAGGAAACATATTTGCTAGAAATATTAAATTATAAATTGGAATTATTCCTGTATTAGTGAATGAATTGAAAAATGGAATAATATAGATACAATATTTAATTGAACTATGCTTCAAGATCATTAATTCAGAATTATAACCACACATTTACTAATTTAGAAAGAAACTTTCTCTAACTATAATAAGTTACCTTTAAATAAATTTATGTAAAATTGTTCTGTCAAGTTATATAACTATGGAGACAGATTTCCAAGTGTTATAAAGCCAAACAATAAGATTTCTAATCAAAGAATTATTGAGTAGAAAAAGCTCAATTTAACTCCTTAATTTCAGAGACACAGTGTTTAAATTGAAGATTATACAGAAAGGGGGAAAGAAAGAGACAGACAGACACATAGATATGCTAGGCATGGAGATAAAATCTGTTATAAATGGAAGTACAAAAGACGGAATGTGGTATTTCTTTATTTGTTCCCTATGCAGGAAAAGGAAAGAAACAATAAATTAAAAGTAATTATTTTTTAATCACATTTATGAACAAAGTTTGCTTATTGAAAGTTAGAAGATTCTTTAACATTTCACGTTTGTTTTATTCTGTAATTTATTTACAAGCACAGAACAAATTTCAACCATTAATTAAACAAATTAAAATGAAAATTAGGATATATTTCACATAGTTAAAAAATGTTTTCCATTGGGGAAAAAAACAGTCTTAAGAAGGCAGTATCTATTCACAACTCTCTGTGTAATCACTATAATACCAAAACACATTTTTCTTTAGGACTATTGGGAATCTTTTACGGAACACAACATTTTCCAGTTATATCTTTTCCTACAAGTTATAAGCTATAAATTTTATAAATTTCTATTTTATATTTATTTCCTTAATTGGGAGGAAAGAAATAGAAATGAGCAGTAAGGCATCCTTCAATAAGAAAAATTCAGATTTTGTGAATGCCAACATTGTAATTCTTCAATCTCAAATGTGCCAAATAAAACAGGACAAAGAAACAGAATCTGCTGCCTTGATTTGACCATAATAATAATAATAATAATAAAACTTTATTACGGTCATAGACCAGCAATAGCCATAACTTTTTACACTATATTAAATAATAATAATAATAAAAATAGTACAAACATTAATAGTAAATAATAACATCCCTGTTAAGAAAATACATGTTCTCAAAATGTTAGGGTCACTCCCTAATTTACGTGAATGGATAGCCAATTAATATCTGAGTAAATATAATGTTCCAAACATAATTAGAGATATCTCCCCAAAATTGGCACAAGTTGACGACTATAAATCTGTAACCAATTTTTTTCTTGTGGACATTGCCGCAACACAGTATTTTGCCACTGCATGCGTGATAGAAGAGTTTGAGTCTTGGAGGAGAAAGCCTACATAAAAATTGTCTGCCCTCCCTGGCAATCTCTCTAATAAAGAGAGAATATACGCTGGCCTATAAACTTGGTATAACTCACAGTACAATAAAACATGTGAGATATCTTCGACTTCTCCTTTACCACATATACATACCCGTTCTGCTATTGGTGTTCTCTTATACCTGCCCTGTAGGAGTGCTGAGGGAAGAATGTTAAATCTGGCTCTGAAAAAAAGCTATTCTTTGTTTTGAGAAGGTCAGATTATTCAAATATCTTGCCGCTTCCCACACACCCTGTTTGATTCTATCCCTACTGTGGCTAGGCAACCTATTTAGTTCTTCTTGGAACTCCATGTCCTTTATTCTATTGGATATTACTTGCTTTGCTTGGTCAAAGCCTAGGGACATTAAGAACATTGAGCCATAAGAGCCCAGTTTATGATCTATCGCCTGCTTCCAGGGGGAAGGAAAGTTGTCAGTCAGCACTAATGGGGACAATCCCTCTGGAAAGAAATGCATTTTAAGCCAGTGAATGATCATCATCTTCCAGGCTCTTACCTGGATTTGGGGCATGCCTGTCTCAATTCTTAATTGGGCATTTGGGGTTCCTTTGGGTGCAGCTAAGATGGCTCGCAGGAATTTGGTTTGTATGGTTTCCAGCAAGTTTTTCTTTGCAAGGGTTCCTGTTTGTGCCCCATATAGAATTTGTGCCAATGTTTTGGCCTCAAAAAGTTTTAAGGCAGCAGGTACTAATTGACCTCTGCCTGTGTAAAAGTAATGTTTGATTGCATTTAAGGACCTATTGGCTGCTTGCAATGTGTGATCCAGGTGTGCCTTCCATGTCCCTTGCGAGTGGAAGACCACCCCAAGGTATCTAAATGTTCTAACCTGTTCCAAACTATGTCCTTCTATTTTCCAGGAGTATTGGCTGGGTCTCTTAGCAAAAACTAAAATTTCTGATTTATCAAAGTTAAGGACCAACTTGTTCTGTCTGCAGTAGCCAAGTGTTGCCCTAATGGCTCTCTTCAGTCCTATAGGAGTTTGTGAAATAATGACCGCATCGTCGGCATATAGAAGAATTGGGATTTTGCGATGTGCTAGGTTGGGCGGATGCAGATCGGGGTTCTGTAAGACATTGATCAGGGGTTGATATAAAAGTTAAAAAGGGTGGGAGACAGGATGCAACCCTGCTGTACCCCTTTTTGTACCCTTATTAAGCTGGTTAAAGTCCCTTGGGGATTACACCTCACTTTCAAGGTGGAATTCGCATACAATTTTTGTATGAGGAAAAGGAGGCGTTTATCAATAGTAGTGCCTTCTAATTTCTCCCATAGGGTGTTCCTAGATATTGAGTCGAAGGCCTGTTTAAAATCTAGGAAGGCCACAAACAGAGAAGATTTTTTTTATGTGTGTATTTTTGTACTAGATGGTGAAGTACCAAGATATGATCCACTGTTGATCTTCCTTCTCTAAAACCAGCTTGTTCATCTTTAATTATCCCCCCCCCCGAAATAGCCAATCCTGAAGTTTATAATTTAGATGTTTGGCATACATTTTACTAATAACACTCAGAAGACTAATGGGTCTATAATTTCCTGGGTCATTTCTACTACCTTTCTTATAGATTGGTATGATAATTGCTAATCCCCAATCTCTTGGCATATGACCTGTTCTATCTATAAAAGTAAACAGAGATGCTAAAATTGGGACCCACCAACTGGAATTATTTTTTATTATTTCTGGCAGGACATTGTCAGCACCGGGTGCCTTATTAGCCTTGAGGGCTCCAATCAATCGGGATATCTCACCAGGTGTAACAGGGGGCCAATAAGGGGTTTGGTCCAAATTAACTTGGCTCTCATTAGTTACATAGTCAGGGTCTGCATATAGCTCTCTAAAATATTCTTCCCAGGCATAAATTGGTACCAGATTAGTTGGCGGTAGGAGGGATTTCCCCAATCCTCTGGTAATGTGCCAAAAAAGGGATGTATTTTTTGTCCTGACTGATGCAATTAGTCTGTGCCAAGACTCCTTCAGAGCCGCCCTTTTCTTTTCTTTTAGAAGGGTCTTATATTGTGCCTTCAACTGCTTTAAGCAGTGAGTGTGATCCTCAGAAGGGGCATTTTTACTTTTTCTGTATCCCTTGTTATATATTTTTTTTAGTTGCACACAATCCCTATCAAACCATCTTTTATTCTTTAAAACCGGCTTTTTGAGGTGAACTAATATTCTATTAATGAGAACCGATTTCAAATTTAAAATTAAAGTTTCAAACCCCTCTAAGTATGATCCTTCAAACTTATTCCTTAATAGAGATGCATGTAATTCTATGGTTTCTGGGGCTAACATTCATTCAGTAACTTCCTTTGCATTTTTCTCTGACCATTTAATTTTTATCTGGGTATTTTGGTTCTCTAACCTAGGTAGATAGGTTGAGACAGCCCTTAGCAGTTTCTGGTGTAATGTAAAAGTAAGGATTAGTGGATCTTGATCACTTTCCAGTCGTGAGTCTACCTCCATCTTCTGCAGAAACTTCAGGAGGCCGTATGATGTTACCCAATAATCAACTGTGGATGTTCTTCCTGCTCCCCAATAGGTATAATCTGCTGGGTAGTCATCCCATGTGGAGCCATTAAGGATACAAAGGTCCAAGCATACAGTCATCTGTCTTACACACAGACCTGCCCGATTTGCCTTGGTGTCTTTAAATTGTCTGGCAAGCAGGGGTTCTCCTGGTACATTCTCATCACAATGGAGCTTAAATTGATTAAATAACTCTTGATCATTTGGGCCCATCCTAGCGTTTAAGTCCCCCCCCCAATAATTATTGCTGCTGTGGGATATTTATCCAAGCAGCCCAGGATAAAATCTTCTATATCCTCCCAGATCTTATTGATCAGATTATTTTTGTTGAATGGGGGAATATAGATATTGAAAAGCAAGATCTCCAGCTGTTTAAATAAAAGTAGGGTAGTCACAACCCATGGCTGAAGAGGTGGCAATGGTATACATTTAAAATGCAAAGATGTATTCACTAATGTCACAATGCCCCCTTTAGCTCTCCCACCCACCTTACTTGGAACTGCTGGGATATAGTT
Organism: Bothrops alternatus; assembly: GCA_034064705.1. Classification (NCBI taxonomy): domain Eukaryota; kingdom Metazoa; phylum Chordata; class Lepidosauria; order Squamata; family Viperidae; genus Bothrops; species Bothrops alternatus. Next base: position 11,670,780 of record JARGCV010000031.1, read on the forward strand.
ACCCCAGTAACCATCTAGCTGTATTTCTGTAGGGGCCCAGGTTTCCTGTAAAAAGAGAATGTCAAATTGTGATATATAGTCCAAAAAATGTTGGTCTTTTGATGGCACAGACTAACTCGTTATATTCCAGGTTATAATGGAGAGGGGGTCATCTTTTGCAGTTGGTCAGGAGATTTGCTTTATACAAAGGGAAGTTGTAGGGTTGTTGCAATGGCTTGAGGTTTGATCCTGCATGAAATTGGCCTTCTCTAGATGGAGGGGAGCCCCATCAAAATTCTGTGTAGACTCCTGGGAAATTTGTTTGAGGTATGAAGATTTAGCACCGGCTAACAAGGCTTGCCATTCTGGAACCTCTTTACTAGGTGTAGAGCAGGGGGTTATTAGGTCATGCTCCATTCGGCTTTGCAATGATGGCACTGACAGGGGCCCTCTCTCGAGAAATTGATATGTTGCAGAAGGTATCATCGGAAAGTCACGTAAGGATGCTAGCATCTCCTTCTCTTTTGGGGCCTCTACTGGCCCCTGTATATCTTGGCTTCTGCTGTCCATGCACTCATATTCTTGCAAACTGATGCCCTGTGGGGGGGGGGGAGTAAGAGGATCAATTATAGGGGAAACCAGGATTTGACCATATGTAGAGGTTTCTCATTTGAAGGAAAGTATTTACCTTAATGTTATTATTTTAACCTTCTTCCTAATAAATCTTATTAATCAGAGCTCTCAGAGTCTAGTTTGGGGGAATTAACAATTACCAATCACAGCTGCTACAAAAACGACCCTTAAGAGCTGAATATTCCTTATAAAATCTAAACTCTCCTTCAAACCTGATTATTTTTTTCACACATTAGATGGCAAACACAAACTCTATGGAAATACAGGGCTGACTTGTTGGAAAGTACCCAAAATTTATATTTTAGGAAATTTTCCTCTGTGTGTTATATGTATAAAGCTTCCTATTTCCTATACCTTGAGTTACTTGTAAAAATAACAAATAGGATAGAAATAAATAAAAAATTCTTATTATTCCAAGCATGGTTTGGGCTCTCCCCTCCTCTCCCCACTACCAAGATAAACTCTCTCTGCCCATCCTCAAATCAATCAAACTATATTGGTATAAAACATGTTATCTCACTAACAATCTTGATCCTGCCTCTGTTGGCTCTATTCTGGCTTGTTCTTAAAGGCCGATGCTCTATTTCATTGTGTACATTGTGTACAAAGTGTGTTAGGTAGAGCTGTTGGGAATTTCTTTGGCTTTGTTTCTCTCCTTTCCCTTGGAACTTTGCCAGAAAAACCTCCACAAAGTTTTGCATCCCCCAATTTTGTTTTTCTCTGTCCTTCCCCCCCCTTATTTTTTTCCCTGTTTCTTTTATTCTATCTTGTGTTGAAACTGAATAAAATCTTGTTATAAAAAAATAAAAATAAATCAGCTGTATATTTGGATCCCTTTGAATAAGATGGTTCAATGATTCTATTATTTTATTTAATTAATTTTTATACTGTCTTTTATCAGGAACTCAAGGTAGCCTTTTGGATTATCAGGTTCTGATTTGATTATTGCTTCTGTAGTGCTATATCTGTTAGAAGAAATCCCGAGCCAATAATTCATTTTTATAATATTCCTTGCCAGAAAGCTAGACAAATTTATTTGAACAAGCAGAAGTTACAAATTCGAATAACTAAATTTCATTTACATCAGGAAACACTTGAAATAATTTTTTTGCAAATGTGCGTGCAAATTTCTATGTTCATTTTCCTGGCAGTATACTTCTGTATAATATATTTGAACTCATATATGATTTAGTTTCAACTTTTAAATCTTGTATTTTAATAATGCAAAAAAATTAACCAGAGATTTCAAAACATTCCATAATTTAATTTCATGGAAAAGTAAATCAAATGTATTTTTTCAAGGAAATTTAATTGTATTCCCAGTTAAGTTGCTAAAGGATTCCATTCTTAACAATATCAAAGAAATGAATTTAAGGGGAAGTTGGATAGGAAAAATGGGATCAGGCATCATATAATATTACCTGAGTTTACTTTGGGATTAATATCCCTGTGATTTGTTTATGTTTATATAATTATTATTGGTTGGCAAATTGATAAATAACCTCTAATTTATTTGAAATGCATATGTTAATTTTCAATGGTGTCCGTGTAGATATGCACATATAAACACATATACTATAGGTGAGCAGAAGACAAAATGTATTATACATCATGGTAGAAAATTGAGGATTGAAGATTGGCTGCAGAGCTGTTTAATTTTTGCTTGAACAGTTAGATAGTTTCTTTATTGGTTAATATCCATAGTTCTATAGAGCTAACCCAACCTCAAAGCTCTCAAACTCAATGCTACCAATGCACACTTTACAAGGGCCAGCCTACAGATGAAGCTCTGATGGATGAATTTGAGAAATTCTGGTTTATTTCAGTTATATTTTGAGAAATAGAAAAAACTTGCATGTTTAAAGCCCATCTTAGACTTATTTCTTCACAAAGTTTTGTACAACTTCTTCATTTTATTTACTCATTTCCACCTCATCTAATGTTAGGGCTATGCAAATTGTGCAAAATAGGTGTTTCACAGTTGGTATGAGGAGTAGACCTCAATATTTTAAAGCACACATGTCCTCTGGAAAGCTCACACAGCTGCCCTAAAGACTATGCCTAGCAAGAGGCTGCCACAAAGAAGAAGGCATCAAACTATTCTCCAAAGCAACAGAGGGCAGGAAAAGAAACAATGGTTGGAAACTGACCAAAAAGAGAAGCAACCGGGAATTAAGGAGAAACTTCCTAACAGTGAGGACAATTAATTAGTGGAACAGCTTGCCTTCAGAAATCATGGGTGCTCCATCACTCGAGGTTTTTAAGAAGAGACTAGACAGTCACAGCAGGGGGCTGGACTAGAAGACCTCCAAGGTCTATTCTATTCTATTCTATTCTATTCTATTCTATTCTATTCTATTCTATTCTATTCTATTCTATTCTATTCTATTCTATTCTATTCTATTCTATTCTATTCTATGAGTCTTGCACATAATGAGATAGGGACACTTATGAAGAAGTTGCTTGCTCTTCTGAAACAAATTTCCTCTCAGATAGTTAAATAGAAATGATTATGTTGGAATGGAGGTACCAGTCATTGAAATGCCCCCTTGTTCTGAGTAAAAGAGTAAAAAAGCAATATTCAGAAATACAGAAGATATACCATGAAAATAAGCCCTAGCTTGATTTTTGGGAGTGGGCCTAATATAAGCCCTACCGCAGAAATAAGCCCTAGTTTTGGGGCAAGGCGCACACCTAAAAATCAAGCTAGGATGGGGATAGAGGGGATGGAGGTGCCCCACATGCCCCACACCTACTTACCTTACTGGTAGGACTGCTGCAGGCAGGCCTCCCATGCCCCAAAACCTGTCGCTGACTGCGGCAGGAGGTTACACAGTGCTTCGGACCATTGCCACTCCTCATGGAAGGATGGCTCATGGTGCTTTGGGCCATTGCCGCTGTTCACAGAAGTACACTGAGCATCACTTTAGGCTGTTGCTGCTTCTCGTGGCAGAACACCGTGCGGCATCCTGCCGCGACCGGCAGTTACTGCCTGAAGTGCCCTGTGGCATCCTGCTGCGACTGGCAGCAACAGCTCAAAGCACCATGCGGCTTGCTGCAAATGCACCACGTGGCGTCTGGCAGCAAGGGGCTGCTGAAGAAGTCAAGCAGTGGTATGACAGGTGTTGGGGCATGAGAGATCTGGCTGTGGTGGTCCTAAGGTAAGACATCCCCTGAAAATAAGACCTAGTGCCTCTTTTTGAGGCACAAAAATATAAGACTGAGTCTTATTTTCGGAGAAATACGGTATATTTTCATTATTTCAGGAGTTCAGTTAGTATCATCAATTTTAAGCAATATTTATGTGTTTATGACTGCTGATTAAACTGAAAAGATTACTCTTTAGAGCAAAAGCATATTTTGAAACAAAATAATTGTACTCTAACTGTCAAAAGGTAAATACATTAAAATAACAATTAGATTTAGAGGCATAATATTTGTGTGTGAACATAAATGAGTTAGAGCATAGTATATAAAAAATAATCATTCTTATCTGATTTTATAAAAGTGTATAAAATAGGTGTAAATTGGAAGAAGAAGAAATGATGCAGAAAGAAGATGCTAATGAAATAACAAAATTTTACAAAACAGAAATTCTATATATATTCTTTCTGATAATTAAACTCTAGAACACAATTATCATTTATAAATTAGTGAGAAATAAGCTACAACAATGTGTATATATTTGAAAAAGATAGCCAAAATCATCCGAATAGTTTTCTGTTTTCGGATGCTCAAATTATAACATAAAAACTATTCATAAAATATTGGAACATCTAAAGTATCAAAACAAAATTCATTATAAAGAATATTTTAGTCTTGAAATTTAAAAATATTGAACATCTGCTGAGAAAAGAAAAGCAGTTATGCAAGTAAACATTTCATACACAATAGGCATTTATTTTAAACAATGCAGGTAAACAGTTAAAATCTGTTTAAAATAATGCACTGATAAATGAAATAATGAAAGGATGTTTTGTTCTTATGAAAAATAAAGCATATGTCAATAACAGAAACCTGCAACCACTCTCACAGGTGATTACCACATAATTGACTACTGAGCCTTTAGAACAAGGGTGTCAAACTGCCAGCCCACGGGCCGGATGCATCATGAGGAAACAGCGCCCACCCTATTGTCGGCAATGGGGAAAAAGCTCCAATATGTCATGCGACGTCACATGACGTCGCGAGTTTGACATGTCTGCTTTAGAACTAGAAGTAACATTTTTGTTTTGTTGTCTCTAAGCATGAGATATTGCTGACACTCATCATACCCATATGTATTTGGGTAAGAACCTCTGACTTAGTATTTTATTATTTTGAAAAGCATGCAGTTCAGTATGCGTGATATGAAACAATGGACATTTAAATATGTAACTCTTATAATTATTTTTAAAATCTTTCTCATAACCTCACTTACTTCTCCCTATTCACTATTCTTTCTTTGTTCTAGTTATTGTGGCATTCAGAGATATCAGTGGGTAGCTTTTGTGATATATCAACCTGTCAATGGGTCTTCAAACCATAGAAATATTGTGAATGATATTATGAGAGCAACAAAAATAGTCTTTGTTTTTTTACACACACACACACACACACACACACACACACACACACACACACACACATACATATACATCACTATATAGAGCAGCCTTTTTCAAAGTTGGCAACTTTAAGATGTATGAACTTCGTCTCCCAGCATGCTGGCTGGAGAATTTTGGGACTTGAAGTCTAAACATCTTAAAGTCACCATGCTTAAAAAACACTGATCTGGATGGCTCTCAGAAAAAAGGGTTTAAATGCTTTTACAACAATGCCTCTGTAACTTTCCTTGGTAGCATAGCTGCTAAAAAGACTATCAGCAGCTATATATTCACTTAACCTGATCAGGGCAATAGACAACTGCAGAAAAAGATTTTACATATTGCCCAGATTTAAAAATACCTAGATCACCTTGAAAACATTCACTTTATATATAAAGAAGGTGGCACTCTCTTCTGCCTGTTCAAATTCCTTTGAAGTAACAGAGATACTCTCTATTGATCTGAACAATTTCTATGGTAGGCCTTACAGCTACATATCTGCAAAGGGAATCCTGCTTACAGTGCCTGAGGCATCTCTCATTAAAGTCATCCTATACCATAAGAAAACTTTAAACAGTGAAAAAACAAAGCAAAAAGGATTACATAGTTTTAGAAAGAGCGACATTGACTGAAGGTTCAATTGAGTGAAGACCTGATGGGCAATTTGCTCTTCAAGCCTTAATAAAGAAACCGAGGGTCAAATTAAAAATCATTCAGGATACAAGGGAAAGAGGTGGTTTGAAAATGCCCAATTTTAAGTTATATTACTACGCTGCTGTTTTAGTAGTGATAAGTGACTGGGTTAATCTAACTAATGATAGAATATTGAATATTGAAGGGTATGGCTTATTATATGGTTGGCATGCATATTTAGTTTATGATAAAAAGGAGGATAGGAGTTTCAAAGAGCACCTATTGAGAAGTGCTCTGTTGCGTGTTTGGAAAAAGTATCAGTATATATTAAATGAAAAGATTCCTGTTTGGACGGTCCCCAGACACGCAATAGAGAATATAAATAGAGTACAAGTTCAAGATGTGGTGCCCTATGAGAAACTCCTAATTAAAGAAGGGAATTCGTTATTATTAAAGTCCTTGAATATGTTAAATGAGGAAGGAATAGTCCATACTTGGTTTTCATATTTACAATTGCAGACTAGATGGAAAAAAGATTTGAAAATGGGTTTATCTCAAACAGATGAAAATTTAATTAAACAAGTTAGAGACCAAAGGTCTATGCATATTAAAAGATTGTATAACGTATTGATAGAAATAGATTCTGAAACTGAATTAGTTAAGGACTGTATGATAAAGTGGGAACAAAATTTTGGACAACCAATCATGATGGAAACTTGGGAGAGGATCTGGTTGAAAAATGTAAGATTTACACAAGCGCAACATTTAAGAGAAAATTTTTATAAAATGTTTTATAGATGGCATTTGGATCCGAAAAAATTATCATATATGTACCCTAATTTACAATCTAAGTGTTGGAGATATGAATGTATGGATGCTACTTATTTTCATGTATGGTGGACTTGTAGAAAAATCAAGGCCTTTTGGATAAAAATATGGTGGATACTTCAAAATATTTTGAAAAAATGTATTTAATTTTCACCACAGTTCTTTTTGTTAGGCATTATAAAAGACTGCACCACCATAGAGATGAATTTAATTTTGAACTTGATTACAGCAGCAAGACTGTTGGTGGGACAATATTGGAAGAAGCCAGAACCACCATCAATTGAAGAATGGACTTTGAAAGTTATAAACTTGGCAGAAATGGCTAAAATATCCGCATATTTGAAGGATCATTCAAATGAAAAATATATGTTGGACTGGAAAAAATGGATAGAGTATATACAAGGGAAATATCAATCTAAGAAATTGTATTTAGCATATAGTTAAATTTTTATATGTTGGATTGAAAAATATAGTTAAATTTTTATTAGGATTTATATAACAATTTTGTTTAGTTTAGTGGGTTTTCTTGTGTTTTACCCTGTATTCACTTTGGGAAGTCAGGGGTGGGTGGGTTGGGGGGGTGTTATAATGTACTCAACTGCAATATTGGTATTATATAAGAATGATATACTTTTTGATAAATGAGGGGTTGCTCGGGCAGTACCACATCTGGAGTGGGTGGAGATTGAGGAGTGAAGGATTGGAGGGAAGTAGGGTTGTAGGAGGAGGGTGGAGAGAGAGGGAGGGAGAGAGGGTGGGGGGATAGAAGTAGGAAGAGGGAGGAAGGAAGAAGGGGATGTGGTGGAGGAGGTGTTGCCGAGCAATACCCATAGTTATTTTAACTATCCAATGTAAGTTTTTATGCTTTGTCTTTGTCTCGGAAAAAGTTGCAAACGATTGTATTAAGTTGAGTTGTATTTAATTTGATTTTTTGTTTATATTTATAATTATAAAATTAATAAAATATTTATATAAAAAAGCCTTAATAAAGAAATGGTAGCAATTTGATTGTGTGAACACTATGCTAGGCTGTTTGCTGTATTTGGAGATTATTTTTCCCATTTAATCTGTTACTGTTTAAGATTTTAGCACAAAAACAAAAGATACCTTTACTTAAATAATAATTTGGAGATAAATATGCATGTCTAAGATAATAAGAAGCACATTTTTGAGAAAAGATTGATGATGTATTTCAAAAATTATATGTACAGTTTTAGCTTATCTAAAAGAGAATAAAAATGATACTTTAATATGGAACAAACATACACATGCATTCATACCCATACACCACTTTCCTACTGAAAGAAACACACAGCAGTTTTTTTTAAAAAATCACTGGAACAGATTAAAAGTATACATTAAAAAATAACAGTAACAATGTTGGTTGATTGGTTTGCTTATTTATTTAATTGATTGATTGATGGATTGACTACCCATCTTACCTTACACTACACTTGTCTCCGAAGTCTGACCTTTGGACAGAATTTTCCAGTGCTTTTTTTCTAAAAAAAAAAAAAAAAAGGTGCCGGAACTCACACATGTCATACAACCTGCTTTGCCTACCCTACAAGGTTCCATCCAAAAAAGGTGACGGAACTCCGTTCTGGGCGTTCTATGAGAAAAAAAGCCCTGGAATTTTCTATAAAGGGCATCAGAATTTACAACATGGTGGTGACGCATGCAGTTTGATGGATGCCCATATCCAGTGGTGGGATTCAAATATGTAAACAACTGGTTCTCTGTGTGGATGCCACACAGAATGAGATGTCCTAAACAAACTAAATTGGATTAGATGTCTCAGATATCAGCAGGCATGGTGAAGCCTCAATGACACTATCTACATATAGTTTAAATTTAATGTCAGTATCAGTCCTGTCTAGATGAATAAGAAATCAGGACATTTAACTTAAAAGGCAATCACCAGCTATTATGAAATAGTTATTTAGTCTTCCTAAGGAATTAAAAAATAGTATTTTTATTCAAAGAAGCGGCAGTTAGGCTTTTGTCACACAAATATCAGATTACTAAGGGCAGTATGATTATTAGCATAGTGGGACAACAGCTTGTTGAATTCAGCAGAGATATATGCTACATCTATGTTTACAGAATATATTAAAAATATTCACATAACTAATTCCCTAGAAAGTTAATATTCTTCCAGATATTTGAATAAATATTAATATATTATTCTGTGCCAATGTTTTGAAGCCACACTTCTGTTATCATTCACCAAGAATAGTTTAGAATATTTCTGAATCAGTATGGTTTTTTATATATCCTAGCAATTATAGCTTTAAAAGTTTTGTTTCCAGATAGCCCCAATTTTAGTGGTCTTCAAATGTAGAGACATCAGCTCCTAAAATTCTCAGAAATGGATGGAGAATTCGTGGAGTTGGTTCAAACATCTGAAGATTCACCAGGCTGGGAAGGCTGTGGTATTCTCCATAATTTACTGCATACCAGTTTTGAATGAAGAAACACAACTTTACCCAGAGCAAGGAAAGGAAAATCAATAGAACCTGATCTCATGGGAGCCCAAAACCCACAATCACATGTTCTTGCTAGGGTTAAGTTGTTTTTTTCCCCAGCCAGCTCCCAGCAACTTCCAGATGCTGAAAAAGAAATGAGACAGCATCACTGAGTATCATCAGCATATTAATAATATTTGATCCTATGCCAGGGGTCTTCAAACTTGGCCCTTTTATGACTTGTGGACTTCAACTCCCAGAATTCCTCAGCCAGGCAAGGGCCAAGTTTGAAGACCTCTGACCTATGCCAATATACCTCAGTCAATGCTGCATTTAGACACTAAGCAAAAAAGGAGAGAGAATGGAAAACAGAAGCCTAAGGCAACACCAAATGGAACCAATTCTGAAAAAAGAAGAGCCATTGACCCTTTGTTCATTTAATATCTTAGAGAGCATCTGAAGGCTCTCCGACATCCTCAAACAAGTGGAATCCATAAAAATGTGATCCAGTCCATGATCTCTATAACTACCCATTTTAAGCAATGGAATGTCAAAAAATGTTGAAATCAGGGGGCAATTAAACAATTTCTCCGAAACCCAATAGTGTCTGGGGCAGACCAACTGAACAGGTATTTATTTATTCTCTGTTATATTCAAAATGTAACCCCCTATTTTAATTTAATTTACCTTTAATTTAAAAATGCAATGCTTACTCTACTGAAATCTAGGAAATTAAATTTGAAGCTTTTGGATAATTCTTCTCATTTTATTGGCATCAATCTAATATTATATCAGCCAGTATTTAATGCATAAGACAGTGCAGGCCTTTAGTCAGAACCACAGGGAAATTGCTATTACAATGTCATTGTGTAAATGACATGACTCATTTATTTATTTATTTAATTTGATTTGTATGCCGCTCCTCTCCGGAGACTCAGAGCGGCTCACAACATATACAAAACATCAAAATATTAAAAATAGATACCCAACACACGCACAACATTCGAACCACAACCCACAATCATCCCCAGGCCTGCCGGCAAAGATAGGTTTTGAGGTTCTTTCGGAAGGCCAGGAGAGTGGGAGAAACATGGATTTCAAGGGGCAGTTGGTTCCAGAGGGTGGGCGCCACAACAGAGAAGGCCCTGCCCCTAGGACCCGCCAAATGACATTGTTTCACTGACGGGACCCAGAGGAGGCCGACCCTGTGCACTCTCACCGGTCGTAGGGAAGTATGTGGCAGAAGACGGTCCCGTAAGTACCCTGGTCCAGAGCCATATAGGGGTTTATAGGTAATAACCAGCACTTTGAATTGTGCTAGGAGACCAATAGGCAACCAATGCAGCATGCGGAGGGTTGACGAAATGTGGGCACAACGTGGAAGGCCCACAATTGCTCGCGCAGCTGCATTTTGCACTAATTGTAATCTCCAAACACTCTTCAAGGGCAGCCCCATGTAGAGAGTGTTGCAGTAGTCGATCCTCGAGGTGACAAGAGCATGTGTGACTGTGAGGAGAGACTCCCGATCCAAATAAGGACACAACTGGTGCACTAGGCGAACCTGGGCAAATGCCCCCTTCGCCACAGCCGATAAATGATGTTCCAATGTCAGCTGTGGATCGAGGAGGACACCCAAGTTGCGAACCTTCTCCGAGGGGGATATAGATTCACCCCCCAGGGTAATGGAAGGACAGATTGAAGCGTCCTTGGGAGACATAACCCACAGCCACTCTGTCTTGTCAGGGTTGAGCCTTAATCTGTTAATGCCCATCCAGACCCTCACAGCCTCCAGACACCGGCACATCACCTCAACCGCTTCACTGATTTGGGCAGGAGTGGAAATGTACAGCTGAGTATCATCAGCGTAGTGATGGTATCTCACTCCATGCCGATGGATGATCTCTCCCAGTGGCTTCATGTAAATGTTGAAAAGTAGGGGGGAGAGAACCGACCCCTGAGGCACCCCACACGGGAGTAACATAGAGGTGGACCTCTGACCCCCCACAAACACCGACTGTGACCAACCAGAGAGATAGGAGGAGAACCACCGTAACATGGTGCCCCCCACTCCCAATCCCTCCAGCCGGCGCAGAAGGATACCATGGTCGATGGTATCGAACGCCACTGAGAGGTCAAGAAGCACCAGGAAAGAGGACTGGCCTCTATCCTGGGCCCGCCAGAGATCATCCATCAGAGCGACCAAAGCAGTTTCGGTGCTGTAGCCTGGCCTGAACCCAGACTGCAGAGGCCCCAGATAATCGGCTTCCTCCAGAGACCGCTGGAGCTGGAGTGCCACCACCTTCTCAACAACCTTCCCCACAAAGGGGAGGTTGGAGACCGGACGATAGTTAGTCAGAATTGCTGGATCCAGGGAAGACTTCTTGAGGAGGGGGCGCACAAGTGCCTCCTTTAAGGGAGCCGGAAAGGACTCCTCCCTCAGAGAAGCGTTGACAATCTCCTGGATCCAGGTACGTGTCATCTCCCTACTGGCAAAAACCAGCCAGGAGGGACACGGGTCCAACAAACAAGTAGCGGAACTCACAGCTCCAATGGCCCTGTCCACTTCATCAGGCGTAACAGCCTCATACTCACCCCAGATAATCGGACAAGAACATGCCCCTGTCCCTTCGACTGAATCATTATCAGTCAACTCTGCTACACAATTGGAGTCTAGGTTGACCCGGATCTGAGCTACTTTGTCTGCGAAACAGTTGTTAAAATCCTCGGCACTACCCTGCAAGGGAGGCCCCAGACCCCTCGGGTTAAGGAGGGATCGGGTCACCCTAAACAGGGCGGCTGGGCGAGATTCCGCACACGCGACCAAGGCGGAAAGATAAAAAGATCTTGCCGCCTTAATCGCCTTCAAATAGGCTCTAATAAATGAGCTCAATCTGGTTCGATCAGATCTGGACCTACTTTGTCTCCATCGCTTCTCTAGACGTCTCTTATGGCACTTCATCCCCCTGAGCTCCTCAGTAAATCAAGGAGACCTCCTGGGGCCAGCACCACGGAGAGGTCGCAAAGGCGCAATCCGGTCAATAGCCCCCTTCATGTTACATAGGCTATACTATTGTGATTTTCTCTTGCCCATCTTCCCCACTTATGTATGCCTATCTAAAACATAGCTATTTAGAGGTCCTCCAAAAGAAACAAACAAATAAAAGACTGCAAAATTCTTGATATGTCTTGATGTATGTATCCAATTACAAACATATAAGTCTCCTGCTGCAAATCTAAAATAAATGTAACTTTCAATGTAATGACTGATTCATAGTTTATAAATCTTCAGAGAGAGGGAGAGAGTAGGAATGAAAGTAATAATTATTTGCTTCCACTAGTAGCACACCTATAATCTGCAGATCTCAAGCACTCTCCAAAATTAATTCATTAAGCTTCACAATACCCCTGTGAAGGAGATAAGTACATTATTATGTGAGTTTCATAGATGAGTAAACTAAAGCCTACAATTAGGAGAAGCTATGGTAGCACAGTAACAATATTAGCTCAGCATGACATAAGAATAAAATACCCTGTTGCCATGATTGGTTCTATTAATAAGGAATACAAACAAAACAACATTCTGCTCAGAGAAATAATTGTACTTTTTAATGTGTGCAATGTAATCAATCAAAGACAGCAAAGTAAAAATGTAGTTGTGAATGTGGCATTCAAAATATCACTTTTCAGAGGCATCAAGTGGAGAAATATGCATTTTTTTCTTGAATTGTATCTTTCCATCATATAAAATCTAAACTTTAACTAAAAACTACTTTATATTGTTTTTCAAGTTTCCTCCGGGCCTCTACCTGGCCTTTAAAAAAAAAATAAAAATAGACCCAACATTTTTGAGTAACTATAGTTTACCCATGATGTGATCCTATTTAAATGATTAATCGGTGATTTTATCTGTCACAAATCAAATGTGTTGATCTCTGGACAAAGCCACAATACCGCATATGTTATTATTCACCTCATGCATTTGTAACTGAAGTTATCATTTCAATAGCAAAACTTTTCCTTTGTTAATTATTATTAAGACAACTGTAGTCAACCTACGTCCAACACAAAATGGCAGTGTTAGCCTTACAATTCATTTAGTATTACTATACCCTAACTCAGGATATTTGCTATGAATAAATGTTTATGCAAAGCCTATCAAAGCAGATAAAAATATGGCTTTCTGTTTTGTTCTTGGTACTTCTGTGAAACCTGAATTTGAAGTTTGTAAAAAATGCTGCTTTATCCAGAACTCAAGATCTGTAAAAAGTTTGTCCTTTAATTGTACAGGTTTATTTAAGAACTAGGAAATAGTGAACTGGAAGAATAAAAAAAACACCCTAATCTTTTCGAAGGGTAAAGTAGCAAAAGAAACCTAATCTTCCCTGGCCTTTTGTAATAAAATTTTAGTTTAGCCAGAATTTGTATTAGAGGAATTCAAAATTATTAGCATATTAAGAAACGATAGCTAAACTATTGGCAGAATGAAGAAAAGGGTAAGTGTGAAAAAGAAAGGACAATTACAAGGTAATTATGATTTATAATAAAATTCTTTATATTCTATGCATAAACCTGCTATAAATTTACCATTACATGACAAGTTGTGGTTTTCAAAGGAGGACCTCTTATAGTATGAAAACACAGATTTCTAGATAAACCCTTACTGAAAAGGGATAATTGTAATTATGAAAAAAAATCAATTTCCCTACTTTTATTTTTATCACAGCAACATGGTAAAATCAGTTTCCTGACAGTTTATTAAAAGTGTCCTAATCATTTCAAATAGGTTTCATAATATAAAATGGTTGCCATTTTATTTCTGTAAATTTCAGAACATTTGTGCACTATAATGAAGGCATTCAGATGAAAATATGTTAAAGAGAAAAAGTTCAAATACTGTTCTTAACCTTTAGAGCTGTTCTCCTTTTTGTTCTGCTTTCCACTTTTCTTTCTTTAGGAATGAACAAAAAAGGGCTACTGTGCACTTCCTTTGGAAAACATTTAGCAGTCTATCTGGGAAGCAGCACAATTTTCATTTAATTTGTTCTTGTGCTTGAAAAGCCTGGCATCCTTTTGACTCTTTTGACCAAATACTTGAGTAAGATTAGTTTGGCTAGTATTAGTTCAGAAGTTAGGAAATGTTCACTCATTTCATAAAGAATATTTCCATCCGAACAGCAAATCAAACAAATAGTTCATTTTTTTAATATATAGAATATTTAATTCTGTAAACCACCTCTCATTCAGATAGCATAAATATAAGATCAAGATACCCTTTCTACTTGCTGGATCAGATCTTTTGGGTGGGCTCAGACCATATCTGCTGCTTGGTGTCCTTGTCCATCCCACCTGAATTGCTTTTATTCTGAAGGCGACTATTATTATTGACATTTTTTTCAATTTACATGTGTGCATTCATGAATCCCTATACACCTTCACAACTCTATTGTTTGGCCCTCCACAACATTTCCAGTTTCTCATGTGGCTCCTTGGAAAAAATAATTTGCCCACCCTTCTGCTAGACTGTTCTTCTGGGCAAGGGCTATGATCAACCAGGTCTGCCAGACCAAAGGCTATCTTAATCCATATCCTAGATTTGGGATCTCCAAAGTTGGCAACTTTAGGAGTTGTGGACTTCAACTCCCAGAATTCCTCATCCAGCCATGTTGGTTGGGGAATTCTGGGAACTGAAGTCCACAAATCTTAAAGTTGCCAACTTTGGAGACCCCTGTCCTAGATTAATTTTCCTATTATCCAGCATTAAGCTTAATAAAAATTTAGCAGCCACCAGGGAGATACCAGATTATTCAAACCACTGAGTCTTCACTTCATATTTTTATCTTTAGAATTTATTCCTATCATTTAGAAAAGTTGTGTTGGGTGAAATCACAACTCCAACACAGACCTTAAGAAGTTAACCTTCATTGCTTCTCTTTCTAAAGACTTCTCTGGGGAAAGTCTCTCCAGTATAACATTTTAGAAGAGTACCAGAAAGAAATCTTTTAATTCACAAACTTTTTCACTTAGTTTAGGATTCTTGACATTATCTTTTTGACAGCCCAACATATCACCAAAGTTTAAATCAGTGTTGTCAGTATCCTTTGGTTGTCTTCTTAGCTGTCATTACCTCCTGGGATATCTGAGAGAAGCTCATTCAGTCATGCCACCTTTTCCTGTTTATTCATGTGAAAAGGTTGTGACATAATTTGGCACTCCTTCTTTAGGGAAAAAATATACCAAAGGAAAAAAAATGGGTTCATTTATTATCTATCTCCCAAGGATGTTTGAGAGTTATCCATCTTCTAAAGGTATCCAGGTAGAATATACCACTGAAATTTGTAGTCATCCAGGGGAGGTCCCATGGGAAATACTGCCACAATAACGAAACATTTCATTCTGAACTATATACTACATGAGCCAATGTGGATAATCTTATTAACACTTATGGAATTAATGGCAAAATGACTGCAGGACCATACCACAGCTAGTTAATTAAATGGATTTGAAGGAATTACTTAGAAACCAGTATATTAGACTTTGCTAAAGAGCAAACATTTAAATACATGGTGCTCCACTAATCAAAGGGCACACATCACAAATCACTCAAGTTACTTTTAGAAAATTACTAAGGAAACTTTTGGAAGATGCCGAGAACAAACTCAGGGACTACAGAAATAAAAGTCTAAAAGCCTAACCTTAACCCTAACCCCATTGCCCATGAGAGTAATACCTTTATCATTAATTAATTAATTAATTAATTAAATTAATTAATTAATTCATAAAATTAAAAACTGCCCATTTTCCCTCAAGGTAACCCATAAGCATTTGAATCAAGGAACTGGGCAAAACAATTTGTATGTGTTCTTTGCACACACAGTCATACATTGAGCCCAAAATTACAATTTATTATAAAAAAAGTATTCTAACTCTGTATATAAACAGCTCTTGAACTTTTAAATCATTCCATGCAGGTTTAAAGATTGAAACAACAACAACAACAACAACAAAAAGTGACCAAGCACAGAAGTCAGCTTCATCCACTCAGTCCCAGTGGGAAGGATATTATTTCAAGCTACACTATTACAGACTGCAAAGCAAGCCATCCTTAAAAAGATAATGAAATGCATAATTTCCTATATTGCCTGACTGCAAAGCCTAATCAGCCTGAACTCATCATTCCACTGACACAGATTTGCTATCCATAATTTCGGCTTACCACTGTGTGTTTCTGTTCTTCGTGCTGATCTTTAGGGTGAGCATGAAGACAACAGCAATGTTCATTTGAAAAGCAGATCATAACAGTTTTAATGAATAAACAAGGTTTATAGATAAGATAAGGTAAGGTAAGGTAAGGTAAGGTAAGGTAAGGTAAGGTAAGGTAAGGTAAGGTAAGATAAGATAAGATAAGATAAGATAAGATAAGATAAGATAAGATAAGATAAGATAAGATAAGATAAGATAAGATAAGATAAGATAAGATAAGATAAGATAAGATAAGATGACCTTTATTATCATTTTTTTACTGTGGCACAACAGCACGCATCAAAAATGAAATTTAGTTGCCCGCTCTCAAAGTGAAACACATACATGACACACGCCTAAACATACTATGAACAACATATGTATAGACCCACACCCCTACATATACGTAGCAAATAAATATTAAATACTTATATCTTGAATATATAATGGAAGGAGGAAAATGCAATTCTTACTTCTGAAAAACAAAAAACCAAAAATTCTTGTCTTTCATATAATATATAGCTTTTTTTAAAATAGCATAGAAATAAACAGATATCTAATAGAATAATATGGAATGGAAACTGTGATCCTTTAGATAATATGGATCTTCAAATTTTATATACTGTAGGCAATATAACTATCAGGGAAACCAATAACTTTAACAGTGGTTTTGAAAGTTTAATCATGGTAAATATTTCAATTTCAAGTCAAGAATGCCATTTCTCCTTCTCACAAGTTTAGCCATTACTATTTGATTAACATTAGAGTATTAGCCTTACTCCTAATGACATTATCATTCTTTCTCAGGGAATGATTATGCTACATAAAATTTAATCAGAGAGCTATCACGTTATTAGACAAAAGTCAGTACAATTTGGATTTTAAACATATAGGAAATAATTATTGTAAATGATCCAAAGAAAATTAAGAACAGTTAAGACAGTTCAATTATGGGGGGATATTATTAAATATGTGAACAATTTTATTGCAATTAATGGGACTTAAAATGTGCTTAGATTTGACTGGATAATTACAAGAAACATGTATTAGAGCTCCCCTCAGCCCACAGAATTTGTGGCCCATAAGGGCAAGGACAGTACACTAACCTTGTAAAATGCTATACTGAGACCTAAAGAAAAACCCTCTTAGTTTATTGCTTGATTGGGGTTGCTAAAGCAACAACTTTGCCAAACTACTGCACTTTGAATTCCCCAGAACTGAACAATGGAGAAGGGAAGAGAAGGGCATTTCCTAGACCATACTTCCCCAATTATGTACTTCCAGATATGCCGAGATTAAAATTTACAGCCAGCATAGCCCATGGTTACAAAAGTTGTCAGCCAGTTATCTAAAGGCAAAGTTCCAGGGGTAGACACCATACTTGAAGAACGAGCCAGTCCTTAACTGGTTATTCACCTGGAGCTAGGCCTGAGTCTCAGGGTGGCTTCCAAAAAGATCATGAGGACAAGTGACATGATTTTTTTTCCCCTTTCAATTTCAAAAGAAATGTAAGGAGCAAAATCATGAACTTTACACAACCTTTACTGACCCATCAAAGCCTTTGACACTGTTAGCCAACAAGGACTGTGGAGAATTATGTCAATATTTGGCTGTCCAACCAAATTCACTCAGATCATATGCCAGTTCCCTGATGGCATAATGAGTAGGGTGTGGGATGGTGGATAATCTTCTAAGGCATTGCCTGTCATTAAGGGCATCAAACAGAGTTATGTTCTTAATCCACAATGTTTAGCATGATGCTTACTGTCATCTTGAGTAATGCCTTTCAGGATACTGATGCTGAAGTCAGCCTCAAGTACAGATAGGGTGGGAAACTGAGAAAATTTCAAAGATACTGTATCACCAAGTGAAGGAAACTATCCTGAGGGACTAGAGGCAGTGAACTTATTTAACTGTCCTGGTAATACCCTTTCCCAAACAGTGATTGATGTAGAAGGTAACTGCAAAATAGCAAAAATAAGCTCTGTTTTCAATAAACTGCTCTCTACTCTATGGGAACATTGTGGAATCAGCACAGTAATAAAAAAATGAAGGTCTATAGAGCTATGGTACTTGCTGTCCTTCTGTATGCCTGTGAAACATGGACTGTGTATTGAAGGCAGTTCAATCATTTCCACATGACTTATTTTCACAGGATATTAGACATCAAATGGCAAGACAAAGTCCCTGACACTAAAGTTTTTTTTTCCCTAGATCATGTCTATACACAGCCGATGATAGTGCAGACCTGATAAACAGTTGTAATGGAATGAGAGGATAACCTTGTGGAAGAGATGAGACAAGAGAAGCAGGAGCCTCCAATGGCTTAGCAGTCAGAAAGAGACACTTAGGAAGGCCCCGTCCTAATTGGTCAGACAGTTTAAAGTGGTGGTGGTAAGTTTATACTTCCAGATTTTCAAAAGTGATGTCAGTCCTCCCATGTAAATCAGACAGGAAACATGATTAGATGAACTAATTATCTATTTTATTATAAGGCTACATTAATAGAATCTTGCAAATCTGGAAGTACTAACTTTGCTCTTGTCAGATTGTTTCCTAGGTGACACCTCTTCAACTGGTTCCCCAACATTCCATTACTGAAGGTCCTATACTTATCTTTTTGCCAGACAAGCACTTCCTAAGCAGCTCCATTTTTTAGGGAACTCTCTGCTGGAAGATGCTTGCATGGAGGGCAGAAAAAGCATTTCAAAGACACACAAAGGCCTCTCTCAAGTTATCTGATTTGATGTACACTTCTAGGAAATGCTGGCACAAACTGCCCTGCCTGGTGTGGCCTCATCCACAAGGGCTATCCAGCTTATGAAGCAAGGTATACTGCTGAAGCACAATGCAAGCATGAGCTGCATAGGCTCAGAGCCACTAGCACAACTGCAGTGCCTTCACATATCTGTCCAACATGCGTGAGAACATTCTGTGCCCAAATTGGCTTGATCAGTCATTTTCGGATACACCATATTTAGAGTTAATGTGATTTAAAAAACAATGTAGAGGTCTTCATTGACAATGATGGATGAATAAGAATTTCCACATAGGTTGAGATTAAAATTCACATCCAGAACCACCAGTGATAATGGTGGCTTGGGAGTTTTACTCCCAACACATCTGGAAATATTTTTAAACACAGATGATCTACAGTAGTTATATATATGCTCCATCTTGCATACATAAGAAAAAAAATGTAATTGGATTCTCATCTACTTATTTATGAAATAGAAAATGCTTCACATAATTAATGTATTACTTATATTTATGTATTTTATTTATGTCTTGGATGTGATGAGTTCATGCCTAAAAAGACCCTTCCTTAATCAAAGCTATTACATTATTTGAGAATTGTATGGTCTTTGAGCAAACTATCCAGTTGTCTCATTCTTTGTTTTCAAGTTTTATTGATTTGAAGCCATATCATAAGCAACATCTATTAAGCAACCCTGATCTGTGATCACTGAAAATACCAAAAGAAGATATTTTTTATTTCCTATTATTTATGGCAAGGGTGGTTTAAGAAGATTGCAGTGTATGCAGCTGCACTGGACTTCAGAGATGCAAGTGGAAGGGGGCAAGTAAAGCAGCAGGCTGAAGGAGCCTATAAGTGATTAAAAGATACAAAGGGAAAGAGCCTATGACTGGCTGCTTTCCTTGCCCCACCTTCAAGAAAGTGTTTCATGTCTGGGTCAACTCATCCACCCATAGGTTAATATGACTCCATCTTACACAAAGGGTTGGTTAAGTTGAGGAGGCCAGTCTATCCATGATAATCATGATCTGTGTTAGACAATAGGTACATAGGCCTCAGGGGAAATTTGTAATCTCACACATAGGCTAACACAGTTCCTTGGTAGTCAATTGGTAGATTGAGCAGACAAGAGTTTTGAGTAGGCCAATATACAGAATAGCTAAAGCAGATTAAATGTATAGTTTTAACATTTGGAAGACATTTATCTACAGAAATTTATCTAGAACTTTGCCTATCCCCCAAAAACCTGCTCTGATTTATGGATATATTCACTTTTTTTGGTTTGCCTTAAAAATACTAATTCTTGCAGATAGATAGATGATAGACAGACAATAGTGATATAGTATTATAAGAAGATAAAAAAGACTGTCGAACACTGGGAAATACTACCAGAAGAGCTTTCCAAGTCTTTGCTTAATTGTCAAGTAGAATAGAAATATCTGCATTTATTCAACCTTTTACTAAAACAGTTTTTTGGCCCTTACAAAATATGCAATTGCTATTAATTACACAGAACAATTTACTGTATTATCAAAGTCCACGGTGCCCTCCACGGTGACTTGTACCAATATACTGTATGTCAGAATTAGTTGGAAGTAATTTAGTAAATTATACTTCCTGAGGCACATGATTGATGTTGCAAAGCTGTGCCCTACTAGCAAATAAATGAATAAGATATATTCAAATGCAATGGCATCAAGATGCCACAATTATTCTTAGCACTCACCAATATTGTCTTGAAAATTTAGTCCTTTAGCAAGAAAAGGTGAAGAAGAAAATTGAATATGCCTTCCTCAAGCAAACTGACCATTCTTTCTAGTTGAATTGTTTATGTTAACATGCTAGCTTTTTAATTGCAGATAAGGAAGAAGGGTGAACATTTGCACATTAGTTTCTGCCTGCAATTTAAACTAGAAAAATTATAAACAAAAACCATGTCCTCTATTACTAATAAGAAGAAGGAAATCAGCTTACATTAGCAAATAGGTGGTTCAGAATGGCTTATTTAATGCAAAATGAGATTCTATTTGTCGATAGAGTTGATATCCATGCAGGTGGCAAACATCCATGGAAGTGTCTTTACTTGTTGCCCGCTTGTGACTGCCCAAGAACATTGTGTTGGCTGCTATTACAAACAGAATTCAAACAGGATTGTTTGAGTTCCAGAGGCTGATTCTTATGTTGCAAGGTTTTTTTTTTATTTAGCACTGATTCTGATATACAGCAATAAGTGCAGGTAATGGCATTTCAAGAACAGATTGAAATTTCTCATGCAAAAGAACTCTGGCAACCCAAACTATTCACAATGTCTCAAAACTGTATGTCAGGAAAGCAATGAAGTATTAACCTAACGCTCGCTTCAGAGAACCACACTGTAAAGTGCTGAAAGTGAATTTATATATAGGACACTGGCCAGTCTGTCTCTTCTTCAGGAAATCATAAAACCTCTGTTCAGTGCAGAAATTCAAATTAAAGCATCCTCAACAGAGTAGCTACCTAGTTTTAAATGGATGCATCCAGTTATATTCCACTTGGCTAAGTAACGGGTATCATTATCAACTGCTCAATTTATTAGGAACTATTTTTCTTACGATCTGTCTTGGAGACTATTATCCATATCCTGCTCTCTTGGAAAATACAGGGCACATGTTCACCTTCTTATGTGAATTCTCCTTTCTTGCTCTCAAAGAGTCTCACTCTATTCTTCATTTCTAGATTAATAATTCCCAGTTCCTTCAGTCTTTTGCTATAGTATTCTAGTTTCTGTTTTTAAAACACACTTGCATTACCCTGGTCTGAATTGTTCTTTGCAGATGATATCCCTAAGTCAAAGCAAAGTCCATCTACTATAGAACAAAATGGAGATAGTACTCTTTATTTATTTGCATTCTGCCTTTATTGCTTTTACAAATAACTCAAGGCAATGAACACATCCAACACACTTTCCTGCTACTATTTTCCATACAACAACCCTATGAGGTGAGTTGGGTTGAGAGAGAGTGGCTGGCCCAAAGTCACCCAGCTGGCTTTCATGGCTAAGGCGGAACTAAAACTTACAGTCTCTAGCTTGGTGCTTTAACCACTGGACCAAACTGGCTAATTACTTCCTGTCCTTTGTAGGCTTTCTTTTTAACATTGCCTAAAATATTGTCCTTTTTGCAATAACATCATAGTGTTGACTCAAGTAATGTAAAATTCCTTTTCACATGTACTGTACTACTACCAAACCAACTCTTCCTTTTTCTGTTCCAGGGCATTTCATTTTTCTGTATGTAAAGAGTGTAACATTTCTCTTTATTAGTTTCATTCTATTATTTTCATTCTATTTTTCTCATCTATCAAGATTATTTTGAATTTAGTTTCTGCCTTTTAAGATACAGCTATCCTACCCAATTTTGCATCATCTGCAAATCCAATAAGCATTCCCTCTATAACATTATCTAAGTCATAAACAAAACATAGTTTGAACAGCAATATGCCAGGCTGATTTAAGGGGCTTACCAGAATAAGCTACCTTGTATTCAATATTATGTAGCCTTTTGGAATGTCTAATTGATGTACTTGGTAACAGTTCTCTTGGAGCCCAGCAATTTCCCCAACTTTCTGATTTTATAATTTTTATTAAAGTTTTCAATAAAATAAAAACAATATAAATGTTGAATTGAAGAGAAAAAGAACAGAGGAAACTAATAAGAAAATGAAAAAGAAAAAAAATGAAAAAGAAGAAAAACAGTTAAAAAGTGGCTTCTGATCTTTTGAACATCAGTTATAAGTGCAGGTATATTTTACCCACTCTTAAGATTAGATCATATTTTCCTTCTTTCCATAATTTACCTTTTCAAATAACAACAACAACAATAAAGTGGGAATGGACCTTGGAGGTCTTCTAGTCCAACCCCCCCCCAGGCAGGAAACCTTATATCATTTCAGAGAAATGGTTGTCCAATTTCTTCTTTAAAACGTCCAGTGTTGGAGCATTCACAACTTCTGGAGGCAGGCTGTTCCACTAATTAATTGTTCTAACTGTCAGAAAATTCTCCTTAGTTCTAGGTTGCTTCTCTCTTTGGTTAGTTTCCATCTGTTGCTTCTTGTCCTTTCTTCTGGTGCTTTGGAGAATAGCTTGACTTGTGGCAGCCCCTGAGATATTGGAACACTATCATGTCACCCCTCATCCTTCTTTTCATTAAACTAGACATGCCCAATTCCTGCAACCATTCTTTATATGTTTTAGCTTCCAGTCCCCTAATCATCTTTGTTGCTCTTCTTTGTACTCTTTGTAGAGTCTCAACATCTTTTTTTATATTGTGGTGACCAAAACTGGATGCAGTATTTCAAGTGTGGCCTTACTAAGGCATCAGATCAAATCAAATCAACAAATCCATAAATAACCAGTTTGTTTCTTTTTCTTTTTTCCAGCAAAAAATCCACAAGGGGTTTCTAGTCACTAATAAATGCAGTCACTGATATTTCTCTTAGCAAACAAATTGATTTTGGTATTCTACTAGATCCTTCACCTTCACCAACCATTCCTTCATTTATGGGTATTTCAGGGCATCTAGGCATTTTTGGTACACATAATAGTAGTATAGTGGTGATCATATATAAAAAATTATTTTGTTTTCTAATTATCTGTCCATTAGTCCCAAGCAAAAAAAAATGTTCTGGTTTGGATTGAATTTATTTATTTATTTATTTATTTATTTGTTTGTTTGTTTGTTTGTTTAGACTTATATGCCGCCCTTCTCCCAAGACCCAGGGCGGCTCACAACGAGAATACAAGTGAAAACATAACATAAAATTAATTAAAATTACTATATAAAAAACTAAGTAATTCACCACACTCATACAACACACAATCACAGTCAAAGGCCCAGGGGCAGAGTGCAGCTCACACGCCCCAAACCTGTCTGCATAAATGTGTCTTCAACAGTTTTCGGAAAGCTAGGAGGGAGGAAGCAGTACGAACCTCTGAGGGAAGCTGGTTCCAGAGGGCTGGGGCAGCAACAGAGAAGGCCCTAGACCTAGGCCCCGCCAGATGACATTGTCTAACAGACGGGACCCGCAGGAGGCCAACCCTATGTGCCCTAACCGGTCGCTGGGATTCATGAGGCAGAAGACGGTCCCGCAAGTATCCTGGCCCATTGCCATAAAGGGCGTTATAGGTCATAACCAACACTTTGAATTGTGTTCAGAGACACATGAATATTAGACTTTAAAAAATTGTGCATCTTTGTAGTCTTATTTTTTCCTGGATCTTTTGCAAGAGCACTAGACATGATAAAATGGCTCTTTATGTTGTCCACATTTCCAACATAAATTTGAAGAATATTTATACATTCTAAATCATTTTCTGGAGTCATATACCATACACTATATTATTCTGTAAAAATGCTCTTTTGTGAATATCAGTTTTTCAACCATGTTTTCCCATTGCTCCAATACCGGTATATTATAATCAAATTTCTTAGCCCATTTTATCACACACCCTTTCACTTGTTCTTCATTTCAAATTTCAGCAAAAGTTTATACATTTTAGCAATTACATGCTCACCAGTTGTACATAATTCAGTTGAAATTCTGCCTTCTGCTGCTCAGTTCCAAATGTCCCATTGTCTAATTTAAATCTTTTTCTTAATGTTTGCATGAAAACCATTGCAAACTAAATCCTTCTGCAACCAATTGTTCTCTTGCTTTCATCTTATATTCTTCTTCTAACATCTCTTATCTAGACAAGAAGTGTCAAACTGTCAGCCCACGGGCCGGATGCGTCATCCGGAAGCCACACTCACCCCATTGCTGGCAATGACAAAACTGTCCCTATACGTTGCGTGATGTCACGTGAATTTGACATCTCTGATCTAGACAATCTCATATCTGTATGGCCTCCTTCAAAAAAATCTGGAACTGCTCTAAGTCTTAAGCAGAACTGTTTTCCTTTCAGTTCCAGTAACACCTTTTTTCATCTCTCTGTTCATTACTTCTGTTTTACTTTTTTCAATTTCTGCTTTGTCATTAATTTACTGTACTTGTCCTATATATTTTCCAACTGTTTTGGAATGTCTTCTTTCATCTCCTCTTTCATCTTTACAAACTGTTCTTCCCTTGTTACTGCTATTTTTAGCTGATAAGAATAGCTACAAATACTCATTTTGCCTTTTCATCAATTTTTTTAGGGTAATATTTCTGGGGTAATCTTTTCTATCAGTGGCTCCAATAATCCTCTCCTTCCCTCACTAAGCTTTACCACTAGTCCGGTGGTTGCCATTTTTTAAATGTATTTATTTATAATCCAAAACTGAAAGCAAATCAATTACAAAGGTCAAATTAAAAGGTAGGAATATCCTCTTTTTGTTTTCCTCTTTCACCTTTTCTATATCCTTAAGGCTTCAGCCCAATCTATCTTTCCAAACATGCACAATTAATGACAACAGCAGAAGAAATGCTGTCCAACTGACAACATAGGTTGTAAGGACCATAACAGAGATTGCAGGTTTCTCATTTGTATAGTATTTTATACTTTCTAAGGCCATTTGGGGATATAAGCATTTTGGTGAGGTATTACTTGCACAATTGACTACATATGTATACATACTCACACCTGAAGGCTGCCTACTAATTTTGTCTGGTTCCATTTAGTCATAAAAGAGAGAGAGCCTCTCATATAGATAGGTGTTTTTAGCAACTTCCATATTAACAGTCTGCTGAAATGTACATTGGCTTTAAGCTTCTGTTTTATGATTATGGCTGCAGCTATTTATTTCCATTAATTGTTTTTAACTGTTGTTTTGCATTACAATTATGTTTTATAATTTAAACTCTAAAGCGTTTAAAGTATTCCTTGATGTCATCCCAGCAGCTACCACTTTTGTTACCAAGGTAATATAAGACATTTTGATAGCTGGAGCAGAAAATTAAAGTGGTAAACCCATTGCCAAGCTAGACATAGAATAAATTTAATCAGTGCTGTCCAACCAACTTGACCAGTGTACTTAAATCAAAATAGCACTCCTGGAAAATGAATACTGCAAGTATCCAGCCCTTTTGTTATTTGAGGCTTGTAGTCTGTATTGTTAAGTATGGTGAATGATGGATGGGAGAAAGGCCCTACTCTTAACAATCTATGATATCAGTGTGAAAGATTGACAGATAATTAGGTAGAAAATTGATTATTAGGGCCTGGCCTTGCCTATTGTAGAAAAATTTGCTCTGAAGCATTTATCATTGTAGGAAGGAAATAGGGTGGGGAGAGAGTCTATTATACTGTTTTGGCATCTTTTATTACCTACTTCCTTGTTTCCTCATCATATATTTTTAACTTCTAATATATTTCATCATGTTCTTATCTCCTGTATGTTTGACATGTCCTCTCAAGGGGGGAAAAACCATTGCAATGGCTTGAATAAAACAGTGGTTTTCAAATAGGTTATTTTTATTCATGGAGAAAAAGAGAATTGCCTTTTGATGTTTCAACTGCTGTGCTAAGCGCAGTCTTTAGATTTTCCATTTGAAGGTATGAATGTTTTAAGTTAAAGGCTGGTTTTGAATGGCTATTTCCTAAAAAAAAAATCTTTGCTACCTTTTATCTTTAGTAAACAAAGTGATTGCTGTCAGTGGGAAGAAATACTGAACAGCTGGAATGAGACTTTCATTATCCCCTATTATGAAATGAAATCTCACATTTTAAAAATGGCAGTTCCCACTGGTGTCTTGTAATACAGAGTAAAGCAATAAATAGATAGATGATATAGATGGTAGATATAGATAGATAGATAGATAGACAGACAGACAGACAGATAGATAGATAGATGGATGGATGGGGGAATGGATGGATGATTGGATGCAGGTGGGATGCAGTTTCTTACTGAAGAAACTATTCTATTTCTTTCAAACAGCCATATTCCAAATACAGACTTTGAGTCTTCATAAACAGAAGGGTTCCTTCTGTTCAGAAAAGTCAATTAACACAGCAGATGAATGTTGCTGTAATATATGGAGGAAAATGATTTTTAAAAGTAGAAGAAAGCACTATGTCCCCACCCCTTGAGCTCCTGAACAAAAAGCAAGATATAAATCTGATAAATAAATTGTGTAGTATGGATGGAAAAATAGAAATTATTCTCTTGGAGTACTGGCCATACACACATCAGTACCATAGGGTAGGCAAGGCAAATGGTATTTACAAACTTTAGTATATTTATTATTATTATTATTATTATTATTATTATTATTATTATTATTATTATTATTATTATTATTATTATTATTATTATTATTATTATTATTATTATTATTATTATTTAATTTCTATGCCGCCCTATTCCGGAGAACTCAGGGCGGCTCACAACATGATAGAAATCACAATAAAATACATAAATATAAATATATAAATATAAAAACCCCGAAGTTAAAAAAAGAAAAACCAATCATTCCACAAACATACACACAAACATACACTGGCTAGGGGCAAGGTGTTAACTGCTCCAGGCCTGCCGGCAAAGGTATGTTTTAAGCAATTTACGAAAGGCAGAGAGGGTGGGGGCGACACGGATATCCGGGGGAAGTTGGTTCCAGAGGGCCGGGGCCGCAACAGAGAAGGCTCTTCCCCTAGGCCCCACCAGGCGACACTGTCTGGCTGACGGGACCTGGAGAAGGCCGACTCTGTGGGCCCTAACCGGCCGATGGGATTCCATGAGGCAGCAGACGGTCCCGTAAATAACCTGGTCCGATGCCATGTAGGGCTTTATAGATCATGACCAACACTTTGAATTGGGTTCGGAGACCAATTGGCAGCCAATGCAACCTCCTCGATAACATATGAAGAATCTATCAAGGGACTTAGCCCTTCCATATCTGTATTAATGGAGTCAGACCCAGCCTCCAATGTCTGACTTTTGAAGTTGTCATATAAATAACATCACATCTCTAATTAACAATTGATGCAATATACAGTAGCTATAATGAATGCATATCATTGGCAAAGCCTTTGCTCTGACCATGCTGGGATCATGATCAAAGACAGTCACTAGTGTGTAACTCCAATAGAAGAGAATAGAGGTACTCCTTGTAGGAAATGATCAGGCTAAGCCCCAGGGCAAGGTCAAACACATCATCAGCCTGGAGTCCCTATCCCCTGAAAGAGACCTAAGTCCCCCCTCCGCCCCAAAGTCCATTGACTCTTATCTAGCATCAATTTGCCTTGACCTTTGGTAGATCAGATTCTTATATATAGGTTGCACTGAATAAACCTGCAGTGCTTTTGAACTCTAACCTGGCTCCTGGTTTCCCACACCTGACACTCCCCAGTCATAGACTTGGTTGGAACAGATTGCATTGGGAACACCAATGTCACAATCCATGGCTATAATTTATAGATTAAAGCTGGACATAAAGTAGAAAAGTCTTTATGGTATCTGAAGCTCTAGTCCAGTGACCCTACCACCACCACATATAAATTTATTAGTCCCCAGAATATGCTTTGTCTCCAGTTTGCCAACCAACATTGGCCCTGAAGTCATAGGCATCATGCCAAACCCCAGTCCTGCTATGTCTTTCCTTCTCCTTTTCTTATGAGCCAGCTGAGTCCTCCTTCCTGGTATATGCTATAGTTTAATCTCAAAGCCCCACCTCCAATAGCTTTTATTGTTGATGAGAAAGTCTGTCAAGTTTAAGTGGGAGGAATTGTCGGTCCACTATCAGCCTAAGAAGATATTTTAATTAACAATTTTGTAGTTATAATATCAGGTTTTTTTTGTTTATTAGCTTAAGTGATACTTCAGTCACAAAGGGGTTTCTGGTTTTAGCCTAGCTGTTCTCTTATCATCTTATTTTCTTAGATTTTAGTAGTGAAAAAAATTGGTATTCTACCTCTTAACTCAGTCAAAACTTAGAATATATGAAGTCTTTGAATAATTTGTGCTGTTCATGAAGGTTTACTAAACCTCATTAGGAAGGGCCTCTTCTACTTTATGATCCATAACAAAATGTCACCCAAGAATAGTGGTGGGATTCAGCTGGTTCACACCAGTTCAGCAGAACCGGTAGCTAATTTTTTGTTGCCCAGACTCAGAATGGACTTCCGGAAGTGGCAGCCACACAGAGAACCAGTTGTTCACATATTTGAATCCCACCACTGCCCAAGAAGCTCCATTATTAAAGGCCTTACTCGGATTCATCTGCAGCCTCATGTTTACCAGACTAAATTTGGCAAAACACCATTTACCCAGGTGAGGCTGCAAGAACTGGCCCGCCATTCATGCAGCCCTGTTGCAAATAGGTCACAGCCCAGTAATGAGCTGCAGAACCTACTAGAATTCCTGTACTAGAAGACAGTTATCATGTCCCCCTAATCCTTCTTTTCTTTCATCATGTAGGATTAAGATAATTTTTAGACTATAAAGCTGTGAATGAATAATAGATGGGATTATTTTTAGAAAGAATTTTTTTTAAAGAAACTACACCTGTTGGAGAATACCCAGTTAAAAATGTTATTAAAAAAAACAGGAATGAAAAAAATGAAAATATTCAGGTCATTATAATGAGTTATGCAACTCATAACAGGGTGTTTTCGTTGTTAAAGTTTCCATGGTGACCTCATCCACAACTCCAAAATCCTGTCTAGCTAATTTCAGAAATACTTCATTAAATAATGTCATATTATGTTATGTGCACAATGGAAAGATATACAATGGAATTAATACATGTAAAAGCTGTGACATGACAGCTGCCAGAAAAGATGGGCATTTTCTCTACTGAAACCACGTAACATTTAGAATCCTTTACTGTAGGCTCTGAAGGATTTACAATATATAAATAGGATTGCATGTCATTCAGTTCTTTGTTCCTTCAAATTAAATTAAATCAGACCATTCTGATTTACATTCAAAAACCAGTTTGTTCCTTCAACTTTGTGAAACTACTGAAAGCAATTTCAAGGTGCACGATCTGAAAAATAACCTTTCCCAACAGCATTGCATTAAACCATACAATTATTTATTAATAGAAATGACTTTAATAACAATAAAACCACATAATATATTACCAAAAAACCCACAATAAAAATTAAGTGATAAACATAAAGTGCCAATCAGGAAGTGAAGATTACTCTATATCTCTATATATATCTATTGATCTATAGCTCTAGCTTTGTCTCTGTCTGTCTGTCTATCTGTTTGTCTGTCTATTTATCTAATTGGGAAATGTAGCTGAGAAGCTATAAATGAAGTTCAATGCAAAAAAAAAAAAAAAACCAGGGAGAGATGCTACCTCTGAAATGAGAACCCATTCTCAAGTTCCAAAAGACCTTCTTGTATAGATGTTAACCTGGGTCTCTTAGCAGGACTTGGCTATCAATAATGGCTCCTCACACACTTAACCCCTTATGAAGAACTTAATTAGTTTTGGAAGATGACTATTAGATGTGACTTGGCTAGATTTGAAGTTCTATTGCAGACAATAAAGAAGCTACTAGGGCAACATTTGATTGCTAATAACAGAGGAAGACATTCAGACTCTCTTATATATGGCATGGATCCAGGTATCTTTCCTCAGTGGGATTGGCTGGCAGGGTCCAGGACAAAAGGTTTTTCTATTATGGCCCTCATCCTCTGGAGGTGAGATCTGCCCCCCTCTTCTGGCTTTCAGGAAAAGCCTTAAAACTTGGCTATGCTGTTGGCATGAGAACCTGAAGGAGAAGCTGTAGGCTGGTGGTGGCTGGTGCAGTAACAGGAGGTGCCACCACTGTTCCACTCCAACCCCCTTTTCTGAGTTTCTTCTTAACATTTTCTAATTTTAATCTGTTTTTATTTTTATATGTTTTCATATCTGAATGTTTTATTATATTGTAGGTCGCCCAGAGTTGTGTTGAACCGCAGGATGGATGGCATATTAATGTAAATAAATAAATAAATAACTGCATTATTGGGTATTGTTATTGGGTGTTGTTATTGGGGATAGGGACTCCAGGCTGATGATGTGGGTGGTTGGGAGACATTAAGTTTTCAGAGAGATGCTTTTTAAGCATGGAAATGGCTAGTTCTAACCAGTTTCAGTTCTTACAATCAGTCCAAAAGAGTCCTTATAGGCACAGATTTTAATGTGATCCTATAAACTCCCCTTATTTGTTACCAACTTATGTCAATGTTACCATCTGTTCAACATTCTCTATATTTGGAAGTGCAGTTGCAACAGGACATATTGTCTATAGCTATCCCAGCAGCAAGAGACAAGTCCTAAAATGCACGCTTCAAAAAGGTTCCAAGTGGTTTATAGCCATCTGATCTGATTTGCTGCTTTGAAACAGCTCCCCACACTTGATTCACAAGCTTCATCAGCTCAACGCACTGCCCTTTAATAAATGTATACTTCACATTGCCCTAAAATATATTATATTTGAATTTCTCTGCAAACTGGAGAACATTAATGTATCAAAATATGCACTTTTTCAAACTTTGTGATGCAGGTTGTAATTAATATATATATATACAAAATGTTTCCATTAAGCAAAAGTACAGACAAAAAGTGCATATAATTGAAGAAAATGTATACATACATTTAAATAATTTGCTCTGGAAAATATCTCCCTTAGGAAAGCCACTTATAAATGCATTATGTACAGGAAATATTTTACATACGGGCAAAGTTGATAGAAATTCATATGATTAAAAAAACCTTGACAAAGCCTAGAGCAGGGGTGTCGAACTGCCGGCTCACAGGCCAGTTGCATCATATGCTGGCCACGCCCATCCAAGCTCCAGCAATGCAAAAAGGTTGTGATACGTCATGACACGTCATGTGATGTGCCAAGTTTGAGACCCGTGGCCTAGAGGATAAATAATTCCAAACTTGATAGATCTGTTCATCCTACATCTGGGAAGAAATTTTAGATTGATGGCAAGTGTAATAGAATACTTAGAGCTAGTGCAGAATAAATTAGGAGCAGACATTCTTGCCAGTTCTCAACCAGGGCATTTCAGTGTGTTGCAGACCTTGCATCAGAGAAAATGAAACACAAAAAAGAATTTCTAATTTTGAGTAGTGAAACAACAAGAAATAGTAAGACAACATATATACCTCTGTAGATTTAGCAGGACACTTGTACATTCTTAGAGATCAGACAAATAAGAAAGACACTTTAGAAGCAGGAGATACAGAATAAGAAAATATAAGTAATTATTTCCACTAAGTAAAAGAAAGCATAAGTAGTCCTTAACTTACAACCAGTTGTTTAACAATAATTCAAAGTTACAACAGCCTTGGAAATGGTGACGTATAACCTGTCCTTGAAGTTCTGACTATCACACAGCCTTGCATGATCATACTGGGCAACAACTCTGTCAGATCTGGCGCCATTTAAACCTCCAAACAGAAATGATCCATGGCTCAATTTGTTGAGAAAGGTATAGTTTTATTAGAAGTCAAGTGTATTGCAGTATTGCAAAGCCAGAACTGAGAATCATGTGCCAAAATCCCAAAGTTCTACTTTTTCTTCCCTTAACTGTATCTTATTGCCCACCCCAGTGTAACCAATGAGGTCCAGGCAATATGTTTTCATAATGGTCAGTCTAAGTGCAGTTTGGTATTGGCTCCCTCCTTCTTCCAGCTGGGTGACCTTGAGGCAGCATCTCAAGAAGGTACAGCTTTTACTTTCATTTCCCCAACCATTCCCGCCCCCATAGTTCATGGCAATCTGACACTGCATAGCAATGAAACACAAGCAAGCATAAGATGGCAGCTGACATTTACATTTACAACAGCTGCAATGCCTCGTGGTCAAATGATTGAGATTTGTTACCTTTCCAGTCAGCTTCTGACAAACAAAGGCAACTGGTGAAATTGAATCCACTTAACAACTACATGGTTAACTTAACAACTGCACTGATTCACTTAACAACTGTGGTAAAAATGGTCCTAAAATTGATCCAGACACATGTTGACTTATTTAATACTACATTTTAGTGACTCAAATTCTGATCACAATTGGGGTCGTAAATCGAGGATTACCTGTAATATTTCTGAACTTATTAAAGTGACTTGAAAAGCCAGTATATGCTGTGTTTTTTTCTAATACAAGGCACTTTCTAGCCTGCCTTAACTGAATGTGAATCATAGTCAATCCTGATATATTTATTGTACAGTAGATCAGAAGTCCTCAACCATTTGGGCACCAGGGACCAATTCCATGGCGAGAGGTTTTTCTGTAGACCAGAGAGTCCGTGGTTTTGTGTGCTGCCTGCATTTCATGGATGGGGCTTTGCTTGTTTGTGAGAACTGGCTGCTGGCATGCTGTGGCCTGGTACCGGTCCATGGCCCAGGGGTTGGGAACCCCTGCAGTAGATAGTATTTTCCCCCTTCATGATGTCAGTGCTGCTAACATTGGATGTTCTTGCTTTGACAACAGATGAAAATGCAGCCATTTTCTCTATGCTTTTAGAATCAGTTGGTGCTAGGAAGGGGGATTGGGATGAGAGTGCAGTTAGCCATAATAATAATAATAAGTCTGCCGTGGGAATCCAAGGACAAACTGGGTCCAGAGCTGATAACGTTTGACGGGCTGGAGAGCTGGGGAGAAAGCCCACGCTTCAAGCTAAATCACAAGGAATGTGATTTATGACTGTTTATTGGGGGTGGGAATTGTACTTTGTTACTTTGTATCCAGGGGAGGGGAATTTAGTTTTGGGGTTCAACTATGTAGTGCCGATACTTTGTTTCCCGAATAAAAGATTCTTTAAGATAAACAATGCCTTGAAGTTCTTTTGAAGGGTTTCATCTGTCGGAACCATGACACATGAGCTCTCTTAGACATCTTTGCTAAAAAAACAGCAAATAGATCACTTTCCATTATTGTTTACACAGAAACATCTCAAAATTCCAGAAGTATTTAGGTCCTCACCATTAAACAAGAACTACAATGTGTTAAACTGCAGTTGGTTGAAGAAGCTACAATCAGTTGTGGTCCCATAGCATTCAAAGGCAGAAATAAATGAATCAGATTTTTAGAGTGAAGTGCAAATCAAAATTGATTCAATCTGTGAGGGCCATCACTTGCTGTTAATTTAAATGAGAAAGAAAAGGATAAGCATCTTTCCCTTGTCATGTCTGCATTCTAACACCAACAATGATACACACACATCTGGAATTCAGCTCACTGAACACATTTTGAGCAATTTGATATGGTTGATATGGTTACAGTTGTGGTATATATGATCTTTTCCACACTAAAGTCTTACTATACAAACCAAAATAAAATCTATCTTCTACATATCTACGATATATGCAATACATATCTCTTCCTGTTTTTTTAAGTATGAACTTTTCTTAAATTCCTCCCCAGAGTACTTATTGTTGAATCATCTCCTCCCTTTAATTAGCAAAATAGTTGTTACATATAAATGGAGAAATCATATTGTCAGGGCAAATTGCTTATGGTTTCTGGGCACATGTGGACCACCTATTAATACATGGGCTGGGCTCACTTAGTAATCTAAGCTAAAATTTTAAGACACTGTTGTGGGTGTATACTTTCTGCTCAGCTAGGATCAGGAAAGTTGTAGTTTCTTAACATTGCAGTTATGGGTTTCATTTCATTATCATATGGCCTCCTGCAGCCCTCCTAGAAGGTTGGGAGACAGTATTATAATTTCCAATCCTTTAAATGTTACCATTCTTTGCAAGAAGTTATTTTTTTTCA
Source organism: Bothrops alternatus (assembly GCA_034064705.1). NCBI lineage: Eukaryota > Metazoa > Chordata > Lepidosauria > Squamata > Viperidae > Bothrops > Bothrops alternatus. The sequence continues at coordinate 11,705,589 of JARGCV010000031.1, forward strand.
ACAATAGCTGGATTTACCACTCCAATGAAGTCCAAACTAAACAAAGCGTGTTGTATCTTAATGTGATTTTGAAAGCAGCGGGCTCTCTAAGTTGTTGATTTGGCCATAGGGAAAGTTGGCCTGACATATAAATTATTCCATTCAAACTACTCCCTAATTCATTTGGGGGATTTTGAATGCAAATTCCTAGTTTCTCCTGTATCAATCCGGTATGAATAATTTCATATGATTCATGGGTTTCACAATATATACTTCTTTGTATCCAGTTATTCCAGTAACACTGCTTTTATTTTTAAGCAGTTTTCTTACAGAAACTTGATTTAAATAACACTAAGCCCTAACATATGTTTAATTTACATTTTTTCCTGAACAGAAATAGATTTTGAGAAAGGCCCCTAACAAGGAATAATTGATAGTAGTGGAATCCATTAACTCCTGTATTAATGCCTTATTTAAGTCTGCTTAGGTGAATCGCAATATTTTACAGTAAAATAACTGGGGAGACGTTTGTTTTTCCAATCTGAGTTGTACCTCCTTATTTCTGATGCTTTTAAGACAATGTAGTGACATCACATTACATACTTCCTTGTTCCAGTAGCTTTTTATTCATTTCATTCCTCAAGTCATTTTGAGAGAGGGGGGGAGAGGGAGGGAGGGAAGAGAGAGAGAGGGAGGTAAAGGGAACCAGTACTGAATTCCCTTCCTTCCCCTTCCTCCTTTCTTAAATGTCATCTCTGACGCTTGACTAGGAGTCTTTGCACAACTTCAGATTTTGCAACAGTTGTGCCTGTTCTTAGATTGTGGAGCCCTGTTCTATGTCATTCATGCCCTCACAACCTCTGGAGCGGATTAGTGATTAAAGTGCTGTTCTAGAAACTAGGAGATTATGACTTCTAACGCCACCTCAGGCATGAAAGCCAGCTGGGTGATTTTGGGCCAGTCATTGTCTCTCACTCCAACGCACCTCACAGGGTTATTGCTGTGAGGAAAATCAGAGAAGGAAGGAGTATTGATCATGTTTGTCATCTTAAGATATTTGTAAAAATGATAAAGGTGGGATATAACTAAACAAAATAAACATATTTTACATGGGGTTGCCCCTGAACAACATATGGAAGTTTCAGCTGGTGGCACAGACAATTAATAATGTTGGTTATTTGATGCATGTAATATCACTTTTTCATGAGCTGCATTGGTTTTCTAACTGGGCTCTTTGCAAGACTGTCTCTCACGAATTGTTTCTACTGGTCCTACCGAGTTTGGCAGTGTGCAGGAGGAGAGCTTTTTCTGCCACAGAATAACAACTTTTGGAACAACTTTCCACCTGAAATTGAACTGGTCCCAATCCTGTTGACCTTTTATAAGCCCCTGAAACTTAGTTTTGTTCTTAGACCTGGGTTAGACAATTTGGAACAGACCCATCTCTTGGCTTTGTTGATTATGGTGCTCAGCTGCTGTGAGTTTTATTTCATTTTTTTTGCATTGTATAGGTAGTCCTTGGCTTGTGACCACAGTTGAGCCCAAAATTTCTGTGGCTGAGTGAGACATTTGTTAATGCCCCATTTTATGACCATTCTTGCCACAGTTGTTCAGTGAATCACTGCAACTGTAAAGTTAGTAACACGGTTGCTAAGGGACTCTAGCTTCCTCATGGACTTTGCTTGTCAGAATTTCGCAAAAGGGAATCACATGACCTCAACCATCATAAATAGGAATCAGTTGCCAAGCGTTTGAATTTTGATCACATGACCATGGGATGCTGCCATGTTGTAAATCACTGCCATAAATCACTTTCTTCAGTACCATTGTAACTTCGAACAGTCACTAAATGCACTGTTGTAAGCTGAGGACTACCTCTATATTTTCTATATTGTGCACGTTACGCATTTTATTTTAAGTCACCTAGAGTCGCATATGTGAGATGGGCAGCTTTATAAGTCAAATAAATAAAGGCATAATAAACAAACTCAAACCTTAGGTGACTAACTCAAGTTAGATGGAACTCTCTTCCATCTTATGTGTTACTCTTATGTTGTTATAATCCTCTCACTGAGGTGTGCTGGGAGGGATGGGTGGGGGGAGGAAATAAGGGAAAAAGACAAAATGATATCGGCAGCCTCAGGTTTGAAGCTCCACCCCTTCAGATCATTTATACAGAAGTGGAGCTTCGTTCATGTTGCTGTAACTGCCATTCTGACACCTCTCACAGATGCTTCTAGAAGAATAGCATAGTTCTGGCCACTTCTTCTCTGCTGAATTAAAGTTTTTGGTGTTTTTACACATACAGTAGTCGTGCTGCAGACACAAAGATTTCGGTTGAAATCTTACGCATGCTTAGGGGAAAGTAAGTATCCCACAGATTTTTTTTTTTAACTGAGCAAATATGCATAGGATTGCCCCATTAATAAATTTCCTTCTTACCAAAAATAATAGAAACAGAGATTAGCTTTCCTGAGCATATCACTTATGTCTCCTGAGAATGAGCATCCTTTCTGTAATGCTGAGCATGTCAGCTCTGAAAAAGACCTTTCGTTAGTACGTTTAAAAAGTGTTCCCTTGTGCAAGATTGCGTGTGGTTCCAAATACCACTAAAATCTATTTTAAATGACATTTCTCATTACTGGATGCAAAACCTTGGCCATAAAATTTTTATCTCCAGCCAAGAGAATGCTTGGCCTCCTGGGACTTTGCATTTCAACATACAGCCATGTCTGATTGACATATTCATTCTCCTCCCCTCACCCTCAAACAAAACTGTTATGCAGAAACTTCAAGCTAAAATATGAAGTTCTGCAGATCTTTATATTTTTTGCTTGAAGTTTCTGCATAAGGAGTTAAAATTATCATATAAGTATAGATGACTGCATTCTGGAACATAGAATACTGTTGTGTTGCTATGCCTTTTTTTGAAAAAAAAAAAAAGGATTAATTGTAGACAACTCACAGCTTTTATTTAGGAAACTAAACATACACAATTGTTTCAATTTGTTCACATAATATAGTGACAAGCTATAACACAGTTTGTTTCAGTTTGGTTTAGTACATTATGAGAACTCAGCCAATGCAGTTTGCAAATGTAGATCTGCTAAGTTTGGCCTAATGAATTTCAATGTCCTTAACTGAACCACGACTAAACCTTGATCTAGCTTTTTCATTCCTCCCCTCCCCCCGCCCATAACACATGGAGAACTTCAGTCAAAATAAAAATAACTTAGTGTAAATAAGTGTGATGACAGGTACTTTTTTCAACAGACCATAGTAAATCTGATTCACTCATCACACTATTAACTAGACTTTTCCTGCCATTCCTTAATCTATCATAATCCAAATTAAATAAACTTAAATTGAAAACAGATCTAAGACATGAAAGGATCTGAATCACAAATGATACCTTTGTTTAAGATTTCTTTCTCTTTAATTAGGCAACACAATAGTCTTTTGGCTTCCTCTGTGTTCTGTTCAGAAGACGGTAGGAAAGGGAGTTAGTCCCATCATTTTGCACCCTTACATTGAACTAAATGCTTTCACAGCCTTACATTGCAGAGAATTAGAGACAGTCATACAGTTTACATGATCCTGGCGGAACAGTCTAGTGTTACCACAAATTTTTTGATAATTACCCATCCAGAAATGCTGCATATTGCTCTTTGGGGGGAAACAACAGCAACCCAGAATGGCAACAGATACGGCTGACCAAGGTCTGGGAAACCAATAAACACTTTTCTTAGACTACCTATTGCTAGTCAACTCAAATGCGATGGGTGACATAATATACCTTGCAGCTATCATTGAATATTTAATAAATTATATATCAATTATTAAATTTAAATAACATCTTGAATAAAAAGACATCACTTTAGCAGTTCCACTGCTAAGGATTACATGATTCTGTCTAAATTATGGGCTGAAAACAAGAAGAAGGCAATGATTTGTTCATTCATTCATTCATTCATTCATTCATTCATTCATTCATTCATTCATTCATATATTTGGATATATGGTAGTGGTGGTGCAGTGGTTATAATGCAGAATTTCTGGCTAATTCTGCTGACTACCAGCAGTTCGATTCTAATGGGGCTCTAGGTTGATTCAGCCTTCCATCCTTCTAAAGTCAGTAAAATGAAGACCCAGAATGTTGGGGGCAATATGCTGACTCTGTAAACTGCTTAAGAAAGGGCTGTAAAGCACTGTGAAATGGCATATAAGTCTAAGTGCTATTGCTATTGCTTTTGTTATATTGCTGTGTTCCACTTGACTCAAGGCAAGCTACACTACAGCTGTTGAGGAACACAAATATGGGTATGATAAGATGCGAGTAGGCACACTGTTACGTGTTTGTGCATAAGAGACAAAAAGACAGAAAGACATTCTTTGGTCGTGTTGAAGTCTCTTGGTCCTAATATCAGACATGGTGATGAACTTTGGCAGGACAGAAGAGGTGTGCTTTGTTGATTTTTGAAGAAGACATGAAAAATCGAAAACCTGCAAGCAAAGGCCCAACCTCTAAAGACAAAAGGTCCTTGTGTTAGTTAATTGAGGTGCAGAGGAGAATTACTTGACTGTCTCACAACACCTGCAGCAAGGGAAGTAAATTTTCTAGAAAGAAAAAGTATTTATAGAAAAACTCTGTAAGGAAAGATCGAGTAATACTGTCTCAGTGGAATTTTCCCAATTACAGCGAAGCAAACTGAAGAAAGGGTTTTTAAAATAGTACCGTAGTACCTGATCAATGCCTAAAAAGAGAGTTTAAAAAAAGCTATGAGTCAATTTGCTGAATTGGCTGTATACAAAGTTAGTAATAAACAGTGTTTTTCTAGAAGGAAGCTAATTATTGAAATTCTTAATCCTGTTGGATTGCAGTTTGATTAAAGTACATGGACTTTAATTACATTATTAAGATAAGAGATTAAGTCACTAAACTATAATGTTAAAATTGTTAACTAAATCTGACATTTTATTCCTGTTTATGTGGAAGTAATCCCAATCAGATTTAATGGAAGTTTCTTTAGAGTAGCTTTATATGAACTATATTGAAAACAATATAATTTGTACTTTAAAATTTAATCAGAAGCATTATTTTGAACAGCAGAGGGCTCTCTTATTCTTCTAGTTAATGAGGTATGTGCTGCTATATGACTATAATGAACCTGATTTTTTTTCCCTCCAAGAGTAAAAAGTAATTAAGTAGACATATATTGACAACTGCAAAGAGAAACTGAAATGGTATGTTCAAACAAACCACTATGTGTTAAACAAATTTCCCATTTATTTTCTACGATCAAACCCAAATGAAGTACTATCATTTTCTAAAGTTATACGGGATATTTTAGTGTTCTTAAATTCAGCGAGAAAATCACCTCTCATTTTTAGTGCATAATAAAGGACAATATGCTTTTTTTCCCCTACTGTTACATGAAAGTAATTTTGAAATTGTTCGCTACCCACCCACTGCCAAAATAAACAAATCTAAATCAGCCAGGGATTAGTTTAGGCATCTGTTGCTTCTCTTTATGCATATCATAAGAGCAATTTCTCAAATTTTATATTTAATAAATTGATTGATTGTTTTAAAAGAATGCAATGCTATATAAATTGCATATAAATGTAAATCTATCTGTCTGTCTGTCTATCTATATTACATATATGTGAAGTGTATAGCTATAGTTACCTAATTGCCTCTAGGTGAGATGGGAGGCATATAAAATGAATGAATGAATGAATGACTAGAAATCAATGAATAAAAGAAGTTTGTTGGAACCATCAGAAACTCTCAGATGACTATAGGTACATGCCATGCATCTAAGAGAAACTGATTAGAGAAAAAAAATATGAATTTGCTAAAAGGAGAGAATAAATAACTGTATCTTTGCTTGAATAAGAATTCATTCATTCATTCACAAAAGAGGAGTGGCAAAGGGAATGTGAGGAACTGCTGAAATATTAGATTAATGTTTTAAATCTTCTGAAAGCAATTCATTGTAATATTTAAATTTCATGCAAGCAACTGACAAAGCAATGTGTTTATCACCAAAATGTTACTCAGTAGGATGAGATGAGAAAATAATAATTACCCAAAGGATTAGAAAACCCAAGCAAGCTAAGTCTGGAAGCATTTTAATCTGTGTTCACAATAGTATAGCTATGCTGTTGTTGTTAAACAATTTTTTAACAAGACAATCCCTAGTAGACACCTGAAAAAAAATGTATCCAAGGCTATGAATTTGTCTCTCAAATATGTTTGATGTCAAACTTTTGAGACAAACAATCATACCTCTGGATTCCTCTGCAGAAACTATGGGAAATCTTGTGAAAATGTCAAAAATTATATAACCTTCCTTGAGTTATCTTCCAAATGTTTCATTTGATCTTCTTGTTTTTTGTCATAGCTTTTACTTTTGAGTTTTATGCAGGATGGCAACTTTTTTTTTAATAAATCAGATTGCCACTATTTTCCCACTAAGCACTTGGGAAACCTTTATATCAGTATAAAACTAAATATCGGTTCATCAGAAGATTCTTTAAAAAATGGAGTAAAATATAGGTAGCTTAAACTAGTCCCAGCATTTATGTACTGAAGAAGAGTTGACATCTCACAACCCAGAGGACGCATGTAAAGTGAAAAAAGAAAAATCCTAGGACAGCAGAAATGAGGCAGCTAAGACTCCATTTGATAAATGATCTTGTCAATTATATTGCTTGCTTCTTTTCTTCCCTAGCTGTGTCAACTGCTGAGAAGGCAAGTGAGGAAGTAAGAAGCAGGATCATGGGTGAAATTGCTAGAAATTGCTAGGAAGGAGGAGGGGCAACATTCAACTTTCCTGACAGTGAGAACAATTAACCAGCGGAACTGTTTGTCTTCAGAAGTTGTGGATGTACCATCACTGGAGGTTTTTAAGAAAAGACTAGACAGCCACTTGTATGGAATGGGAATGGGTCCAAGCAGGAGATTGGACTAGAAGACCTTCAAGGCCCCTTCCAACTTTATTGTTCTGTTCTGTTCTACGGAGTATTTACCTAAACTAAGGTCTTCTTGGTAATGGCAATTTTACTGTAGAATTGTCTCCCACTATATGTTTTGGTGCATAGGCTTAATGCATTAATTTATTGGGCAGTTTGGGAACAAATGCAAATATTCAAGAGAATCATTCCATTTTTTAAGTGAAAGTTAATTAGGACTCAGCATAGATGGAGAAAATAAAAAAGCGATGAATACACCCAGTAATATAATGAGATTATTTAAAACATATTCACATTAGGCTTCAAAATGTTTGGTTCTGAACTATTCTGAATGCAAAATATCCTGAAATAGTTTGAACCTGCCATTTTGGCTGTGAGATGAGCCGTTTTGAACTTAACACAGCTGTTTAAAATACAAGATGCCTCTCCAAAGCTTGGGACACCCTGAAATGTTCAAAGTAGCACATTTCCAAGCTTTGCACATGGAAATCTGGATGTTCTGTGGAATTTCACACTAAAAATGATTCAAAATGAAATGTTTTGCACAATCCTAATACACACACATATAGTGTCCCATGGAAATGTCCCTTTTGTTGTTGTAATTTTTGTTGTACATCCATCTTAAAATATAATCCTTACCAGGTTTTTATATTTTAATAAATCGAATCTCTTAAAACATTCAGTAAACTGTTTTCATTTTATGCCTTCAGATATTAAGAACCTTGATTGATCTATGTACAGTCAGGACTTTTTTTTTCATAGAACTCCCAGAACGGAGTTCCGGCACCTTGTTTGGATGGAACCTTGTAGGGTAGGCAAGGTGGGTTGTATGACATGTGTGAGTTCCGGCACCTTTTTTTTCTTTTTTTTAGAAAAAAAGCACTGTGTACAGTACAGTGTTTGTCCTTAGGAAAATAACAGCAGCAAATTTAATTTTAAAGAAAAAAGAAAAATGGTGAATGATGCAGGATTATTATTGTATAATTTCTACATGGTGTATCTGAGTAGTGTTCCAGAATGAGAAACTACTTAAAAATGACAGCATGTATTCTTTCATGTGCAAGATACAAAAGAATGGAAAAGATGAATGGAAAACCTGAAGCCAATTTGATACAACTATTATACCAAGTTGACTTTAAAAGATAAACCTACCTTTGTAATTAAGTGCTGAAAGCCAATTATATCAAGAATAGACTTAATAGAAGAACAGACAAGAGAGAATTGGAGAATGCAATACATCTGCAGGAGTATGCACATTAGCAACAACAAGATGTTTTGCAAATAATATTGCATTTTTCCATGAAAAAGTGGAAGACACATTTTTCCCTTGTAATACCTTTTCTTCCTTTCTTCATCCCCTTTTTTTCCTCTGCACTTTTTTCCTTTTTATATTTTTCATATTTTGTATTAGTTTTTTATCCATATCTTTTTAAACTTCAATAAAATTATTAATTAAAAAACATGGAAGGATCAGAAGAATCCCTTTGATATATGAGAAAAAACATACAATCATGGGACTTACTTTTAAGTAAAAAAAAAATACAGCAGATTTTTTTTGAACCATTCAATCATGTCCAATTCTTGGAAATTGCCTGCAGTTTTCTTGGTAAGGTTTTTCAGAAGTGGTTTGCCATTGCCTCCTTCCTAGGGCTGAGAGAAAGTGATCGGCCTTAGGTCACCCTGCAGGATTTGTGCCTAAGGTGGGATAAGAACTCAAACTCTCCCAGTTTCTAGCCTAATGCCTTAATCTCTGCACCAAAGTGGTACTCATAACATATAATACAAGAAAATAAATGAATTAAAAGTTATCCTAACCAAGGGAATAACCTGTTTCAATATGTAATGCTATCCTTTTTCAAAAGTATGAGATGGAAGGGGTAACTACCATTGAAAGCAATCAGATGAGAATTCAAATTATAAATCAGATTTATAATTTATTAAAGCGCCTCAAGATTTTCTATGCTTAACCTCCCAGAAATGGGTCTGAATCAGGTGACCTGCCAGGATAGCCCCAATTTTGGAGGGGATGTCACTAATATCAGACATACCCCTCAACACCAGCAACACGTCCTAATTTCTAGGAGTCCATTCTGGTGAAATTGTCACAAGCAGCATGAATCACAACACAGAAAGCATCTTTCCTGTTTCCTTACTAAACATGGATGAGAAAATCTTCAATTTCTGGTCTTCTAAAATCCAGAAGGCCCCACAATGGCAACAAAGAGACATATAAATTCCCACTGTAGTTATCTACTGATGGTCCAGATATTTCCATCCTGAACATGGTAGCTCTAATTTGAGCAGCTAGAACAAAGGAAGCCCTGATCATAAAAGTGAAATCAGGCAATCAATCACTACAAAGTACCTGGGTAATAATAATAATAATAATAATAATAATAATAATAATAATAATAATAATAATAATAATAATAATAATAATAATAATAATAATAATAATAGTTGAAAGGGACCTCTAGTCCAACCCCCTGCTCAGGCAGGAAACCCTATACCATTTCGGACAAATGGCTGTCCAGTCTCTTCTTAAAAACTTCCAGTGTTGGAGCATTCACCGCTTCTGGAGGTAGGTTGTTCCACTGGTTAATTGTTCTAACTGTCAGGAAGTTTCTCCTTAGTGCTAGGTTGCTTCTCTCCTTGCTTAGTTTCCACCCATTGCTTCTTGTCCTGCCTTCAGGCGCCTTGGAAAATAGCTTGACTCCTTCTTCTTTGTGGCAGCCCCTGAGATATTGGAACACTGCTATCATGTCCCCTCTCGTCCTTCTCTTCATTAGTCCCCTAATCATCTTTGTTGCTCTTCTCTGTACTCTTTCTAGAGTCTCAACATCTTTTTTACATTGCGGTGACCAAAACTGGATGCAGTATTCCATGTGTGGCCTTACCAAGGCATTGTAAAGTGGTATTAACACTTCACGGGATCTTGATTCTATCCCTCTGTTAATGCAGCCTAGCACTTTTTGGCAGCTGCAGCACACTGCTGGCTCATATTTAGGTAATTGTCCACTAGGACTCCGAGGTCCCTCTCACAGTTGCTACTATTGAACAAGGTACCCCCTATACTATACCTGTGCATTTGGTTTTTCTTGCCTAAATGTAGAACCTTGCTTTTTTCACCATTGAATTTCATTTTGTTAGATAGTGCCCAGTGTTCAAGTCTGTCCAGATCCTTCTGTATCTTAAGCCTGTCTTCTGGAGTGTTGGCTATTCCTGCCAGCTTGGTGTCATCTGTAAATCTGATGAGTTCCTCACCTATCCCCTCATCCAAATCATTGATGAAGATGTTGAAGAGCACTGGGCCCAGAATAGAGCCCTGGGGCACCCCGCTACACACTTCCCTCCATGCAGATGCGGTTCCATTGAGGACTACATGCTGAGTATGGCTGGTCAGACAGCTACAGATCCATCTGGTGGTGATGCTGTCTACCCCACATTTTTCTATCTTATCAAGTAGTAGGTTGTGATCTACTTTATCAAATGCCTTACTGAAGTCCAAGTAAATTATGTCCACAGCATTCCTCTTATCCACTAATTTTGTCACTTGGTCAAAGAAGGTCACTTGGTCAGGCTGATAGGTTTGTAATTTCCTGGCTCCGTTTTTTCCCCCTTTTTTGAAGATGGGAACTACATCAGCTCTTTTCCAGTCCTCTGGTAGTTCCCCTGTGCTCCAGGATCTTTGAAAAATATAGTTCAGTGGTTCTGAGATCACATCTGTCAGTTCCTTGAGAACCTTGGGGTGTAATCAATCTGGTCCTGGTGATTTGAACTTGTCTAGGCTGGACAGGTGCTCATTTACTATTTCCTTGCCTGTCTTAACTTTGTTTCTATTCTGTTTTTTATGACGCTATTTTTGATAGGTTGGTCTATCAACCTTTTCCCTTTGTGGGGGTTTTCTTTGACATCTCCAGTTTGGAAAAGCCCCTTAATGGAAAGGGAAATGGCAAAAAAGATTAAATAAAACATGCTGCTGTTTGTTAGTCATTCATTCATTGGCTGGAAGCTCTTTCATAAAGTTTACATTTTGTTTTGTTTTTGCATTTATTATTTTTGCCTAAGATTTACTTATTAGGATCTCTCAGATCATACAGAGAAACAAAGATGATTAGGAGACTAGAGGCTAAAACATATCAAGAATGGGTGCAGGAACTGGATATGTCTAGTCTAATGAAAAGAAGGACTAAGGGTGACAGAATAGCACTTTTCCAATAACTAAGGGAGTAACACAAAGAAGAGAGGGTCAACCTATTCTCCAAAGTAACTGAACATAGATTAAGAACCAGTGGATGGAAATTAATCAAGGAGAGATCCAACCTAGAACTAAGGAGAAATTTCCTGACAGTGAGAACAATTAATCAGTGGAACGGTTTGCCTTCAGAAATTGGGAGGTTGCTCCATCACTGGAGGTTTTTAAGACAAGATTGGATAGCCACTTGTCTGGAATCTTATAGGGTCTCCTGCCTGAGCAGGTGGTTGGACTAGGAGACCTCCAAGATCCCTTCCAACTCTATTCTATTTTTATGTTTTTGACATTTTATTTGTATATCACCCATTGTCCCACTGTGAGGGAGATGGGAGGTTCCTAAATACGATAAATATAAATATTGTTGCTCTTGCAAATCGCAAGAGAAGCAAAAGACCTTGTAGATAATCAACTTCTCTATCAGGAAAAGACAGGCCTAGAGACAGACACATGTACCTCCTGAAGAAAAGGCATGACAGGCTCAAAATCCTATTTCTAGTGGTTGCTTAATGGCTGGAGTTTTCGGCAAATTGCAGAATGCTGTCAAAGGATATAGTGGTCATATGAAAGGATGATGGTGGAGGGAGTGTCTCTGAGAGTAGAAATAGGACTTTCCCATTTTTAGGAAGACACATAGGGAGATGTTAGAAAATTTCAAGGAAGGGCATTTAAAACTAGCAAGCTGTGGTGCCTTATTCCACTGTCAGACTACTCATGAGCAAATATATCAAGTAGCGTGACATGCATTATAAAAGATGTTTTTGAAAAACAGAACTTACAAGAATCTTCATAAACAACCCCCTATGATACAAGAAGTTGCAACATCAAAATTTAAACATATTTTCCTAGCTATAGAAAAAAGAAGTATTAACTTAACTACCGTAAGTCTAATACCTAACATTACCAGTTAAGGGAAAAACAATTTTTAACAAATTAGTTCAGTGCAGTGGCTAGTGTGACAGAATGACTAAAATGAAAAATCAAAATCACTACTCAGGAATGAATTTCACTAGTAATTATGTACTAGTCACCATCTCACCATCATTTCTAGACAAACTCCTTTATGTTAGAACAAATACTATTGGAAAAATGGACCACCAACCACGTGGAACTGCTCTCTGCTCCTTTCAGAAGGATACAATAAAACTGGAAGTAATAACCCAAATTTAGCAGAAGACTGAGGATATTTTCAAGGGCTATGGTTTAAGAAAGAAGAATATTCAAACATTGCAATGCTCAGAGGTTTAGCAGCAGAAAATCAAGAATACCTTTTCAGACAAGCCAATTAGATGAATCTTTCCTGAAGGCAGGAAGGTTGAAAAGCACCATGCTACCACATTGCTCTGTAAAACTTGCAATGTGACTCACAGCAATTTTAGAAGTGCTTTTCCAGTCGACTGATCTTTAGAAGTATGCATATTAGGAAAGCTATTTGCCTTAATCTGATTTCCATCTGCTTCCTTATCTCTTTCCCTATCTAAGGAAGATGAGAAAGCTAAAGGGTCCTTACATAAGCTTCTGTTCTTCTAAATGTATGACATATTAGATGATAGAGGAATAATCAAGAGAAAGTTTGAGATTTAATAGCATGGGCAAAAAATCAAAGGGATGTGAAAATGGATGCTTTTAAACAGATCATTTGATGTGGGTATCTGGTTTATATAAGAATGCATGACTGTATCTGTGTGTGTGTGTGTGTGTGTATACACACACACAGAGAGAGAGAGATGGAGAGAAAAGGAAAATAATTTATTTTACTATCTTATTTATTTAATGTATATTTTGCCTATTTCACCCGTAAAACGACTCTAGAATAATAATTCCAAAAGGGATCATAGTGCAGAACAAATGATACTTTACATTATCATAAATTATCAAATAGAAGTTCTATACAGGTAATTTAATTATTTTAGGAATGGACACCATGTTATTCAAAGGTTAATATATGTTCTTAAATGCAAATTTTATGGTTATTTGCTTCTATATCCAGTTATCTTGGCTACTGTTAAAAACCTAAAAAGGAATAATGTATACAAATGTGTCACAGTATCTAATGTTTCAAACATTTCTCCCTCCTTTCACACCTTGCAAATATATCCTCACCAAAAGTACATCTCAACATTGGAATCATAATACAGATGAAAATCAATGAATGTTAAGTTCTTCCCTAAACAGCCTATCTCACAGAAATAAACTCAACATTGGGTTATTCATACAAGGGAATTGAAGTTGTTTTTTTTTTAAAAGTAGAACCTGAAATTCGGTGTCTGCAATTAAAAACTGAAGAACTGAAGAAAACTTCTCAATCATTTTTTTAAAAAAAAAATACTGAAAGAATCTTAACTATCTTTCTCTCTCTATTTGTCTATCTATCACCATCTATCTATCTATCTATCTATCTATCTATCTATCTATCTATCTATCTATCTATCTATCTATCTATCTATCTATCTATCTCAACAGGATAGTGATATCATTAGGTCTGAGCAAAATTAATTGAACTTACTTTGGAACTAATACTGATATGATTTCATGTTCATACAATTTTTATTGTGCAGTCTTTCAAGTCACAGTTGATCATCTATAAATATTTGAAGCATTTTGCTTCAGTGTTTCCCTTAAGAAGGGATAATATTCCCTTAAGAAGGGAATATTATTTTGGGAAAATTGACATTTCTTTTAAGGTGGGTTTGACTTTTGCTTTGTCTGCGTAAATTTCTTAACTACATTATAGAAGGAATGTAGATTTTTTTTCAATTGGACAATTTAGCTGCAGCCATAAGATTTCTTGATAGTCTTTCATCCACATAGTCATCCCATCCCATTATAAATAGCTGTATGATCAGAAATGTTAGCTTATTTGTTTGCACTTATATCCTTCTCTTTTTCTAGGAGAATCAACGCATTTTACTTGGAATTTTCCTTCTTTAATTTATCCACACAGTATTGTGAAATAGATTTCACTGAAAGAACATGATTCATCCAAATTAAATCTCTAATAGCTAAGCTACATTCCATAGCTAAGGATAGATTTGAACGTGGATCACCCTTGTTTTAGTCCATGTTATCCACAATGCAATGTTGAACTATTATTTTCCTAATTTTATCACCTCATTTATTTGCATTCAAATAAATTGCCAGTAGTAACCTTTTGGCATTAGTAACCCTAATGGCAAAAGGTGAAAACTCACAAGCCTTCCTGTGTTTGCCCTGGCCAACAAATAAATAAATATGCTATCACTTTATTTGTTAGTCAATTGACCATATCAAAGCCATGGGCATCAGCCATGATAAGAAAAAATAAAATGATAAAAGCAATACAGTAATGCAATATAAAGCAGATATTAAAAAGTGAGATAAAACAACGTAAAATGAAATGGAATGCAGAGACATAAAATAAGATGAATATTAAAGTACAAAATAAATATGTGTTTATGTGAATTCATCATCTTTAAATGCAACTCCAATGTGTTCTAATAAATATCTTCTCAGTTGAGCAGCCCCTAACTATAAACCCAGTAGTTCTAATAACTACAATGTCTTTGTGCCTTACAGAAATAAGGTGATCTTTTGTCACAGTCCCAGGATATGGTTTTACATACTGAGCTGTTGCTGGGGCAAATAATTGCCAGTTCAATAGAACAGGCACATATCTTCTATTTCTGATGCTCCACTACAAACATATGTTCTTTCAGAAGATGATATTTAGTGGAATCATTTGAGCAGTTTTGAAACCATTGAATCTAGTTGCTCAAATCTTGCTCTGCTAAGGGCTATCCTAGGGCATTGAATCAAGCCCATTGTCAGGTATTTTACTGTTTGAAAAGGCATTTTATTTTTGGCCTGCCATTTCAACCACCTGGGGTTTTCAAGTGACTCAATATCAGTATGAGCATTGACATCCAAGATTCTTTGTTTGAATGTTGTCTTAGCCCAATATCTGACTGAGAGTAGATATTGCATTGAGAAGCCACGCTGTTCAATGATTTGGACAACTGAATTTATCCATGTGATGGGTGTCTCCTTCTGTTCTTAAAGGGACATTTTTGGCAATGTATCATCTAAAACAGTCATGTCAAACTGCTGGCCCACGGGCCAGATTCATCACACCAAAACCGCACCCACCCCATTGCTGGCAATGGGGAAAAAGTCATGATACATCGTGTGACGTCACGTGATATCGCGAGTTTGACATGCCTGATCTAAGAATGTAAATGTAAATGTAAAGAAGAGATTTTTTATCATTTATGGTGGACATGTGATAAGGCAAAGAAATATTGGAATAGGATTCATATATTAATGGAGAAAATTCTTAAAGTGAACATAAAGATTAAACCAGAAACTTTCCTTCTGGGCCTAATGGAAAGAGAACTGGGAAAAAATGGGAACTTTGATTTATTTATAGTGACGTCAGCAAGATTGCTCTATGCACAAAAGTGGAATGATGCCTCGATTCCTACCATGGACGAATGGTTACAAAAGCTGATGGAATTAGCAGAGATAGCCAAATTGACTATGCTGAAAAAAGAAAAGAACATAAGTACTTTTGTTTCTACTTGGAAACCGCTTCTGGACTTTGTGCTTGAGGTGGAAAAAAATGATATCCTGATTTGGGTTTTACCGATTAGACTGATTTGCTGATACAGAAATGGCTAGTGCACACTACTATAGAAATGTAAAAAGTTGAGATTTGATTTTAATGTCTGATTTTACTGCAACAGAGTTGAAGTCAATGTCTTTTGTTTCTCCCCCTCTCTTTCCTCACACCTTTTTTGTTTTCCCTTTTTCTACTGTTGTCCCCTACTATTTGCTTTTGTATTTTCACATTTTATGTTATAAATGAATAAAACCAAATTCAAAAAAGGGCAATGTATCAAGTCCTACGGGGAGAATTCTCCACTCATAGTTAAAGGCTTTGATACAGTTAGACTATAAACCGAGTGGGTGCCTGTTTCAATTCTGACAGCTGCTATGGGCATTTTTTATTGTTCCACAAAATCGATCTTAAAAAGATGGCACTTGGATGGGAAATCTATAGAACAAATAAACATTTGTGTCATATTTTGGGGTGGTTTTTTGGAGATTCAGGGACATTTTGGTCCAGTATGGAGACCTTTGACAGGCCTCACAAGTCTGCACCATATTTTGGCACTGGTGCAACTTTTGCCTTGTAGATCTTTAAAATAGAGGCCAGAGTGCTGGGATAGTTATAACTGAATGATTTAGTTAACATTTTAGAACTTGCTGTGGCCTTAATTAGACTTCATTTGAAGTGTTTAATCCAAGGCACTGTATCTGTAAAAAACACCTAAATTATAAGAAAGTGTTTATTTGTTCTATAGGCTCCCAAATGCTTGTTATATTTGGTAACATCTTTTTACAGAAACCACAACTTTGGATTCAGTCTTATTAATATTCAGAGATACAGAGGCAATAGGTGCCAAATTCTCAGGTCTGCTTGTGAGTAGACCATTAGAACCATGTCATCTGCACACAAAAGGATGTTAAAGTGTCTTTTAAGGATATTTGGCACACAAACATCCATACAGTGAAGGAATAAACATCGACATACATAATATCAGGGTCAAGATCCATCCCTGTTTAAAGCTTTGTAACTGGGTATGCTCTATGTGAAAAAACCATCAGTTCCAGTATGGACTTTCCAACATGTATTTGTATAGATGACCTTTATTGTATCAGGTGTTAAACCTATTGTATCAGGTTTTAGCCTGATCAGCTTCTTTCATAAGTGGTCTCAGTTTATGGAATCATATGCCACATTAAAATCTATGAAAGATGTAAGCAGGTGTTTACCATATGTTGAATATTTAATAATAAGATTATGTGAATAAGAGGAATGGGGCAATTATCTAGAGTGTCAATTTTGAAACCAGCCTGTTCTTCCACTAATATGTTCCTCTCAATCACCCAATCCTTTATTTTGCTCAAAATATGTTTTGCATATATCTTAGCTGTTATATCAAGAATGCTTGTATTCTGTAATTTTTAGGGTCTTCGTTATCTTTTTTGTATATTAAAATTATGATGGAGAGTTCCCATACTGTTAGAATATAACTTGACTAGTCTATTATAGTAAACAGCTCTTCCGGCAGTGAAGCCCTGTGTTCAATGTATGTCCTAAAAAGTCCTGGGGGTAGGAAGTCTTTACCATGTACTAGGTTTCTTGTGACTATTTTTGTGGTTTTCAGTGATTGAATAAGATGTTTAATTTCCGTTACTGACACTGGTGCCAAGGGGGAAAGTTAAACCATTTCAATCTCCAGGGTTGCCTTATTTCAAGTTAGTGAGTAGCATATTATTGTATGGTATGGAAAGTTTTAAATCAGAATTACCATAAAAGTTGATATGTATGTATGTATGTATGTATGTATGTATGTATGTATGTATGTATGTATGTATGTATGTATGTACTGGATATTCCTCACCTGACAAAATAATGCACATTATTTTAATGTCAAAATGTATTGCCACAGGCAGAAAACAGTTTGGGCATCTTGCAATAGTAAGATCTAGTACACAGAATAAAGTGAAGATATTCAGAGTCTTTTTCGCATTACAGTTTTTCTATATACTTGGGCTGTTTTCAGTCAGGTAGCAAAACTCCACATGAATTGCACTTATACGTTAATGGACTGGAATTATAAATTAAAATGATATAATTCTCTTCAGTGTTACTTTGCTTGAAAGCAGTGCTGCTTTTGTGCTTCTACATACATAACATGACAAAATGTAGGAGATAACCAGGCTGAACCTGAGGGAGGGATCAAACATGTCATCAGCCTCAAATCCTTCATGCCAACAAGAGATATGCAGTAAGTTCAGCCCACCTTGAATCTTGTTGATTCTTATCTACAATTTGCCTTGATCATTACTAGTTCAGATTCTTGTAGAGAGCATTAGCATGCAATAAACCTGTAGTTATTTGAACTGCCTTGCTTCCTGATTTATTGTGCCTGACCATAAAAACTGTCTGAAAAGTTTGAAAAAAAGTTAGTGAACTCTGGAGGATGATTGCCCTCCAGCATGCAGGTTTTTCATGCTTCAGTCCAAAATCCAGAGGTTGTGCTTTCACTTGTGCAAGAAGAGTGTACTCACAGGTATGCAAATTGTTTTACAAAAGTAATGATTTTCACATTCATCTCATATTTTCACAATTGCTTTATGTTTGTTCATGTGTTCAGTTTCTATTATGGGGAAGATTATATATATACCTTGAAAATTCTGCAGAGGAATACAGGTTGTTTTAAAAGGTGCATTTGAGTTATTTATGATGCATCATTGAATGTGCAGCCTGACCCCATAGTGCATTAGAGGTAACACCACACAGGGAAATATGAAGAAAGCATTTTAAATCTGCAATGGCTCATTTATACATAGAATGAGTGCTATTCAACCAATAGAGTGGCAAATGTAGATGTGTACATGAATTAATGATATACTGAAGCAAGTACAGTGAATGCACTTATAAACAAGTCTGCATCTTCCATGAAATAGGGAAATAATTTACTAGTTCCTTCCTAGGAAATGTCTAGGGTGAGGCAAGAGTAGCCTGAAAAGCTACAAGGAGATATCAACATACAGATGCCTGTAGGAGACAGAGAGTGAGAGAGAACCGAAATTAAACAGTTGCTTAGTTTCTCTCTAGGGGTACTTATGATCTGTTTCTGAAGTTCCAATGGCTGGTCCCCTCCAGGATCACATGACTGCATTTCAGGCACTTGACAACCAGCCATATTGGCAGCCATTTGGACTATCCTGAAGTCATGTGACCATGATTTGCGATGTTTTTGTTGACAACTGGCATCTACTTTCAGTTTTCAGCAAACCTAGTGGACAACTGGTTTACTTAACAATTGCTTTGGTTGTTTAATAACTGCTGCAAGATGGGTCATAAAATTGGTTCAGTCGTGTGTGACTTGCTTCACAATTGTCATGATTTATGGTTGTAATGGCAGGTCATAAATCTAGGACTACCTGTACAACCGGTGTCAAACCCAGAAATTAAATAAATTATACCTGCATCAATTAGCATTTGCGGAACCAAGAAACCATGTAAGAAATATATGTATATTTTTAAAGAAATTCTCACAAAGTTTTTACCTGATGAGCAGTAGCACTTGAAGCAATTTACACTATCTTCACAAGTAGCACCATTCCTGCATGGCCCATCACCACATTGCTCTGCAGTCCTGTTACATGTTTTACCTGAATGTATTCATGCAGAAAGAATAATTAATCATAGTAACATCAAAGGCAAATATCTTTAATAATACATTGTTATTTGAACAGTCTCAAAGATTGGCCTATCCAGATTATATAAGGGTGTCTCTTTTTAAAGATAATAATATTGTAAATTTTTAAAAAAAGAAATTATATTAAAAATCCTTTGTTTAAAAAATGTTATAAAGTTTGATGTAATTGCTGTTCTTGTTTCCAACCAACTTGATTAACACGTTGAGGGTGTTAGTACAGTATATGTTATCTATACATAACAATATGACTCTTAATATATTGTCAGTAACCTATACTGCTATAAACACCCCCACATATGTAGCTTTATCTCGTATATTTGTGGGAAGGTGTAAATAGAGATGTGTGAAAGATAGTAAGTGTGAAGCCCCCTCAAAGCAAGTTACAAAGGGGCAGAAAAGTTTGTTCTAACAGAACTGATAATATAGAAATTCACAATTTCTAAGAAAACATTACAAGGTATGGTTCTCACATACATATAAAAATACATAAGTTGGTTCCTGAAACAGCAGCTGGTCCTTTATCAATTGGATGAAGCAATGGCATTCAGGTGGAAAAGCACAGGAGTTAAGGCTGGTCAAAATTTATGGACTGATCAAGCCTTTTGGAAAATTATAGTGATTAATCTGAATTCTTCTGGAACTTGAACCTAGTTTGGGAAGCAAGGTGGATAGATATTCATGGTTCTGTGAATATATGAGTGAATGGAGCACTGGAAGGTATCATAAAAATTTTGCTTAGTGTGAACTGGTCAAACATTTGGGTATTGACACATCTGTCGCCAGAGCAGAAGCAGTCCCCAAATTCCAAGAATTGCAGACATTCTTAGTTTTTTATTTATGTATCACCTGGAACACTCTTTTTAAATGGTGAAATAATAAAAATATACGGTAAAACAAAATGCATAATCAGTTGTGAGAGTCCATACCATATTGCATAATACTTATTTTACTATACATGTCCTTCTCCTTTTTTTTCCTATAGAATTTGTATAACATGGAGTTCAACCTTGAAACACAGAAGCTGGTCTTGATATGCACCATATAAATAGACAACTCTATGAACTACACTGGGAACTACATTTATCTTGAAGGGTCAACCTTATGACTGCATTGGATGGTTTGGAAAGATTGCATGAATGATGGGGGAGGAGATGAGATGAGATGAGATGCAATTTTTAAATGTTAAGTATGTTAAATCTCTTGGGTTGTTGACACACCTACTTATATTTAGTTTCCAAACAAAAAGTAGTGGAGAAGATTGAAATAATAATGGAGCAACATCACTGCCAGAGACTTCCATTCCCCTCAGAGAGAGGGTGGATTTAAGGTACCCTTTGTGCTGTCATCTGAATATGATTTTGAGTAACAAAGGCATGACCATAATAAAAAAAACTTCAATTTTTTTCTCTGATTCGGAATGTTAGATAACTGAGAAGCTGTAATCAGAAATATGAGAATTGTGGGATATCCATCATAGTTTATTTGTAGATAGAATTAAAAGGTAGTCTGATCTTCTGTTTATATTTTTATATTTTGAATATATTTTTTATTAGATTTTTCCACAAGTAAAAGATAAAAATGAAAAAATACTAAAGATTAAAACAAGAAAAGATACAGAAAAAGTGCAGAAAATAAGGAAAGAAAAATATATTTTAAAAAGTAATTTCAGATCTTCTTTATAGCATTATAAACAAACTTAGTAACATTCTACTCATTTTAAGATTATATTACATAGTTGCTTCTTCCCATTTTCAACCCTTTTCAATTGACAAATCCAGAAGCCATCAATTCATTTCTGTCCATTTTTAGCAGAAAGTCCATAAAGGGTTTCCAAAGTTTTATAAAAGCATTAATTATCTTATCATTAATCAAACAAGTCAATTTTATATCCTTTTCTCTCATGCCTTTTCTACTATTCTTAATGTTTAGTTCAGTGTAAAAATGTTTTAATACATTTCTTAACTTTTCATAACTTGTGTTAATTCTATACAACTTGTCCATTTCCACATCTATGTCTTCTCTCTCCCATTGTAAAAAAAAAAATAGGGCTTCAACAACCCTTTCTTTACAATTTTCACTGTTATGTAACTGCTCTTAGGCTCAGGTAAAATTGTTAAATTTAAATTTTAAATCCAATAGTGTCCTGGGAGCCCTGATGGCACAGTGATTAGAATTCAGTATTGTAGGCAAACTCTGCCCACAGTCTGGAATTCTATCCTGATGGACACAAGGTTGACTCAGCCTCCCATCCTTCTGAGATTGATTAAATGAGGACCCAGATTGTTGGGGACAATATGATGACATTTATAAACCACCCAGATAATGCTATAAAGCACTAAGGGATAGGAAATAAGTGCTATCACTATTACTAGCATCATAGTATCTAAAAAAAATTCTATCTCTTAGCTTACTGTTTCTATTTCACTCATTTGTATTGTAAATTCTTCATTTTTTAACTCATCTTCTCACCCATATTTGCAGATTTTCTTCTTTTAAATCTCTTAACAGATCAAATCACTTATACTGCCACTGAAAATGCAGAATTCTTTTCAAATTTTTCCAACTTTTAAAATAATCCCTAATTGACAGTCCTTTTGGCTTCTCTGTCACTACTTTCCTAATATAAGCCATTTCTCTCCTGTAAGCAATACTATTTTAAATCTAAATTAGAATATATAGTTCTATTGTATGCAACCAATAATCTTTATTATTTACTCTTCTAACCCATGCATTAATCTAGGAATCATGGGATCAAACTTAATTTTATGAACTTTGGACCCTATTTTCATCAAACCATAACATTTCAACTGGCAAAGTAAATTCTAATCTACTTGCACATTCACATACATTTAAACACAGAGACAGAATTTATATAGAAATTATTTATATAGTCCCTGGGTAACTTAAATCCCTATTGGTTTTACAACTCAATATCTTAGCTTCCCCACTGTAGCACTCATATACATTAATATTATTGTTGTCTACATCGGTGCATTTTTAGTTAATCACCTAGCTATCAGTCATCCTTCATTAGCTGAATCAGTATCAGGTAATATTAGCTGCTTATCTAGCTGTCCATCCATCATTAGAAAGAAAATATAAATTGTATTGCTAGTTCTAATTTGAAAAATGAGCAGGGGAGAGAGTGGAAAGAAAACCTTTTATTCCCCCTCCCCAGCAAGATTGTTTATGAGGCTAAATTATTCATATGAGAAAGTCTCTGATAATTATATGCTACAGGCTCACTTGGATCATCAAACATAACCGTAGTAAATGTTTCCTAAAATTTATAGCGTTTCAAATATTTATGCTATAAACCCAGATTTCCTAAGTCAGTTGTGTATGCATCTGAATATCCACTTCTCATTTTCTTATGTTTGTGCGTTTGACCATATGGTGTTTATTTCAACTCAGTTCTAAACATACGTCCATTCCTAATCACGATAATGCCAAAATGATAAATCTTATATGGTGTCATCCTGTCACAACTCTGCCATTTTATACTAGTATTGCACTGTTGCACAAATATTTCAGAAGTGGAGCAGATATCTGTGATACCTGTTTCACTAGTTACATCATCCCCACTCCTCCTATGGACACCTTTAATTCTAATGTCCTATTGATTTCAGTGGGATTTTTAAGACTGGGAGCCATAAGGAACACACTCAGTCTACAAATACTTGAGGAAGGACATGGTACATAACTGGTAGAATAGCATTAGAACAGAAGCCAAGGTTGGTGTAGTTGGTTTTAATGAAGACATACAGTAGATATAATCAGCTTAATGGAAAGTTGACAAAACAGACAGAACTGTATAATTCAAACCTATTGTGATCTGTTTAAAGCAAGAAGAGTTATACTGGAGAATGGTCTTGCTTTGTATGTATAAACAAATGGGAAACCAAAAAACCAAAAAGGGGCATAGACAACTCATAGATAATATAATATATTTTTGTTTGTTTCTCTGGCTAAGGTTTTTCTGAATGGGTGATCTTAAAATGGAGAATTGATCAAGGTGGAATCCAGCTGTTAAAAGTTTCTGGAAATGGACGATTTCAATAGATTGTCACATGGGTGACTTAATTTTCACCCAGAGTGGGGATATTTGTATTTTAGACATAACTCTAAATATTCTGGAGTACTTGTTAAGGTCCATGAATTTCTGATGTGGGAAGCACATGGAAAAAATACTTACAAATCAAAAGTCCACTAATATGACATTGGATTCCAGTTAGTAATAATCATCATCCTCCAGTTCATTCTGACATTCAGGAGACATTTGAAACATCTCTGTTCATTCAATGCAACTGCACATCCAGCTAGCTTCTAGTGAATTATTTTTTTAAAAAAGATGTACACATTACAAAAAAGATGTTGAGACTTTGGAAAAAGTGCAAAGAAGAGCAACTAAGATGATTTAAAGGCCTGGAGACAAAAACATATGAAGAACAGTTGCAGAAGTTGGGTATGGCTAATCTACAGAAAAGAAGGACTGGGTTGACATGATAACAGTATTCCAGTATTTGAGGGGCTGCCACAAAGAAGAAGAGGGGGTCAATTTATTTTCCAAAGCACTAGAAGACAAGAAACATTGGAGGGAAACTAATCAAGGAGAGAAGCAACCTGGAATTAAGAAGAAACTTCCTAACAATGAGAATAATTAACCAGTGGAACAGCTGGCCTTCAGATGTTGTTGGTGCTTCATCACTGGAGGTTTTTAAGAAAACCCTGGACTGAAATGATATAGGTCTCCTGCTTGAGAAGGGAGTTGGACTGGAATACCTCCAAGTTCCCTTCCAGTTCTATTCTGATTGATGAATCCTACCTATATCATTTCAGTCCAGGGTTTTCTTAAAAAACCCATATCTTTTCTGGGCACTACCTTCAGTGCTGGCAGTTTATGTCTTTCCACTGTAAATCTGAATATGCCATAATTTTCTCTTTTTGATTCTTCTTGTTGGAAGGTCAATTTATAGGTTATTTCAGTGCATGGCCTGTACTGTTTCTTTTCTTATTACTTCTAAGTTATCACTTCTGCAGTTCTCATCAGCTGTTTCCTTTATGTTTCCAATTGTTGTTATCTGAATTGCTTCCACTATTCAACACTTGTTTTTGGATCTTCCATCTTCTCAGTTTTTCTGAATCTCTTCCAGTCCTGCATCCCTGAATAGCTTATTAGATTCTGCTAATCATTGTTCAGGGATATTTGATTCTAGATAAATTCATTTCCAATTTTCAGTCATTTGCTTTAAGTATCCCTACTTTGTTGGTTCTGATTTAAAGCAGCAGGTCATAACAGCACATTTTTCAAACATAGTATACTTTTGTCTTGTCTATAGTTGTCTTTCTCCCAGTAATCCTACAGGACTAGATCCCTGTTGCCCAGCCGTAGTTCCTGAGTCTCATTGCCCACTTGTCGACAGATGCCTAGGCATTCTAACAACTGGTGCTATCATTGTTGACCTGGACAACAAAGGATTTTTTTCTTTCTTCTCAACATATTAAATGGGTTGATGGATACTCTAAGTCTGGCTCTTCCACCAAGACCAGTTTGTCAGGGGTGACCTTTCTGGTACCTTCACCATAGCTCTCCACCTCATCAGAGCATTCAAGCCCCTCCCCCATGACCAAGTGGTATCCATGGAATGCATTATTGCTATTATTATTAATTGGTAAAATATACAATTCAATAGAATTCAACCTATGCCAGTCATCCAAAGGAACAGATTCATAATTTTGCATATTGTTGGATCCAGAATTAATATTAGACACCCATGACCTCAAAGCTCAATTGGAATGCCTAAGCATCTGTTGACAAGTGGGCTCATCAACATAAATTTGTGGTGATTCTGATTGATTCCCCAATAATATGTATAATAAAAAGATTTTAAAAATCCAGCTCTACATGGATAGTCTAAGTGACCTCACTATGGTCTGGTAACTTCTCATTTGCAACACTGATCTTCTCCTGAAAATAGTCTAAAAACTTCATCTTTTGCAAAAACAGGGAAGCAAGTTTAGTAACTGGACTATTACATTATAATCATAATTTTATGCTACATAGATTTGCCTGGAATTTGAACTTATGTGATGCCATTACTTGGGGCTCTGAAAAATAAGTATTTTGGATAGTTATAAAAGGCAGGGCTTTTTCATTGATGTTCCCTGGCTGCCTGCTTTAGCTATTTTCCTAGTTTTAATGTTTTGACTCTTTTGATGAGCAAAGAAAGACTATTTTGTTTTCTCAGGCTTAAAAGCTACCAGTGAATCAAGAGTTTTAAAACTATGGCATGTCAGCATTTGAGTGTACTTGATTTTACTGACTTCATTTAATACTGCTTGTTTTATGTAGCGTTACATTTTACACTGCATTTGTTTTTATGCTTTTACGATCTGGTTTGGTATTTATTTATTTTACCTTTTTATTATACATATTATTGGGGAGAAGATCAGAATCACCACAACTTAAATGAAATTGGGCAAGTTGCCAGAATTCTGGGTTGTTATGAGGAAGATAATTATATTTATTCATTCGCCGCTGTAACCACTAAACTCAGAAGTGGCATTTATTACCCAAAAACAGGGAGGATTTTTAAAAAGAATAAAAACTCAAGGTAATTTCAATATATTTCAAAATATTCTCCCATGACATTCCATTATGGCTTCTCCATTTTTCTCTGCCTTACAATGAATTTTGAATTCTAATTTATCTAGAAAAGAGTTCCTAAATTGGTCAATATCAACTCCCAAAGACTGATAGACTACCCAAGAGGTCAATACATGGCTTTGAGTCAAAAGAGGGTTAATAAATATCTGGCAGTCAATAATTGGTTGATAATGATGGAAGGTAGATTAGGGTCAATTAATCTTTGAGGGCCTCTATAAAGTTCCATGTCAGTTTATAGTCCTGAAGGTTAGGTGGATATCAGCTGTTTCAGAAAAAGGAATGTTGAATCATATATTTTTCATATTTCCACTATTACCTATTTTTATGAAGTCATTATTATTGTTATTTGTAGTACTATTTGTTAAACTAGTGTTGTTAAATTATTTTTATTCAGTAAATATTGATGCATAATCTGAAACTACAGAAACGGGTTGATGAGCTGAAGGTTTTGAGAACTCCTGGTCCAAAATAATTTATAAAACTAATTCTTGTAAATTGAGCATTTATGCTTTCAATTTCAATAATTCAATTATGTATCCCCTTCCCTTTCACTCATGCATATATTTTCACTGAGGGGAAAAAAACTCCCAAGAGAGCAATGTTGATATAGTGATCTGCATGAAGACTCATTTTGAATTTTTTTTTAGAGATAAATATATCTGAATTTTGGTACACAATCACATTCTTAATGGATACTGATGTAAGTACATGCACTTTGTTCTTTCTAATATTCAATATGCACATTGCAAAAGTATAAATTGTTGATTTTTGGAAATGTCAAAACATTTTCAATATAGCCCTTGAGGACAATCCTTACTACATTGACTTGGCTTTGTTTTGAATGAGGCAGATTCGGGAAATCCCAAGTGTGGAATGAGATTGTTCTAAATTTAAATCTGAAGCCTTCCAAAATTTTATTAGTACTTCAGAATCCAGAAAAACACAGAGCCAACAATCCTACAGAGAGCTTGATTTTTTTTTTTAAAAAAAGAAAAAGCAGGCTATAGAGCTGCACTCATATTTGAGCCAATGAAATCACAGATCTCCTTCAGATCACCAACTGAATGGAAGAAGATCAAAGTCAGATGGAGGTGACCCTGCAAACATACTTCCATTTTCTAGCTACCTTCCTACCTTCCACCTGTTCAGATGAAAACCTGAAGAAAGCTAATATGCCTGCCCAAAGTGATAGGTATCTCTCCAACCTGCCCATTGAAGGACAACTCCAAGATGAACAGAATAGAACAGAAACAGTGGTGTGTAATTCTGTGACCTGGAAACTCTACTCAAGGTTCTCTGTTCATTCATTCTTCTAGGAGCAGATGTCCTGGAATGTCAAATCAGTGTCCCAGTTGGACCTGGGATTCTGTAGCAGTGGCTGCTTGAAAAACACTGGATATTCAAGTCTTTATTCTTCTATGCCACAGGAATAAAAATCTATCTCTGTCCTGTGGTTTACTGCA
Organism: Bothrops alternatus; assembly: GCA_034064705.1. Classification (NCBI taxonomy): domain Eukaryota; kingdom Metazoa; phylum Chordata; class Lepidosauria; order Squamata; family Viperidae; genus Bothrops; species Bothrops alternatus. The sequence goes on from JARGCV010000031.1 coordinate 11,733,201, forward strand.
CATTCTATGACATTTACTGCCAGTTGAAAAGGACATTAAAAAAGGTTTTTGAACTGTTTTCTATTCATCATGAATTCTGAGCTCCTGCTCGCTTTGAACATTTCAAGGTTCTTGTTCTAAGAACTCATCTCTGATGAAACAAAAGAAACAAAAAAGAGGGAAGGGAAATCAAACTCTTTTTTTCTCTCCCCCTCCAACCCAACCCATTATTTTCAGAAAAAAATACAGCTTTCTTAGCATGGCTACCTCTTGTACTATATGCCATTTTCCTTGCCATTAAAAAGGAAGATAAGCATATTATCTTTTTGAAAGCCTTCAAATAGAAATGTTACTTTAGCAGAAAATCCTGAACTCATTCAATTGAAACTTGGCAAACATAATCCTTATGAAATGGCAAACTTTAACTGGTTCTTAAAAAAAAAAACTTCCATTGAGACAAGACAAAATCTCTCTGCAATTATTTTTTTTAAAATAATAATGATGATACTTGGAACAATTGCAGCAAAATCATGGTGACTATTTGTCTAAAACTGGAAGATTTGATCCTGTAATAGGTACCGGTAGCTAATTTCTGCAAGTATATATAAGAAAGACTGAGTTAGAGATATAGCCAACTCTTTATATTTCAATTCCTAAACTGTATTGAATTGGTTTCAATACAGAATCAGTTGAACAAGTCTGTGACTCACCAACCTTCTTCCATAGTTGGTTCTAAGGGATATGTCTATTCAGTGCACATTCCTTCTTGTAAGTATGCCAGTCAGGGGTTTCCCATTGGAAGAAGAGTTTTTTGACTTTTGAGTTGAGCCTGAAGTCCTGGGCAGATCCATATGCAACATTCAATGCAAATCAATTAATCAAATCAATCAGAATTGGGCAGGAAGGGACCTTAAAGGTCTTCTAGTCCAACCCCTTGCTCAAGCAGGAGACCCTATACCATTTCAGATAGGTGTTCGTCCAGTCTTTTCTTAAAAACCTTGAATGATGAAACCCCTACAGCTGTTCCACTGGTTAATTGTCCTCATTGTTAGGAAGTTTCTCCTTAATTCCAGGTTGCTTCTCTCATTGATTACTTTCCATCCATTGTTCCTTGTCTTGCCTCTTTGTGGCAGCCCCTCAAATACTGGAGTACTGCTACCATGTCACTCTAGTCCTTCTTTTCTCTAGGCTAGTGATACCCAATTCCTGTAACCATTCTTCACATGTTTTTGTCTCCAGGCTTTTAATCATCTTAGTTGCTCTTCTTTGCACTTTTTCCCAGAGTCTCAACATCTTTTTTGTATTGTGGTAACTAAAACTGGATGCAGTGTTCCAGGTGTGATCTTACTAAGGATTTATAAAGTGGTACTAATACTTCACATGATTTTGATTCTATGTCTCTGTTTATACAACCAAGGATTGTATTAGCATTTTTGGCTGCTGCCACACACCGCTGGCTCATGTTTAAATGATCATGTACTAGGACTCCAAGGTCCTTCTCACAGTTATTGTTTTTGAGCCAGGTTTCATCTAACCTGTACTTGTACCTCTGATTTTTCCTGCCTAGGTGTAAAACTTTGCTTTTCTCCACATTAAAATTCATTTTGTTGGATAGGGCCCATTGCTGAAGTTTGTCAAGATCTTTTTGAAACTTGAAGGTGTTGGCTATTTATCCTGGGGTGTTGACTATTCCTGCCAGTTTAGTGTAATCTGAAAATTTGATGAGTTCCCCTTCAATTGCCTCATCTAAGTCATTTATGAAGATATTGAAGAGTACTGGGCCTAAGACAGAACCTTGTGGTACCTCACTGCTTACTTCCCTCCATGTAGATTTAGTACCATTAAGGACTACTCATTGAGTACAGTTTGTCAGCCAGTTACAAATACAACTGGTGGTGATGCTGTCTATCCCACATTTTTCTAGTTTACCAAGAAGTAGGTTGTAGTCTACTTTGTCGAATGCCTTGCTGAAGTCTAAGTATACTATGTCCACAGCATTTCACTGATCTACTAATTTAGTCAAAGAATAAAAATAAGATTGGTTTGGCATGATCTGCTTTCAACAAATCTGTGCTGGCTACTAGTTATGACTTTATTTGTTTCTAGATGTTCACAGATCTGTTCTTTGATTATTTTTTTTCAATACCTAGGTATTGATGTTAGGCTGATTGGTCTGTAGTTTCCTAGGTCTGTTTTTTCCTCCTTTTTTGAAGATGGGAGCCACATCAGCCCTTTTCCAATCCTCAGGTACTTCCCTGGTACTCCAGGATTTTTGAAAGATATAGTACAATGGTTCTGAGATAACATCTGCCAACTCCTTCAGAACTCTGGGGTGTAATCCATCAGGTCCCGGTGATTTATATTCATCAAGGTCAGACAAATGTTCCCTCATTTTCTTGCTTATTTTAATTTTTTATTTCTAGTCTGTCTTTTAATATTTTTGGTAGATTTGGGCTAGTTTCTTTTTGCATGAAGACTGATGCAAAGAATGAGCTAAGCAGCTCTGCTTTCGCTCTACTGCCTGTTACTTCTTTGCCATCTTCTCTCTCTAGCGGACTGACTATTTCCTTAACCTTTTTCTTATTATTTATATGCTGAAAGAAACTTTTTTTTATTATCCTTGACTTTTTTTGCAAGTCTTTTTTCATTCTGAGCCTTTGCTTTCCTGACTTTATCTTTGCAGATTCATATTCATATTCTTCATCTTTGTTCAGATTCTGCCTTATGTGTCCCTCTTTCCATTTTTTGTAGTTATCCTTTTTGTCTTTCAGTTTATCAGAGAGATCTTTGTGTAACCATGCTGGTTCTTCTTGGAGTTCTTATTTTTCTTTTTCAGTGGTATTGTGTTAGACTGGGCTTTTATAATCATATTTTTCAGAGTTTCCCACATTCTTGAGTTGTTTTTCCCTTTAGGATTTTTATCCATGGAATTTTTCTTAGGCTCTCTCTGAGTTTGTTAAAATCAGCTCTTTTAAAGTTTAAGTTACTGGTTGGATTATATTCTATTGCTTGGGTTTGCATTATACTGAATTCCAATATGACATGCTTGCAGTACTGCAATGTGTGTGAAACCATAAAGCATATACAAAAAAGACAGAATCTGCATTGTACCAGTTCAATGGTTATTGTGGTTGGTGTTTTCATTTACCCACTGGATCCCTCCAGTGCATATCCCTGGCCCTGAGATTTTTTGATGGACTCCCATCCAAGTAGAAACTAGGTGTTACCCTGCTTAGGTTCCAAGTCAAATCAAAGTTGAGCAGATGCTATCATCTGGGAAACAATTTATCACAAAGCAAACAATTTAATATTTGACACTAAGAGCCAGGATGTTGGATCTTTGGGATGCTGATAAGTTCTTTAATGCAATTCAAAATATTTTCTTCTTTCTGTGATTAATTAAGAGATAGCATAACTGAACTTTGGAAGTAGTTTTTCTTTTTTTTCTTTTAGTAAATATTTCAGAATGATAACCCACACTAACCTAACAACATAAAACTAATACCACTGAAATACTAATTAAAATATTAATAGTATGAAGTACTATTCCTTATAATAGGTTGTTTGTTATCAGTAGTAATAATAATAAGGGACTTGGGAAGGACTCAACAGATGAATAAAAATGCCAAATTCAGTCTAAACATCTGACTGACTATGCAACAAACAAAATAATGATGCTGGTAACTCATAATATATTTGTATTTTTCAAACTGTTGTACAGAAATGTTTATTAAGTAATAAAAAAGATACCACCTACACCTCTCTTAATATGCTATTTACATAAGAGTCCATCACAACGCAGTCAGGTCTATCAAATGATGCAGTCTTTAACTATCTACTAATATGTATTAACAGGGCTTTTTTTTTGTCCTAGAACGCACGGAACAGTGTTCTGACACTTTTTTTCAACAGAATTTGTGGAACTAAAAAAAAGTTCAGTCAGACCTTCCAACTTCTTGCAAAAAAAAAAAAAAGATCTCACAAGGAGTTGGAAGGTCTGACTGAACTTTTTTTAGTCCCACAAACTCCATTTCCCTGCAGCAGAAGAGAAACATGCCAGAGCTGGAAAGCAAGTTAGCAACTCCTGTTTTTTACTCATCATGTCCTCAGTCTCTTTAAGCCTCTGGATGGTCTCCTGGGGAGAAGGCCCCTTTCTGCTTCCTTTCTCCCCCATGCTCACCTGAACAACTTCCCCCAACAATTTCCCCCGGACATGGCTGGACCTCACGCGAGGAGAGTGACCGATCGAGAACCCCAGCCTGGAGGAAATAAGGAAAATGGGGAGGGGAAGGAGGGTCTTTAGAAGATGCTGTGGTTGCTCCTGAGGTGCTGAGGTAATTGCGGTGGCGAAAGGTCCCCTCCCACCCTTGAACCATCAATCGGCAGCGCATCAGCCCCAAGCACTCCCCGACTGACTCACAACCCGTTGTAGAACTGCCCCCGATCCTATACATCACTCATACAGCTATGGCAACAGCAGTAACCCTGCCCACCTCTGTCTTCCCTCTCAGCTCAGTGGGTATAAATAACCAGCAATGTCTGCTGGGAGTTGTAATGTTGCTTGAGAAGGGATGTTGTTGCATAAATATGTTTACACAGTATTATTCTTGTTTCATCAGTTCTTGAGTCATTGTAATAGTTTCATCCCCGCCCATCCCATTCACCTTAGCATGGCAGTCTGGCTCAGGAGGAGAGCGAAAGGTTGCCGATCAAGCAATGGCCTGGTAGGGGAGGGGGCTGAGTTCCAGCACCATTTTTCTTACAAAAAAGCACTGTGTATTAAGTTCAGGTTGTTCATTTTAGTCGTTTTTGAGGAATATGTTCCCTCAGTATATAAGAAAGACTGAGATATAGATATAGCCAACTCTTTATTTGTCAATTCCTAAACTGAATTGAATCAGGGAATCTATGAAGAAGTCTGTGACTCACCAACCTGCTTCTATATTTGGTTCTTAAGTGAAGCAAACCAATCAGTGCACATTCCTACTTGTAAGTAATGCAGTGTAAATAATATAATTATAATGCTTACAATTACAAGGCTAATGCAATAATTTTCCCCTTGCCATAATTTTTTGCAACTTAGCATTACAACTCAAACCTGATAACTTTATAGTAGAATAGTTTACCTATGTTGTTATGTCTATTTTGCTTCTCCACATGCTGAAATACACAACAGTACTCTATTGTGTAGTTGTTCTATAACTATGCATTATTCAGTGGGTGCAGAATGTTCTCCAGTGCCTAAACATCCTTTTATCAATGTATTATTTCAAGTAGCTCTAAGATTACATCATTGAAATAGTTTGTAGTTTTCTCCTCTTTTGTGTTTAGGACATTACATTTTTCACAAATATTGGGGACACAGCAATAGATTAAGAAAAATGCCTAATTAAAAATAATGACCATTTGAGCTGCAGCGAAGAAGAATGGGCTAGAAAATATGCTAAGGAAAGGGTGAACACTGAAACTTGCCTTTGAAGCTGGTGGCAAAATGACACAAGAAGTGGCCAATTAAATCCAAACAGGCGGCCCCATTTTTGCAGGGTGACTTTGAACATTTGTTAGGTTCCACTTCACACAATGGTCCTTCGTAGCCAAGCACACAGTGGCAGGTGCAATTATTCTGATTAGCTACACAAAAGCCATGGTCTGAGCAACGGTGATGAAGGCAAAAGTCTAAGCCAAGTTCACAGAATGCCCCAGAATAACCTGCAGGACACAAACACCTACAAGAGATAGAATGAGAAATTAGCCATCTAAGTCCATGAGATAAATTGTAATGGTTATCAGAATTTCATCCTCGCTTCTTCTCAAAATAGTGTCATCTTATTCACAACTAGATGATAGTTCCAGGAAGATCAAAATAGAGTATGATTAATCAGATAAGAGGCCTTCACCATCTTTGTACTTGGTTAATTAAACTCTCTTAGGGCCTAAAATATTTACCAGATTATATGAAGAAAACTGAACTGAAGTTTAATCTGGTTAGGATGAACTGTATACCACACTCTGATTACCCTTATAGGAAATTAAAATTTATAACTTACAGTGTTGAACATAGCAAAGAGGAAAAATATTCTGTCAATATTAATTACAATTTAGAATATCATTATTACAAGCATTAAAATTATTTGACTTTTTCATTCAAACCTAAGTGTAACTTTGGGGGGGGGAGGAAATCTGCTGCAACTTACATTGAAGTATTTGTTAGATAATAAAGATCTTAAGCTAATTACTTGATATTAAAATCACCATTGTACTGCTACTATATCTATACAGTACATGGAAAAAATAGATGAAAAGAGAAACTTTAGGATGAATTAAAATTAGAAAAAGAGAAAAAAAGGAAAAGGAAAAGAAGAGAAGAAAATTAATAAAACAAAAATATTACATTTCTAACTTTCCCCTTTTTATACATTGGCAAATTTGCAATATTTGAACACATTTAGGCCCTCTTAGAAGACAAACTGTAAGTAATTATATTTGCCATGTTGAATTATGTGTTGTATGTATGGAAACTATTCCTGCCTAAATTTAGTTGAATTTTTGTTGGGCATAGTCTGTTAGTTTTGCCATTGCTGTATATTCTTTAAATTTACATTCTGAAGGCCAAACTTTTGTGAGCTACTCCAGTGGGAAAAGGAACCATATGAAAGCCAGCTACAACACTCAAAGTTAAGCAAAAGGCAAATCTCTTCCTGGGGTAAATCACCTCTTTAAATCTTCTCTATCAGAAACACATAAAACACGCATTGCAACATTCACCAAGTTTTACAAAGGTTTTATTTTATTTTATTATTATTATTTTATTATTTTATTTTATTTTATTTTATTTTATTTTATTATTTTATTTTATTTTATTTTATTTTATTTTATTTTATTTTATTTTATTTTATTTTATTTTATTTTATTTTTATTTTATTTTATTTTATTTTATTTTATTTTATTTTATTTTATATTTTATTTTATTGTATTTTATTTTATTTTATTGTATTTTATTTTATTTATTTTTGGTATTATATTTATTATTCAGTGTAGATGCTGCCCCTCTCCAACTTATTGTAACTGGGGAATCTTCCAGCATAGAAATATTTAAAATAATATAGATTTATTTTATTTATTTTGACAGATGTGGAGAGGCACCTAGAAGTGGAGCTCTTGCTTCACAGTCAGGAGGCTGTGAGTTTGATCCTAGGTAGCAGAAGATATTTCTCTCTCTGGCCACGATGTGTAAGTATCTGCTTCAAATTCCACATAGGTGTCTGGAAGGACATCTAGCCAGTAAACTCTCAGCTCCATTCAGTTGCTCCAACACCAGCCAGATGCAAGGGATTACAGGGATGTTAAAAGAAATCTTGTCTTTTTTTTTTTTTTACAACAGACACAGGGTGGCATATAATAGCTCCTTTCTGTGATTCTTCTCCAGAACTGTGAAGAAGGTTTGAATCTGCATCTTCCTGCTCCTATTCAACCAGCTCAATATAATACATACCCTCCCTTATATACAGGATTGCTTAATAACTTTTCAAATTATTAATAGGGATCCTTCCTAGTTATGATTAGTATTCCAGCAGTAATTAAGATTTCAGTTTATCTTGGGAGAATATGATTCTATTTTCTTATAGTCCCAACTTCCTTTAAAATACAAACCACGTCTTGCAGGCATACAGTGTATGATGATGGAAAGGTTATTGGAGAATAAAAGGAATTTTTCTCATGATGAATATTCGATCAGGGTAGCTTATGAAATGTGACAGGGTTGGCATCTTCCGGGTCCCTCCAATTAAAGGGTGACAACTGCTGGGATGCAAGATGTGTGCCTTCTCCGTCGCCGTATCTGTCATTTGCAACAGTAGCTCCCTGTTAGATTCACCTTGTTGGTCCTTCAGAGGGTCTTGGAGACCTAATTCCTCTCCCAGACACTGGGCCAGGATGACATAGGAGTTTCTATAAATGTACGAGGATTGAGTTTTGTTCCCAACAGAGTGTTTTTCAGAATCATTTTTGTTTTTATACTGTGAATGGTTTTTGTTTTAACCCTGTTAGTCATCCAGAGCTGTTTTGGGAGTCCACAGCTTATAAACTGAATGAATGAATAAACAAACAAACTTGCCGAATTTCTGCCTACTCGGCACCTATTAAAACACAAGATGTTTAGCCAGAAAAAGGAAGAAGGGGAAATAAAATAAAATAAATAAGGATGTCTTACTCCATAGCACTCCTCTGTCTACCTGTGCTTCTCAGAGTCCAGGTGCTGTTCTTGTTGGTCTGTCTGTTCTCCAAGAACCCACTTGCTCCTTCCTTACCTGAGACTGCCACCTCTTCTCTTTTAGCAACCTGTTCCGTCCTGGAATTACAACTACAACCAGGACTGCCTGGATTGCTGTCACTAAGCAATGTGGTCATGTGACACCATCACATAGCAGTGGCAATCCCATCCCCAATTGCAATTCTAACCTAAGGATTATCTGCATCCTCAACCCCTTAACCATATACCTCTCCATGAATAAAATTGGCCCTCAACTGAGAAAAAGTTTTTCAATCCTGAGCTAATAAATTAAATTATAGCAGGAAGAAATTCTTGTTTAAAGGGGAGAGGGAATGTCAGTTCCTGCAGTCATGCTTTGGAGAAGGCATACTCCATAAGGGATGTCTCTAGCTTTGAGAACAAGCATAGAGTAAACCCTTTTCCTAGTTGAATATTTCTATCTCTCAACTGAGCACAAAGAATGGAGAACCATTCCTTTTGGAATTCTGTATTGTTCTATTGCCAATATTACAAAATATCTGAAGTCTTCAATTTATTTGATCAATGCTGAGAGTTACTAAGACTGATATGGTGTAATGCTTAAGGTATCAGACTAGAAACCAGGAGACTGTGAGTTCTGGTCCTGCCTAGGTCAATCAGTTCCTTTCAATCCTAGGAAGGAGGCCAGGGCAAATCACTCCTGAAAATCCTCACCAAGAAAACTGCAGGAACTTTTCTGAGCAGTCTCAATGTAACTCAGTGTTTCTCAACCTTGACAATTTTAAGGCATGTGGACTTCAACTCCCAGAATTCCACAGCCAGCAACGCTGGCTGTGGAATTCTGGGAGTTGAAGTCCACATGCCTTAAAATTGTCAAGGTTGAGAAACACTGATGTAACTGAACTGAACTTTAACAACAACAACAAAAAATTAATAACTCTGCCCTTAAAATCCTAATTGAATTTATATGAGGTTAGCAGTGCGTTGCTTCCTGTGGGTGGTAATTCCCATCTAGGAAAAATGCATCAATATTTTTTTTGTGCTGCTATAAATATCGTATTTCTCAACTCATCAGTGTTTACAGAAATCTGGAGGAAAGTCAAACTAATATCAGAAAAGGATGCCTCTGCTTTCCCCAGAGTTATTATAATAATTGGAAATCTTTCAGCTTAATACAAAAAGTCCATTGCCCTCTTTTCATTAGCTTTGTTAGGCCCTTCGGTTTACAATATTAGTTTCAAAGAAAGAGCTCTGTTTATCCCCTTGATTATGGAACATTTGCTCAGCCAATCTGTTAAATATAGATGACTGCTTTGTCAAATGTGCACTAACTACTAATTATTTTTTGTGTGTAAAACATAATTAGGAGAAGGCATTATAAACAATAGGTTCGCCATACCACATGTGGTTAAAATAGCTGATATATGTGTTCCTACTTGTAATTAACATTTACTGTTTATAATCTGTAATCTAATAGTACTAAAAAAAAACCTTTCAATTACTATTTGATCTAAATACACAATAATACAAACGGATAATATTTTTAATCTCAGTAATAGGATTTGATTTTATTCCTGGTAATGAATACATATGAGATGATATGAAAATATTTATTTTTAAAGCCAAGTATTACATTACAAAGGTTTCAAGAATAGCCCTCAGTGCAGCATTACCATTCCACAATATTCCTAACCTGGCTTTTCATGATACCTCTTTTAACAATGTTCCATTCAGATTTCAAATTATACTCCCCCCCCCAGTTTCTTTTATCTGGGAAATTATTCCAAGGAGTCATGGTTGCAACTCTCTATGTTTGTCTTCAAGGAAGCTCCCAAGCCAATAAGCAGAATTTCTAGAGTAAATAAGGTTTACTTCATTTCTCAAACTTAAACTTCTCTCTTATTCAATGGTTTGGGTTAACACACCATGATCCATCCTGATGTGGTTCAGTTGGTTTGGGCTTACTGCCATATGTAAACTCAACAACTTGGTGTTTGTAAGGCATAGTTTATGCTGGGGCTTTTTTAAAAATATATTTTATTGATTTTTTTACAATAGTAATCTTTAGTAAACAGTGTGTTGTCTGGGTTCATTTATTTAAAAGCAATCAATAATGATTAATTTCTATAATTCCATAATATGTTAGTTAATGATATATTTCTTTGATCTTCTCTTCTTCCAGTAGTATTCTTCTTTGTCAATATTAAGTGAATATAATTCTTAATACTTTCAATACATACAAGGTTGGATATAAACATTTTTCTTCTGTTTGTGCAAATAATAACATTCACGTATTCACATGTAACATCTTTTCTAATCAGCTTATGTTTCAATTGTATTTGTAAAAGTAATCTTATTAAGTCACTATGTGTCCTATTTTCAAGGTTCTTATTTAAGCTTAATTTCCCCTCAGTCTGCAGACCAGTCATAATTTTCTCAAAATTAATTACTTTTAAATAGCCAAACTTTTTATTCACGTTCACCATCCCAATATTTTTACACCTCAAATATTATAAAAAATACTATACTACTTATATATCTGTTATGTCTGGCCACTCTCAGCTCATTAAAATCCACATAAAGATGTCTTTAATAGTTTTTAATTAACACATTTCAAACGAAGTCATTTCAAAGCAAACTGCTGGCATTATTTTGGCTGGAACGGCCAACACTGATTTATGTACATTTAGGATAAATATGCTATCCTCCCACCTTCCAATTTAAAACACTCTTTCTTTATCACATTGTCCAAGACCTCATTATTTTTCGGTAGGTTTCAAAAACACCAGAAAACTCCGTTTCAACTCACTGCGAAAGTTTCCATGCCAATCTCTAATTAACGTTGCTCGTGACAAAGGCTTAATTTCTCTCTCCTCCTCTAATACAGTTTCCGATACGTCACTTCCTTTTTCTACTTAACTGAACCCTCCTCCTATTAACCCTTCGAACTCTCGGATCCAGCCATACATTCTCCTGTTCCAAGTCTGATTCTGCACCTTGAGACTCCGATGCAGACTGCATCTCAATCTCCTCCCTGTCTGCCTCGGCTGCCGGGAGGGGAAAGCACCCAGAGGGGCCTGGCTCGGCTGCCGGGAGGGGCAAACACTCAGAGGGGCCTGGCTCGGCTGCCGGGAGGGGCAAACACTCAGAGGGGCCCGGCTCCCCCTCCTCATCCTCCGACACCTCCCCAGCTGGTCCAGAGACACCCACAACAATATCTTATTCCTCTTACTGTAGGGCCCCTTTATATTCAAAATTTATCTATTCTTTTAACCATATTCAAACAAGTGTTTAATCATATAGTACTCCATCTGGTAAGTCAAATCGAATCTCTTGAATCTAGCCTTCTTCTTTTGCCACATAGCTTTTCATGTCACTATGTTCCGCTTGCTAGGGGATTCTTCCTGTATTTTTATGAATATTGTTGGGCATAAGAAAGACAAGTTAAGTAGAATATGCATTTTTTGGTCTCTCAAATTCTAATGGTTCTCCTGGCAGCTCTATAATCCATTTTGTTAGATCTTTCTTATCCTTAAGTTTGTTTTGAAGTCCTGAAAGATGAAATATATTTTCTGTTCTCATTGTTGTGACAAAATCTTGCAGATTTTCTTTTGTTTGTATTAAGCTGTGGTTCTCTTCATTTGTAGCTTCCCCATTTGGGTCACTTTCCTCTGGTTTATGTTTTGTTATCTGATTTGTTTGTCCATTCTTTATCATTGTTTTCTGAGAGTTTTTTAATTGTAAGTTTAGGTTTAAGATGTGCTCATTTATGTCATCAAAATTGTTTTTAATCTCATCATGGCTTGAAACAATTGTCATTTGAATCTGTCACACCATTACATACATTTCCTCCTGGAAAGTATTTGCCTTGTCCTGGAGTATTGTTCCTGCAGATCCCCGATGTTCCAGGCTGGGGCTTTCAGAAGGGGATGTTAGGTGTGGCTTCCTGTCACTTTTAGTTAGGTATACAACATCCATTTTGCCTCCTCCTCCAGATAGTCTTTCACCGGTACCATAGTCTCTGTAATTAGCTTTGTCAAACCAGCCAATCTTAAAATCCAAACAATCAACTCTTATATAGTTCTTATCTTTATATATGGTTTTTGTGATCTAATGCATTTCTAATTGTCAAAGCACCACCAAAAGCAGTATTTTATAACAGTTCTTCTGTGCAGAGGTCTTACATTATCAACAAGTCAAAATTCCAATCCAGAATGTTTAGCCACCTAATAGCTATCCAGTAAATTCCCCCCTAGAAGATTAGCCAAGATTCAAAGTTTTTCTTTCTCTGCAAACAATTCTTGAACTTAGAAATCACAGCTCAGTAAGTATTTATAATCCCACAAGGTTATCAGTTTTAAAACAAATGCAGTTTTCACTCTGTAGTACATAGCCCAGTGTATTTTCTTTCCTCTGTACAGCTGTTTTTTATTTGGCTAAAAGTCACTGAGGTTCAAAGGAACAAGTTTTTCTCTATTTCTGGGCATCTTGCCAATTTCTGAGAAAATGCTGCTATAGTTTTATACTCTAATCCAGCACTAGATGTCAGTAGTTATTCATTTTCCAACTTTTAAGACAAAGAATTATTTTCTTATAATTTCATCAATACTCTTTCAGATGTGAAATCTTAATAGTTTTCATAATTTTCAGATGTATCCAGACAGTAGTATTATTAACCTCATTTCAATATATTTCTGTCCCCCATGAGCATTAACCACCACTTCTGTCTATGGAAGGGTGGGGGTGTGATCCCCTCTATTCTCACTTTTGGAGGATTTTTTTCCTTCTTGGGGATCTTTTCCAGGAAATCAGCTACAAAATAGGAGAGAGAAGATTGATATTCTTACCCAATTCCAAGCATGCTGTTCACAGTTGTTCTGGTAAGGGCTTTTGAATTTTGGCTTTGACTTTGACTTTGTTGCCTCTCCAGGCCACTTTAGACCCATTTTAGGATCCCCTGGTAGGGTGAAACCAGCCATGGGGCGCAGATTCCTGCAATCCCTTAGCCGCACCACTACGACACAAGACCGAAAGTCCCTGGTTTATGCTGGAGCTTAAATGCTATCATTAAGTAATATGAAGCACTCACTAAATGCAACAGTTTGCTCTTTCTGAATTTTAGGTAGACTGCAACAATCTTTAGAGATGATAGATAGATAGATAGATAGATAGATATACAAGCTATGCTAATTGGATGCCAACAGATTCAGAAATTATTGGTTTCCAGTTCAGAGAATGATGGCAGTAGAACTGCTCTCTATTATACTTAGATTATGCCTATTTGTGAAAATAGAGAGTAAAATATGATACTTGGAACTCTGCAATCAAAGTCTCTAAAAACAACATACTTGGAGCATTATTGGATATGTACCAAGCATTTTTCAATGAACCAGAGGAAATTGTGGCCAGCAAGGTTTTTTCACAGTTTCATCTGGTATGCCAAATGTGCTGTTTGCTTGATTAAGAGGGACATCAGACAACACTCATGCTCTAGTCCAGGGGTGGGCAATTAATTTTTTCTAAGGGGCCACATGAGAAATTGGGATTGTTGTGGAGGGTCACTCTGCCCCATCTCCCTTACTGCCACCACCCTGTCCCTTACTGATATGCCCCACACCCTGCTGATCCCTCTCTTCCTCCAATGCCACTCTGCCTCTTGCCATCCCTCCAGCACCACAGTCAGCAGGGACATCAGGGACAGCCAAAGGGCCAGATTTAGCAGCAAAAAAGAGAGAAAGAAAGGTATGCGTAGCTCGTATTGGCAAAGTTGTCTTCATACAACTTTGTTTATTAGAAAATATGAAGGCCATAGTTAGCTAATCTTGATTAATATTTATTTAAACCCAGGTTTGTCCATTCAAACAGGAATATATGCAACAGAATGGCAGTACTAGTCACTTCAAGGCTTAACCTAATGCTATTTGCTCTACATGAGGCTGCCCTTGAAGAGCATTCAGAAGCTTCAACTGATCCAGAATGCAGTGGTATGGCAATGATGGGCACGCCTCAGTAAGCCACATGAGATAGAGCATCTATCTAGCTCCTGTGGGGTCTACCCAGCTGGTTCAGTTTGACAGAATTGATGTGCTCCGGGTTCCTTCATTTAAGCAGCACCATGCCATCAGGACCCCTGAACTGTGTCTTCTTTATTGTGGCACCTGCCTTTTGGAATGAGGTTCCTACTGATATCTGCCTAACTCGCCACCCTGATGACATTCTGAAGAGCCTTGAAGACCTGGCTGCTTTCTCAGACTCTGAGGTAGTTGGAACCCCTGGTAAAGTATATGATCATGTTGTTGCTGTTATCTGGATTTGCCATCTTGTCTTATGTTTAATAGGTTTCTTCCTATCCTATTTGATGCAATTCCTTTTTTATATTGTAAGACCTCCTGAGTTAATTTGGATTGGTCAATGCCTAAACTGAATAAAATAAATAAAATAGAAATGGATAATTTTCTAGGCAGGCATAATTTAGTGCAGCTTTAGTTAGAAGCATCCCCCATTCTGTTGCATATAACCCTGTTTGAATTGGCAAATCTGAGTTTAAACAAATATTAATCAAGATTTGCTAACTATGGCCTTCATATTTTCCAACAAACAAAGATAATTTTGCCAATATAAACTACACATACCTTTTTCTCTCTCTTTTTGGTGCTAAATGCATTGCTTCCACAGCGTCAAGTGGGAGAATTTCTTCTATTAATACTACTTTGAATGATGCCAAGCAATCTTAACTCTGTGTAAAAGATGCATAAGGAGTGATTACATGCCTGCTCTTCTAGGGGAAGTAATCATGTTGTTCTCTAATGAACATGACCTTGCATTAATGTTCTAAATCTTTCTAGCTGCAGTACACTAAATGTGCCATTAAGAGCTTTGAGATGGGGTTAATTTGCTATTTAACTTTGCAGCAAGTTGAAACCTAAATTCTAAGCAATTTCCAAAAGATGTCTCTGAGAGCTGGGGGTTTTAAAAGACAATCTTAGGGAATTAGGTTGTTTACATATTTTGCTAAACCTTTTCAAAAGCAAACATTACAGCGTATTTCTGCTATTTTTCATAATAAACAGAGAGGGTACATAATGTATTGAAAATTGGGGAGGTGGCTTGGATTCTAATGTCTACATGAATATAGAATTAACTGGTTAGCTTTGGGGCAGTACAACATTACTGGGGTCAGTTTAACTCACAGAATTTTATTACAATATCAGGCACGTCTACCTAACATCTCTTGAAGAAAGATAAAATCCCTCTATTAAATAAATAACGCATACTGCATACTCAGTTAATATTGAGCGAGAGCTGACATAGAGTCTATGACATGTAAGAGGCTGTAGGAAACCTTTAGAGAAGAGACAAACATACCCTATTTCTCCACTGCAAAGAGAAATGATTAAATATTCTTCAGAGGTAACATTTTAGCCATATTTGGTATTTAGAATTGGAATTTGATATCTGAAGATTCTGCAGAAAGAATGTTGGATACTCTCTGACAGTTGATATGCAACAGTGGTCATATCTGGCACAAAGCTAGCAACATTTGACAGCTGATCTGTATTAATTATCATTATCTAGCATGTACCAATGAACATTTGTTGACAGGTATCTGACCAAGCATCATATTGACAGTCCATTTTTGACAGCAGCTGAGCTATAGCATTAGACAGCTGACAAACTGTGGAATTTGGCAATTGACAGTGCTGAATATAAGCAATCTGCATTTGATTATGTTACAGCTTGATATACAATACCAATCAAATGTCAATATCTCTGACTGGTGAGTTGTAATAGAAGTTAGATTTTTTCACTGGAACTCCACATTCTAACAGAGGTGTGGCATGGTTTACACATTTTATAAATTAATTATTTTGTTCGGGTTTTGAATAGGATTAAATTGTTAGTGCATAAATGATTGGTTCAATTCACATATAATTCCCACTCTTTTCGGGCAAACTTTTGAATCATCTTAAAAGCAGTGGCTATTAGGAGAAGGAAAAGGTTGTCATATGGCAAATCTTTTATATCACAGCCATTGTATGCAACAGTATTTAGATTTTAAAAATTATATTTTTCCCAAAATTCCAAATCACATATCTTAAAGTTGTGCGTGCCCATATCCCACCAAATAAAAGTAGAGGAAATGTGAAGAAGAACAAAAATATTAATTAGATATTTTATGTATTTCTTCTTACATATAAAAATGGAAATAGTTGTTAATACCAAAATTAGCATTAAAGAATGCAATCAATTACATTGCTTTTTATTATTATTATTTTATCAATTCACATAGTGGAACACTATGTAAACATTTTAAGAAATATAAATATATTTTATATTATATTCACAAATATAAATTTATGTTATGTTATGTTATGTTATGTTATGTTATGTTATGTTATGTTATGTTATGTTATGTTATGTTATGTTATGTTATGTTATGTTATGTTATGTTATGTTATGTTATGTTATGTTATGTTATGTTATGTTATGTTATGTTATGTTATGTTATGTTATAATATTATATTATATTCACACATCTATCTCGCAGACAGATTGAATGCCTACATTAGAGATACCTAGACTTATGTGGCAGTCTCAAAAACCTTAGGTATAGCAGTTGAGTGCCTCTATAACTTTTTCACCAAATTGTGATTTTTTTTAATCTAATATAGTGAAGAAGAAGAAAGAATCCTTCAATATATGGAAAGAATCTTATTAGTTGTGGCATTTAAAAGTAAAGATTTCAAATTTAGTTCTGATCCTTTGTCCTGACACCAGTCATTCTCTTATTCTGCTGGAATCTCAGCTCTACTGCTAGCCTGTCTATCTGTGTTTCAAAGTCATCTGGAGCTATAGAAAACTTTTTTGGGGGTGGGGGAGGGTTAGTATCAACAGACAACTAAAGATAGAAAACAAGATAATGATGTCAGTGTGGCCAGCAAAGAAACCTAGAATCAGAATTGGCATGGAGTTCCTATAGGATATAGACCAAAAGAGAACATCATACCTCTGCTGTTGACCCAACATAAATACCATTCTATATACCACATGCATTTCATTGCATTTGGGGTGATGAATTGTGTAAAACACACAAAGGTGAAAGGGATGTGTGAGAGAACTGTAACATATCTATCACTGAGCTTTACTTTTCCTTGCATGCATAGTTTTTTTAGGTCAAAAATCACAACTTGGATGACATAACTAAGAAATTTGGCAGACATTTACCTGAACATGTGTGTCAGAATGCAAGAGGGTTGATTTTAAGGATAGAGCACCAGAATGATGGATAAAAGTACCTTGTGGCTATGAATGCAATTTAATTTGTGTGCAGTCTGTGCCAGAATAGAAGTTTGTCAAAGAGCGTATCCTATGGTCCAAAAATTATTGATCTGACACAAATGATTGACCTTGTTTTCATTCAGCTGAAGATGATCTTTTTGTGCTGTGGCACAAACAGTGTATCTCCTGGCTGTGTATGCACTTCGGTTTTGGGGTTCCTTTTCATTATTGAGTTACTCCGTTTCCCCCTGGGATTAGCACAAAAGGGAATATATGCTTCCCCACCAAATGATGGAAAGTTTGGAATTTTGCTCAGATATGCTTGTGTTTTGTTTGATTTGTTTGATAAAACAAAATATATCAGAAGCCTGAACAAAATTCTCTGTTGTCCACAGTGGCATGTACAAAGCATGCTCTGTTTTGTATGCTGACCTTTGCATGCACGTGAGGAGGGAAAAGTGGTCTTCATTCTTTCTCTCTCTCTTCCGATTTTTCAGTGAGGGAAAAAAATATGAGGTTTAAATTGTCTGTCTGATCAATAATTATTAGATGTAGGATGAGTTATTTGATATACCTCTGTTCCTGCCCACTAATCAGGTGGTATTCACAGCCATCTGCTCTTTCCTCATCCTTGTGCTAATCCATACTTAAAATAAAGCAGCTAGCCTTCTGACACAAAAGCATCATTTAGCACAAACACTCGCACTAATGTCTTCCAAACAGCCAAGCTGTGATTTTGAACAAATTAAAGTGTACCACTGATGCTGAGCTTCTTCTGCCCTTATTGGGTTGTTTGTGTTTTGCCTTCCAGGGAGATGCAAGTGAGGCAAGTGAGGCCTACATTTCTTTCCACAGCAATCATTGCAATGATCCCCAAAGCACTGTCTGCAGGATGCATCATATAGACTGGCACATATGTCACCACTGCTGCCAGTTTTCTACTAGGCCTCAGGCAGCAGGCCTGAGTATTTTTTTGCTGGGCTGGTGGGATTAAATTCACTGGTAGGCAGCTATGTTATGTCATCATTTTTAGCATTACAATTCTATTTTTCCCCTAAGAACTACTTTTTCTTCATCTATATATTTTCATATATATTTCATAAATGTGGGAAATGGTCATAAATTACTTTTTAGTGCAGTTGTAACCTTGAACGGTCTTTAAACACATGGTTGTAAGTCCAGGATTATCTGTATCCACATCTACAATATTAGGCAAGGGCTGTCTTCACTGTCTTTCACTCATAATCTCTGGACTGAGTTGCCTCTTACTCCCACAGGATGCACCCCCCTCCCTCCTGAGAATCCACCTTTTCACTACTTTCCATCACCTCATGGGACTAAAGCAAAATGAACTTTGTCTTCATTCAACCCTAGAAAAATGGCTGTTCTGAGATAGGTGGATATGGGCTGCCTTTAGTTTCAGTTAGGATGGGCTGAATTTTCTTGACTGCTCTATAACTAATTTCCCCCCAATCTTTCATTATCAAAGTGCTCATGCTGATTTCACCTGGCCTACAGCAGGAAAGTGTCTCACTGTTGTGGATCATGACATCCTCTTCATCACATCCCCAGAACCAACACAGAAGAGGCTTATGGTACATTTGTTGTTACCTGTTCCACTCATAATTAGTGTTTTTTTTTCCTTTTCTCCAGATATAAGTCTTATCATCTGAAGGGCATACACATCAACCACACTTCACTGACAAAGACATAATCAGGATCCTTTCAACTCTTATTGATTCCTGAAGTTGCTGTGGAAACACCCTCTGTCTTCTGGATACTAACTTCTAGGACTCTTTTGTGTTCAGCCTGGGATCTCCCACAACACAAAATATCTTTCTTCCTAGTTCTGTAATCCTTGATAAATCTCAAGGCTGTCAAGGTTTAGAAGGATGGCAAGTGAAGAAGTTTTAAAATCTCCCAAAAAATTGCTCCATGGGATTGGAGAGTCAACAGTTGCTGCCTGTCATCTCTTCTTGTCTCTCTCAGCCCTGGCAGCCAATGAGGGCCTGAATAGTGCCAATGGTAACTGAAGGAATGGTCTTCTGGCACCAGTTTTCTAAAGTGCCTGATTGACATCTATCTGCCTAATAAATCAAGTGATGTTCTCTATTGTATCCTGACAGAAAACACTGATTAATGTTGGGGGAGTGGCATTGGTGGGATTCAACCAGTTCGCACTACTTTGGCAGAACTGGTAGCTAACTTTTTGTTGCCCAGGCCCAGAATGGACTTCTGGAAGTGGCATCCACACAGACAACTGGTTTTCACATATTTGAATCCCACCACTGGTGAATGGGTTATACTTGGTAAAATATTGCTTTACCAGCAGACTGGCCTCTCTCTTGGTTCACCTACAAAATTCTGACAGATCGTCTAGGTATTTGTCAACTCTTGTATTCAGTTATTATTATTGTTTTTCCTGATGGTAGGTGATATTGAGGAAATCCATCAATTAACCTTCTTAAGTTGTCTCACATAAAACCTGGGAGGGCCCATAAGTTGCTGGCTTTCCTGCTAAGGAAGAATATAGCTCAGCAGTCAGAGCAAGTCAATATATGCTACTGTACATATGTACTACCTTACAAACTATGAAAAGCACTTAACTGTGACTATGCGAAAGGGTCCTAAAATTTTCTGTTCTTATTTGATCTGAACATTACTGTAACTACATGGCAGTGATATCTCTGTGTATGTATGTATGTATGTATGTATGTATGTATGTATGTATGTATGTACACACACACACATATATACTTAATAATATTAAAAATGTGAATCCTGGGAAAACACATATCAATAAAATATAGAAAAAATGAACACCAGGATAAAAATAAAACAAACCTGTTTAATACAAACAAGTTTGTAAGTGAAAGAATTACCAAGCTTTCATCGGCCCGACTGCTGACATCATCAGGGTTGGAAAGCTAGGTGATTAGGAAGCTTCCCTATATAGCTACCTGTCTCTGCGCCCGGCTTCTCGAGCGTGTAATCGGCCCATTAGTTGTATTACTCTGAAACGTGCTAAGTTGATTCATATCTGGCAGCCTGTTCGTGGACCCGGTGGTTATGCCCAGATCCTCCATTACTTTTCTTGACTCTCCCACTTTCTAAGGGTCTGGTATGCTGGTAGGAGGTCTATGTGCCAGTTGATGGAGTTTTCATCCGAAAGTCAGGCTTCTTTAAAAAGGTGGACACCCTTGGTGGTCTCATGAGATATGGTCTCTGTGTTGCAATCAACGTTGCAATCCACAGAGTAGATGGCCACCCCTCATGGTGCAAAAGCAAGATCATGATTTTACAAATGGGGAAACTGTGATCCCTAGGGAAGACAGCAAACCAGAAAAAGGAGAGGGGGGGCAGGGAACATTACAACAAGATAGCAACAGGCAATACTGGAGTGACAGGGCTATGGGTGAGGCAGTAACAACTGCTATGGGAGGGGATGAGAAACTAACAATGTGTCAAGATGCACGGAAGCAGCTCGGAAGGAGAGACAAAAAAGGGGGGAGAATAGTGAGCAGGAAAATCTTAACAGCTGCTCCTTGCAGGATTGGGGAGAGAGAGCTAAGGGCGAGACAACGGCAGCCATAGGGGAATATGACAACCCTACAGGGCGTTTGAAATGCAGTTTGAGATATTGCTCCAAAATGAGATGGGGGAGAGATAGGAGGCAAAGACGGCTTGACAGCCATCCCCTAGGCACTTGCACACATGCTAGAAAAGTAATGGAGGATCTGGGCATAACCACTAGGTCCACCAACAGGCTGCCGGATGTGAATCAACTTAGCACGTTGCAGAGTAATACAACTAATGGGCAGATTACGCACTCGAGAAGCCAGGTGCAGAGACAGGTAGTTATATAGGGAAGCTTCCTAGTCACCTAGCATTCCAACACTGATGACGTCGGCAGTTGGGCCGATGAAAGCTTCGTAATTCTTTTACTTACAAACATGTTTGTATTAAACAGGTTTGTTTTATTTTTATCCTGGTGTTCGTTTTATATATAAGGCAGTTAAAAGGAAGAAACAGCTACAATCACACATTGCTCCTAGAAGCACAAAGCCAAAAGCACCAGCCTGAAGATGACGAATGGGACTTCGTCGAAACGTCACCAAGACACTTCAAATTCTACGTGGGAGAAAACCCGAAGAACCAAAGACATATATATATATATATATATATATATATATATATATATATATATATATGTATGTATGTATGTATGTATGTATGTATGTATGTATGTATGTATGTATGTATGTATGTATGTATGTATGTATGTATATATATATATATATATATATGTATATATATATACATATATATATATATATATATATACATATATACATATGTATATAGTGTTTCTTTTCATTCTTTCCTTTGCTTGTTTCAGCTCAACCCAGAGCCATCTGCAAGCACAAATATATATATGTTTTTAAAATTGTTAACAAAGAAATAAGGGATTTCTGAGATAGCTATTTCGAGTTATTTAACTCTCTTCAGTCAGAACTCACCCTTCCGGGATGCAGACTGCCCAGGTTCGAATCCCGGAAGGGTGAGTTCTGACTGAAGAGAGTTAAATAACTCGAAATAGCTATCTCAGAAATCCCTTATTTCTTTGTTAACAATTTTAAAAACATATATACATATATATATATATATATACATACATACATACATACATACATACATACATACATACACATCTACATCTACATCTACATCTACATCTACATCTACATCTACATCTACATCTACATCTACATATACATATACACATACACATACACATACACATACACACACACACACACACACACACACACACACACACACACACACACACACACACACACACACACACACACACACACACACACACACACACACACACACATATATATATATATATATATATATATATATATATATATATATATATATATATATATATATATATATATATATATATATATATATATATATATATATATATATAGGTCTCTGGTTCTTCTGGTTTTCTCCCACATAGAATTTGAAGTGTCTTGGCAACGTTTCGATGAAGTCACATTTGTCATCTTCAGGCTGGTGCTTTCGGCTTCGTGCTTCTAGCCTCCCCCATTAGCGAAGCCTCCCTCATTAGCGAAGAGATCCAGCAAAGAAACATTCCCAGAGAGAAATCATCCAGATGCCCTAAGCTCTATGGTCTCCCCAAGATACACAAAGAAGGAAGCCCACTAAGACCCATAGTCAGCTCCATAGGCTCACCTCTACAAAACCTAGCCAAATTTCTCGCCAAACAACTACAGTCCTATGCAGAATCCATCAACTCACATGTAAAAAACTCATTCCAGTTCATAGAGATCATAAAGGAACAAAACGTACAACCCAGCGACCTACTCGTTAGCTTCGATGTCATATCCCTCTTCACCCAAGTTCCAATCAAAGAAGCCTTAACAGCTATCCAAAACAAATACAACCCCCCGAAACACATCCTAGATCTGACCAACCACTGTCTATCCAACACATACTTCATCTACAACGGACAAAAATACAAACAAATAGAAGGAGCACCCATGGGATCACCCCTCTCACCTGTCATTGCAAACCTCTACATGGAACACTTTGAAACCCAAGCCCTAGAAAAATCTGATCACAAACCCAAACTCTGGCTCAGATACATAGATGACACCTTCGTAATCTGGCCACATGGGAAAGAAAAACTGGACAACTTCCTCACACACCTCAACAGCCTACACCCCAAGATACAGTTCACCATGGAAACAGAAGCTAATAACCAACTTCCCTTCCTGGATGTCTTAGTCTACAAGAAATCCAATGGCTCTCTAGGACACACCATCTACTAGAAGAAAAAACACACAAACCGCTATCTGCACGCACTCTCACAGCACCACCCAGCACAGATCAACTCCGTAGCCAAGATACTCATCTCCAGAACCAAATGCCTAGCTGACGAACAACACCTAAAAACCGAACTACACACTCTCACTAATGTACTAACATCCAACGGATTCCAAAGAAATAAGATTTCCAACTTAATCCAAAAAGAAACTCCCACTAAAATCCAAGACAGAGAACAAGAAAACAGCAAAGCCCTCCTCCCATACATAAAAGGCACCACAGACAGAATCAGCAAGATCCTGCACAAACATAACATCAAAACAGCATTCTGCACAAACAGAAAAATATCCACCATCCTAAGAAACCCCAAAGACAAAATTGAGTTAGAAAATCAAGGAGTATATGAAATCCCATGTATTGCTTGCTCCACCACATACATCGGACAAACCAACAGAAGAATAAGTGCACGCATTGAAGAACACAAAAACTTAGTCAAAAAAGAGGAACCAACTTCTTCCCTGGTCCAACACCTTAAAGCCACAGGACATGAAATTGATTTCAAAAAGACCAGAACTATTGCCAAAACTGAATACTTTAATAATCAGAGAAGCCATCGAGATAGAAAAACGCCCTCACAGCATGAACAAACGAGATGATACCTCCCACCTACCAGCCATTTGGAAACCCGCCCTTATTAACAAAAGAGTCCATAACACAAAGAATGACACCAGACCTACACTCACAAAAACCACACACGATGTCACCACCACACATCCAGGCAAAGAGCAAGCCCAAACCCACACCGATGATGAGGCACGACCACAAACCAGAAGCCAGACCACAGCTGCATCATTAGCCACCTTAAACCCCTCCAATCCATACAAGAAGCAAACTGATACCCACCATGAAGATGAGGCATGACCACGAACGCGAAGCCAAACAGCTATGCAGCTCACCATCTCTAATCCCCCTGTAACTCAGACTAACCCCTCATTCAATCAGAGCACAGCCAACCCCCTAACCAATCAGAACACACCTCCACCCAATCAGAACACAGCCGAGCTCCCAGCCAATCAGTTCAAACCCCCACTGGCAGTTAAAAGGAAGAAACAGTTGCAATCACACATTGCTGCTAGAAGCACGAAGCCGAAAGCACCCAGCTTCGTGCTTCTTATATCCACCAATTCAGTGCTCTTGCTTAAATTCTTTCCAGTTTTTAACCATCTCATGGTTGGTAGGGGGTTTCCTGCAGCTGGACAATGGAATTTGACTGTGTTAGCTGCTGGAACAGCATGTAAGCGCTTCTCCATTTTGTCAGTGTGTGTCCATATAAGTCCTTTGATTGGGTTGCTCTCATTCACAAAATCCTCAGAAGCATCATTGTCATCTTCATCATCTCCAGATGAAAGAACATCTGTAAATATATCTCTTAACACAGTGTTTACATTTTAGTCAACAAAATCTGTGGTAGGAGTGGAAACCAAATTGACAGTTTTTTCAGAGCCTTCATTTGCCGCTCTTGTTTCGATATCTGGTTGGATTCCTCCTTGTTCTTTATTAGTAGAAATCTCCAGCTTCTCATGAGAGTTGAGCGTGCATGATTGCAATACAGGTACAGCTAGATCCACATCTGCTTCTCTTGAAGAAACCTGTTCTTTACGAATTTCCACCTTCTCATTTAACTCATTTCTTTCTGTTTGAAGAGCTCTACATAACTTTTCCAAATGCTCCAGTTTTATTGGAAACCTTTGTATTCTTTGTCCTTAACCGTCTTTTCTTCAACCATTTGTAAGAGAGCTTTGTTGTTGTTTTCCCATTTTGTACACCACACTACTATTTCTTTTTCCAGTTTTTTTATTTTTTGGGTCATCTTTTCCATTTCTTGTCTGAAAGTTGTGAAAAGTTCATTACTTTTTGCCATAGTTGTCTGGAATTCCTGCTGTTTTAATTGGGCTTCTTGCTGCTTCATCTGTTCACATTTGTGTCTAGATTCGGTAGCTTCTTTTAACAGAAAATCTTTCTCCCTCTGATGTTTTTCTTCAGCTTCTTTTATCAGCTGTGTGGTTTGCTGAAGCTTGGCATCCACCAATTGTTGTTGTAGTTCTTTATGCTTGAAGACTTTATCCATGTGTTCTTCTCGGAGTGTATACTGTTCCACAAGTTTCTTCAGTTTCTCCCCCAGTTCAATATTTTCTTGGCGGAGTTTTGCATTGTGTACACCATGCTGTTCTAGCTGTACCTGAATTTCATTTAATGTAATCTGGAAATGTACTGTTGCTTCTTTAGGTCTCTCTTCCTCTTCACGGGCTTGTTGCATATTTTCTTCCTTGAGAGTCTTATTGTAGTCTTATTGTAGTCTTATTGCGTTGTAGTTCTCGACACAGAGATTCCAGTTTGCTACGTGCAAGAATTGCATTACTATGTTCACTTTGCAGATGCACTTTCTCTTTTACAACCTGTGCTTGTTTCTTTTGCAGCATCTTCATTTGTCTCTGAACATTTCGGCTCTCCTCTAGCAGGTCAGCATATTTCTTGCAGAGTGCTGCTAGCTTTTCTTCTGGAGTAGCAAGTGTGTTTAAAGCTTGCATAAGTAACAATACTTCTTTTCCTAAAGTTTTTTCTTTGTTTTTCTCATTTTCTGAGTCTTGCTGCCCATCAGGTGGGTCAATACGGGTTTCTTCTCTCCCTGGAGTTTCCTCCCGCAACTCCTGGGTACAGTATTATTTTCCCACCAGTTTTCTGTTTTTGGAAATGTAATCTTCTACTTCCTGTGCATCTGCATTTTCTCTGCTGTCACAGTTTGTTTCTGCTTGCTGTAGCATTGTATTTGTAGTATGCTTGCTATCCTCCAACTGATCCTAGTTGCCAATTCCAAATCCACAAATCTTTGATTTTTCCACAGTAATCAACTTGCACAAGAAAGTGTCTACAACAACTTCCTCCGCCAAGAACCCGAACTTTCTACTTCATTATAAATGTCACAGATGTTCTTTCATCTGGAGATGATGAAGATGACAATGATGCTTCTGAGGATTTTGTGAATGACAGCAACCCAATCAAAGGACCTATATGGACACACACTGACAAAATGGAGAAGCGCTTACATGCTATTCCAGCAGCTAACACAGTCAAATTCCGTTGTCCAGCTGCAGGAAATCCCCTACCAACCATGAGATGGTTAAAAAATGGGAAAGAATTTAAGCAAGAGCACTGAATTGGTGGATATAAGAAGCACGAAGCTGAAAGCACCAGCCTGAAGATGACGAATGGGACTTCGTCGAAATGTCACCAAGACACTTCAAATTCTACGTGGGAGAAAACCCGAAGAACCAAAGACCTACACACACACACACACACACACACACACACACACACACACATTTGTAAGTTCTATTATATCTCTGCTATAAAATGGATAATAGATAGCAGCAAAGAAATACAGAAAAATATCGTAGCTTATTCCTATTTTTGCTTCCCAGATCTGGTACTCCTATTAATGATCATTTTCATGTAAATGGTTGCTAAAATCATTTACATTCCATGCCCCTGATAGTTCAGAAATGCTATGAAACCAAACAAAATAGTGGTGAGGTCGACATCTTTATCTGTAACCTAGATTAATGGTGTGGTCTCATAAAATTTAGCCAGCTTTGATTTCTTCTCTGCGTTGTTACCACAGAAGGTTAATGGGGATCAGAACTTGAACATAGCCAGCTAGACCTTGTTCTGGCATTTATGGGATTTTGTGCACTATTGCCTCACTGTACATATTTATCTCATTTTAATGTGAGAGCCATGAAAATCTCACCTATGGAACCTACTCAGGGACAGAGCTCAGAATCACAGCAAAAACAACTACACTAGACTGAAGAAGGATAAAATGACACTGTTAATGTGTGCCACAGTGCAATAAAAGAAGTGCCCTTCACCTGAGCTTAGTATCCAATAACTGCAACAGTTTCAGGGGTATAGATTGAAGGGAACTGAATAGTTACTATTTTGCCCAAGAAACTGGATCATAGGAGTGCAAGTTGCCAAGGGTTGCAGAAAAAAAATGTTAGAATGCTATTATTATTTTAATACTGCACAAAAGCTGAGTAACAGAACACTGTGATGTATAATCCTGCTAAATATACCTATTCCCAAAGGAAACAAAAGTCCAAGAAGGAAACAAACATCCTAAGACATCCCCTGTTATTACGTACTCAGCAATCAACACATTGATAAGTGAGAATCAATATAATAGGCAGGAGCACCCTGAAATGAAACAATGCAGCCAACTAAGCCAGGTACGTCAATCAGAAACAAATAACATAAATTACAACTCTGATCGAGCTGGCACACATTAAAAACAGTGAGGTCTACTCCCTTCTGTAAAACCACTGGTAATCCTACCTAGTTTGCTACTGAAATATTTGCACAATGAAAACCAACCTTAATCAGCATCAACTCCCCAACATGGTATCACCATATAATTTCATGCTTTAGCCTAGCTTTGAAAGCATTGTGGTTTTGACATTCTTTAATGTATTGAACAAAAGTGTACAAAACTCTATTTTGGATGTGAACACGTGGTTCTAAATGAACTAAGTGAACAGCAATAATCTCCTTATAGTTATTCTGGCCACATGACTATGGAAATGTCTTTGGACAATGCTAGTTCACAGAGATGAGCATCTTCCCTAGAGTTGGACATTGAACTAATCTAAATTACTTTCTAATCTACGTTAGTGTCAAAGGCTCCAAGGTAGAATCCAGCAAAAATATGTGCTATGCAAGCCACAGTGGAATCAGTAAGATTCAAGATAATATGGCACAACCAGCTAATTATTTCAAAAATCACTAATTCCTGGAAACAGAGATGCTACTTTGTATTTTTATTTTGTGCTACCAAGCAATAGAATACAACATTACAAACAATTCACACGGGAACAGATAATTTGCTTTTACCATATAGATGACTTAATTGGGAACAGGGTCACTGACCTATTATCATAAATTAAGTATTTTTATCTAGCCCTTGCTTGCTCATTCATTCATTCATTCATTCATTATTCATTCTTGGTGGGGGATTTGTGATTTCACTTTCAGGAAAAGATTCTTAAGGTGAAGAACAACAATTAAAACTCAAATTATTTTTTTAATTTTGGTATTGTTTAAAATGAAGCATGCTAATAAAGTCAAATGAGCAGAAGTTATGATCTATAATGTGATTAATAAAATCAAATTATGTTGAAGTACATAATAATGAGGACATATGTGTTTGCGTATGAGAAAGAGAGAGAGAGAGAGAGAGAGAGAGAGAGAGAGAGAGAGAGAGAGAGAGAGAGAGAGAGAGAGAGAGAGAGAGAGAGAGAGAGAGAGAGAATTTTTAGAGCCTATTTTAAAATTTAAAATAGCGAACCTCGTAAGTTGAAGCCTAAGGTTTTTTTTTCTAGTGAAGGATGTCAGCTTTATAAGTAGGGGAATAAGAAATGATCAAAGAGATTATCATATTCATTCTTAATTAACATGGTACTTCGCTCTATGTGTCCCAGATTCCCCATCCCAATTGATTTTTTCCAGAGTTTTTTTTAATTAATTAGATAAAAATCAGAAAGCAGCTACAGGAATGAGTATTTTGTGATTTTCCGAAACCACGAACACCATGTTGCAAGTAGGCAACAACCTCTCCCATGGAAACCATTTCATAAGAATCTCAATGACATGATCTCTAAAACATCCCAAGAGTGCCCACCAACATTTCATCTACAACTCATGCAATTCTGTGGTTTCTGCAAAGTTATTTGGAAACATTTGGGGATGAACAAGACAGGTATACAAAAGGAAAGGGCTTCAGGTGCGTTAAAAAGAAAGACAAATCTTTTTGCTAATCTTTAAACTGAATGCTGAGAAAGAGAATCGGAGGTAATGAGTTTGTGCATAATACGGAATCATCCTTAGGTAATGAAATGAAAATGTTTGGATTGACACTGGCTAGAAACTGACAATAAAAATAGAGTAGTACACTACATGGTACCTAATCCAATAGGCTAGAGGGAAAATAAAGTTACTGGATATACATTAAAGTAAAATAAAGCCAACAAAAACATAAATCATTTCCCCCATCCCTTCCTGAACATCATTTAATACTGGAACTATACTACTTTTCTTTTAACAATCTGTAGTAATCTTCAGATGGAGAGTAAAACCATGGTGAAGAAGATGATCTGATCACAGAGAACGTCAGTTACTCCGACAAAGATTGAATAAATGTGTGAACCTGTAACAACCATGAAGTACATATTCTGAATGACTAATTCCAAGAATGATGTTTTATGGAAATGACTCAAATTTATTAAATCAAGTGAGCTTCTTAAGATTATGATAAAGTAAGACACTATTGCATCAATTAGAAGAACTACAATATCCACAAATTTACCTAGAAATAGGTTATTATTTGCAGATCTAAGGAGTGTGGACTTTTGTAATTGACAAATGGAAGTTTTGTCAATGTACAGGTTTTCATCCAATTTTTTGGGGTATGACACCTAGTGTGTGCTCATAATCACCACCCTAACTGGTTTATGCATAAACTTTCAATATTCAGATCTTACAAATTTTATTATTATTTTTTCATTATTATAATTATTTATTTTATTTTTTACATTATTAGTATTACCATACAATGTTTTTAAGCTGTTGTAACTCCAAGAAAAACCTCTGTTTCTGAAGCTAATGTTATTTATTTAGAAGGAACAGATATATTAATTAGTGATGTACCTTAAGTTGCTTTACTCTCTGCTTGAGTCAATGCTTCCTTTGTTTTTAAAAAAGTATGTCTGTAAAATACGACTTAGGTAATCAATCTGTTTACTTAAATAGCCATGTTTATTGCAAGTTACTGCCCATAACATTTTAGAAAGTGAATAGGATAAATGCAACAGCAATGACATTTTAATTGCAGTTGAAAGCAGCAGGAGGAAAACAGTAGTTCAATCATGCCTTCTAATGTCCCAGAGGATTACAGAGAAATCTGCCATAAGGAGGGCATGTTAGTACCTGTGTTCATTGATTCCATCTTCACAAATAGCTCCATTCTGGCACCAGCTCATTTCACACACATTACTTTCCAGACATGTAGGTCCTGTCCATCCAGGCGCACAAACACATAGATAATTCTGGCTGTCTTCATCATGGAAACTTCTTCCATTCATACAGAGCTGCAAGTGAGAATTACAGAGTCCAGGAAATGTTTCTGTCATTACAATACTGTGAGTTTAATTTCATCAATAATAATATACATCACAGAAGAGTGGATCTCTTGTCTCTCTGTCTCCCTCTTCTCTCTCTCATTTCTATCTCTATTTCTCTCTGTGTGTATGTGAATGTTTGTGTGTGGTGTGGTGTGGTGTGGTGTGGTGTGGTGTGTGTGTGTGTGTGTGTGTGTGTGAGAGAGAGAGAGAGAGAGAGAGAGAGAGAGAGAGAGAGAGAGAGAGAGAGAGAGAGAGAGAGAGAGAGAGAGAGAGAGAGAGAGAGAGAGACGAAGTCATTGAAGAATATAATTCAATTGTTAAAAAATAGTAATTGGCTATATATTTTCTAGTGTGCCCCCCTGGTATAATCCTTCCACATAACATTCTTTTCACTCCCTGGTTTTTTGGAGAAAAAAGAAGTAGAATTAGCTATTCCATCATTTTTATCCCTGCTAGCCTCACAACACTGAGAGCAGGCAAGATCATATTAGCAGCCCGTCACACATAGTATTTCCTCTGGCCAACCAATGGGGAAACAATCATTCCATCAGTACTCTGTCCCTCAATTTGCTGTGTTCCTAAAGTTAAAAAACACACACACCACTTGTCCACATTTCTGAAAGAAAGAAGAAAAATAAGGCAGTAGAACACAGTGTACATTTTTTTTTTTGTATCATTGTCCAAAACGCTTGAGCCATGAAGTGTTGATGCCATAACATTAGTTTTTCAGCCAGACACTTTTCTTAAGAACTGAAATTATGGTTACCAAGATTGAACATCTGAAAGAGAGCAGCAGCAGCAGCAGCAGTTACTGTTTTGTTTTGCTTGAGCCCAGTGGCTGGAACCAGGTGCTTGCTGCTTAGATAAGTAGGGATCCAGAAGAGATTGGACAACCCAGGTAGGGTTTCCTGCCTGAGCCGGCTGTTGGACTAGAAGACCTCCAAAGTCCCTTCCAACTTTGTTATTCTGGATTACACCCAGCACTAAAAACCAAAATAAATACCGCAGAGAAATTGTAAAAGTGATTAGAAACGGTAACAGCAGTCTATGGTGGCGGAACATTAGAATCTGGTAGCATCTTTTCCAACTAACAATTTTTTTAATTAAATGTCCTAAGCTTTTGTGAATTGTCAGTTCTATGCATCTGATAAAGTGGCAGCCCATGAAAGCTTCTGCCTTTTTACAAATGCGTTAGTCAGAAAAGATGCTATCAGATTCCTGAACAGAAACTAAATGGCTTAATATCAGGGTTGAATAGCTGATTTTTTTTTTTGTGAAGTTTATAGAATTGCTCCAATTTCGGGAGGATTTACTGTAAGAGTTCCTAAAATAGAAATAAGGACTTCCTAAAAGAGAAATAAGGATTTATTGTAAGAGTTCCTAAAAGAGAAATAATAATAAAAATAAGATATTTTTTACAGCTTGAGCTGTACTACATTCCAACCAGAAGAAAACTGACTTAGTTACCCAAGGAACACAGTGGGACATTGCTGGTGTCAGATCGGTGAAAGTGCCGCATAACCACTGGCCACCCTTTAAAGCAGGGTAGGGAACGAGGGCCCTTTTATGATTTGTGGATTTCAACTCCCAGAATTTTGGTAGTTGAAGGCCACAAGTCATAAAGGGGCCATTGTTCCTCATCTTTGCTTTAAAGCAAGATGTGTATGGTCTGAGCAAATAAAATTACTTCAAAGATTGCTGCTGAATAAAGGCTACGAAATGGTATTTCTTGTAATAGACCATCATTTTGGACATACAATCTGCTTTATGAAGACACTGTCCTGCTTGTTTTCTTACAGTGTGGGCAAGCATGGGTCTGCTGCCTATAGATATAGCCACTGCTTATCTTACATCGTCTTGCCCTCATCACATCAATGCTAGTGGCAGTCATTGCATCTATGAGAATAAATTCCATAAACGACTTGTTTTGAACTTTAGCAGTAGAATTGGTAAGATAACCAGTGTCCTCATTTCTCCTTTATTTTTCTCAAACTGTTCTATCAATTGACAAGTCTGGAAGAGAAGGAAAAAAATATTTCAATCACTGTGCCACTTGTTTGAAATTTCATAAGCCTCCACAATTCTATCATCCTCATTCTTAAAAGTTTCTAGAAATAAAGATGCCGATGTCCATATATTTGTTACCGGTATATTCCAGTAGTTTGAAACAGGCTCTGTTAACTCTCCTGCAGCTGTTTCATGATCATCTCACATCTGCCAGACTATATTCCATGGAACTCTAGGGATCTTACTTTTGAGAAGGAAAATCTATCATGATTAAGTAAGTTGGAAATGAGCAATTATTTTTGCATCCAGAGCTGATATTTTTCCTTCAACTTCTTAGGAGGCAAAAGGTTGCAAGGACTGTGGTGCATTGAATTTATTAATAGTTTTAGTTACCAGTTTTCTTTTTGTTCCATTCAAAACCAATCAGAAACTGCACATTCTTAGTTTTCTGCTAAAACTCTACAACACGTTCCTGATTACAACTTTTCAACAGAGTCATCTCTACCCTGCTCAACTTAAATGTACCCAATTTGAGGTTTTTTTTGCTACATATAAAAGTTAAGGAAAATTTTCACATGACAGAAAGACTTTAGAGTGATTATGTGCCAACTCTTAGTGACCACATTTCCCCCATTATCTCTAATCTGGTCCTTTGGGTCTTCCAATGGAGCACCGATTGCCACTGGGACTGAGTCAGTCCGTTTGTCTGTCCATCCATCCATCCATCCATCCATCCATCCTTGCTGTCTTCTTCTTTCCTTTCTTCCACCTTTCCCAACATTACAGCCTTCTCCAGAGGACTAGGTCTTTGCATAATGTGTCTGAAGTAGGATCATTTGAGCCTGGTAATTGGTGCCTCAAGAGAAAACTCAAGGTTGATTTGTTCATTTATCTATTTGTTTGTTTTTTTGACTTTCAGTTACTGTATATTCTCAAGAGGCTTCTCTAACACCAGAGTTCAAAAGCATCAATAATTTTTATATCCTGCTTTTTCATCGTCCAAATTTCACTTCCACAGAGTGTCACAGTGAATATCACTGCTTTTACAATTCTGATCTTTGTAGATATAGACACATCATTGCATCTGAGTATCTTTTCCAAAGCCTTCAGTAATCAGTCAATAACAAGGCTGACATTGTCCCTGCTGGCATTTGTTTGGTCTCCTTTATATTTAATTTTAGTCACATTTTTGCTATGCTCTTTGATTTTTATTACTAGAGCTTGCAGATCCTTTTCATTTTCAGCTACTGTTCTCAGTATCATGCAGGCTATGAATGTTTCTCCCTTCCATGTTAAATTTAGATTCATCTTCTTCCAATGAAGCTTCTCTTTACATATATTCAGCACATAGGTTGAATGAACAAAGAGAGACTACACAGTCTTGTATCCCCTTTTTTGCCAGCTTGGAGCCAGTCTGTTTTATCAAGTTGTGTATGTGGAAATGACCTTGGGGGTCAGGGGGAAAAGTCACAGCTAGTAGAATGGTTGGAGAAGAGATAGCTCAGCCTGCAAAAGAAATGTGGGCACGGCAAATGTCTCAGAAGGGACCCTTCCTATTTTGGGGGGTGGTAAAGGCAAGGAGGAAGAAATGTACTTTTGGACTGGCAAGATTCTATTAATGTAACCTTATAATAAAGTAGAATCTGGTCATGCTTCCTGATTGGATCACCATGCTAGGCTGACATGTTCCATCCATGCCATGGCTTCCTGGCCTAAATGTTGATTTTTGCCTGAGAATAATGAGATGATCTGTGATCCCTATTTTTCTAATTCCAATATGACTTAAGAAAGCCAGAAACCAAGAGATTTAGGGGACAGTAAGTTACTCATGTCATGTAATAGTATGAAAACCACTCTCTTGCTAGTTATATTTGTATATGTGTTGTGTATCTGCCTTCAAGTCAGGTTTTGATTCCTGCTGACTGCCTGGACAAGTTCCTGCAGTTTTCTTGGAAAGATTTCAGAAACGGTTGGCTTTTGTCTGCTTCCTAGGGCTGAGAAATAGTGGCTGGCTCAAGGTAACCCAGCTGACTTCGTGGCTAAGACAGGATTAGATTTATGGCCTCGCAGTTTCTAGTCTGATGCCTTAACCATTACACTGAACTGTCTCTAGCTAGTGATATACATATAGTGAGGAAGAAAAAAGATATGGGAAAAAAACATATAAGTCAACATAACTGATGATCCACAATTTTGGATGGATATGAAATGTACACATTGGCCATAAAGTTTGTGTGTGAATATAGTGGTAGATAAATATTCATTTTGAAACTTCCTAATAGTGCCTGTCAGTGTTTGTGGTTTATAGATTTAAAAAGCTGAGCAATGATTCATCTAAACCATTAAGAGAACCTGCATAAATATTATTCTCTACAATAAAAATCAGGACTGTTTAGTAGTTACATGTAAGAGGAATTATCTGTCTCCTCTAATCAATGAGTTGAGGATTAAAGAAAGGGGTGATTCAGGTGGACATAATTAGCTTTTTACTCCCTCAGTTTGATTGAGACTCAAACCTATTTAAAATGCTACTGAGATGTGCAATAACAACAACTCTTGGCAAAAATTTGCAGTCTTAATTTGTCTTTGATTAAGTTTTAAATTGACCTTAAAATTGAATCTTTTTTGCTATTCCATTAGTGCTAAGTTCTGAAATTATGCCTGGACTGTTTCTCATAGAAAACACTCTTCAGCTTGATCAGAGCTTGCGAAATGAACCCCTTACTTGCAAATATGTAAATATTCTTCTCCTAACCATTATTAAAACTATTGTTTCCAATCCAAGTGCATGTAAAGAAGATTGTAAACAAGGTCCCTAAAGAAGTCATGGCAGAGGGGATATTTGAAAATGAGTATTTCTTCATAGCTTCCTTTCATTCGTAGTCAAGAACTCATCAGGACAATTTTAATTATCAATAGCTTGAAATGAAAACCTGGGCTCAGATCCAAAAACAAATTCAGGTGGTTTTTCATCTGTATGTAAAGATTTGTCTTTTTCTACTTTCTGGTAGTAGCCTTTGCCATTGTTTGTTCCTACTTCTGGGCCATGATTCCTCATAGCCAAAGAAGTTAACATTGGATGCTAAAACAGGGTGTGAAATGCTGATGGGTTAGAATTTATTCCCACATTGATTAGAAACCATCTCCAGAGAAATCAATAAATGTAATCCTGCCCCTCCTTCAAACAAGTCTCCTTTCTTACTCTTTTACACAGAAAGAATGCAAGAAAAAGACTCAAAGCTTACTGACTTAATTTGTATGAAAGTAGAGTACTTGCTGAAATTCTTGTGTTAACTTTCACCTTCTTCTTCTTAAGGAATATAACTAATCAGGGCTCTTAGAGTTATTTTTCAGGATTAACTACTTCCACGTTTGACTTTGATGTTTGTCACTGAAAACACAGTAATTTGGGCAATTTCAGTGTTGATTTCTTTCAAATAACTCTAGTTAATGAAAGTTCTGAGAAAACTGCTCTTTGGCTTAACTGTTTGCAATCTGGTTGCTACAAGGGACATCTGACACATTGCAGGAACTCTCTGCCTCCAAGTAGTTCGGTGCCTTTTAATTTTGGTAAAATATTTCTTCAGTGCGCTTTTTAATATCAGCAAAGGAATATTTAATTAAATTGGATTATAGAAATGCGTGTGACTGAACCAACTGAATTCTTGCATGCAAAATAGGAGATTAGTCCATGGGGTGATCTATATCATTCAAATGCTTCCGTTTGCGTACATGCATCAGATGTTTTGATGCAAATACACAATTGAAGCAGTTCCATGATGTCTTCGGATGTGTCTCATTTTTTTGACATTGTTACAGTTTATGATGGATGGTACTTTTCAGCTGTCCCCGAACACTTAAATCACTTATTCAACAGGGATGGGCAGGAAAAGCAAAAAGTTCCATTAAATGGGAAGACAGACTAAGTCAGTGTTTCTCAACCTTGACAATTTTAAGGCATGTGGACTTCAACTCCCAGAATTCCACAGCCAGCATTGCTGGCTGTGGAATTCTGGGAGTTGAAATCCACATGCCTTAAAATTGTCAAGGTTGAGAAACACTGGACTAAGTCATCCTGGTAGTTGAAAGAGAAAAAATGGAAAAAGAAAAAAATATATATCTTTTTTTGCAGACAAATTTCATACTGTGGAGAAGCCAGAAGGACCAGAATTTTCCCTTTGGTCTTCTAAAATAAAAATGCTTCTGCACTTCCGAGGAGGATATGTACCTGAAGGTGCCCACCCTTGCTGGCATAATCCTGGAGTATTTCTGAAAGCCAGTGGGTAAATTTGCTCCCTGAGCAAACAGAATTTCTTTGGATCAAGAGGAAACCCTAAGATTGTCCGCTTGAATTCTGTAGGGTAGCTCCTCAGGGTAAATTGAGAACAAGAGGGATCTTGCTAGTGCTTTTGGAATTGAGCACCTAGGAAGTGTGGGAAATATCAGCCCCATGCCTCAGAGGGACACCATTTGTCACAGGCTGTCATTCCTGGCTTCTTAAAGATGTAAAGGTTTTTTTTTTCTGTGGAATGTTATGGACTGAGACCTGCCGTATTGTGAGGAAAAATAAGACCAACTAGGTGAATGTAAATCCCTAACAGCTCAGAAAGATTGAACTATGATTAAAAGGGAAAAGTGGTGAAAAAGAAGAAATGAGAGCAAAAGGCATTGATTAAGAGTGATTTCTTAAGGGCCTCTTGGCCAACTTAGGAATACGCCTATATAGCACCTCTAGCTGGATGGACACAGTGGTGAGATTCAACTGGTTCTCTATGTAGATGCCACTTCTGGAAGTCAATTCTGGGCCTGGGAAACAAAAACAATTAGCTACTGGTTCTGCTGAATCCCATCACTGGGTCTCTCTGTCTCTGTCTCTGTCTCTGTCTCTGTCTCTGTCTCTGTCTCTGTCTCTGTCTCTGTCTCTGTCTCTGTCTCTGTCTCTCTCTCTCTCTCTCTCTCTCTCTCTCTCTCTCTCTCTCTCTCTCTCTCTCTCTCTCTCTCTCTCTCTCTCTCTCTCTCTCTCTCTCACACACACACACACACACACACACACATATAGATGATATAGAAAATTACATGTCCCATCTATGATGATAGACTGATTGGAATGGATTGTGTAGAACAGGGTCTTCAAATTTGGCCCTTTTATGACTTGTGGCTGAGGAATTCTGGGAGTTGAAGTCCACAAGTCATAAAAGGGCCAAGTTTGAAGACCCCTGGTATAGAAAATAAGGATAAAGTAGTAGAAGAGTCCAACCGTAGGAAACATTTAAGGTTTTGTTACAGAGAAATGAACTCAGATTTTCCAAATTAAAGCACTGAGCAAAAGGACCTAGAATGTAATTATGTGCAGCCCAGCCAACATGTCCTTCTGAATTAAAATAAAAGGACCAAACCTTGATTTCTATAAGGGAGAAAAAAGGATATAATAAAATGACAAAGAATCCCCTGAAACAGGTCCGCAGCAACATCTGTGATCAATGCATGCCGTTAGGTAAGATGAAAACTTAGTGACTTTTATAAATTATTACTCTAGGTTTACTCTTTTTGAGTTGCTCAGCAGGAAGTCAAGTATTATAGAAGTTCAAAAAAATGTGTGGCTTTGAAGAGCAACAGATTTGACCAGTAGGAAATATAATCCTTTTCTCCACCCATGTGAAGATAATGGGGCTGAATTAAAGACAGATAATATTATGTATGTATGTATACTTTATTACTTTATAGGTAACTAATGGCAGTGATAGTACACAGTACTCCTTCCTCCTCCTATTTTTTCCACATCAGCCTTGTGAGGTGGGTTGGGCTGACAGAGAATGACTGACACAAACTCCCCCAGCTGGGTTTCATGCCTAAAGAAGGACTAGAATTCACAGCCTCCCAGTTTTCTAACCTGGTGCCTTCATCACTATCTACATAAGACTACAATGCACTCTATCTCAGAATAGAAGGCAGAGCAGAAAGGAAAACTCTTGTAACTGAAGAGAGAAGTAAATACTGGAAAGCAGCAGTCAATACTGCAACCTATTTGTAAAATAAACAAATGCAACGTTTTATGGAATTGTGTTCCTTCTGACATATAGAATATAGAATATGGTTGACTTTTCCCTAGGTCCTTGGGTCATGATGTATTGGGACCCTGATTGGATAATAGTGTCATTCATCTCTGGATCACCTTTTATTTAATTCATTTATTGTTTCATCACTGTAGGGTTATATAGTGTGGCTTTGTATTCTTTTCATTAGTTTTGTTGATTCTTTTGTTGTTCAGAGTCACCTTCATTGAGTTTGGCAGCCATATAAATGTTTTAAATATTAAATTAAGTTAAATAATTAAATTTAAATTCCCTGTGAGTTGTGGCTTGGGAAGAAGCCCAGACTAGGACAAATGCTTGGCAATAAAGTTATGCTGACATGCTCAAATAGAAGAGGACAAAATGGAATTGCAGGAAATTCTGAAAAGGAGCATTGCTAGAATACTTAGGGATAAGTATTTCCCTACACGCAGCATTAAAATACCGCACTACATTATTACTTTTCATGAAAGGAAACAACAGAATATATGTGAACTCATAGATTTTATTCCCCATGCCCAGATGAGCAACAAATTGAGTTTAAGGATTTCCAGAAAGCTATTCAGCACACATCTACTGTTCAAGAGCAATTTTCTGAAATGGAAACTGAGGCTCCATAGCCAAGATGCTCAGAGAACCAGACACAGATATTCTACCCAAAAGGTTTTCTGCACTGCCAAAAATAAAAAAAATAAAAAATAAAGATGTAAGGAATCAAAAGGATGTCAGTCACTGTATTGGAGAAAAGCAGGAAAGAAAATCAAAGCACTCCAGAAGGACTGGAATTAGAAAAGCCCTATATAATAGCCACAGTGATGGGGCCAGACATTGCATCAGTTGCCAGAATCCAAGAAGAAAGTGAATTCATCAAAGCTTGACAGAGGGGGACAGGGCTGGGAGGGCCTGGGCGTTGGTGGCCTCTGAGGAGGTCACGCTATACAACATATAATTTGTTGCTTTGATATGTTGTTTTTTTGCACTACCTACCTATAGTCATTTTTTGTGAGATGGGTGATTATATAAATATATTAATAAATATAATTTATTATAACTAATTAATGGAAATTGTGGAGCAGCACATGAACCAGTGAGGAGAGCTGGAAATGAGATTTCAGTTGCATTAAACTCTTCACCATTTCACAATCTACTGGACATAAGTAAATAGAGAGTTAGGAAATTATTTTCTGGTCTTTGTTCCATTTTCCCTGTTTGCTTTTTATCTGTGAGATTGATAATCTTTAGGGTCTTCTTTCTGGCTTCTCTTATTCTAAGTCTTTTTAGCTCATAGGATGTAGGTGCTAGGCTTTTCTGCTTATCTGTTGGGAGAACTGCTGATGTACTGATGTAAAGATGTGGTATTTTCTCAAAATGATAATTATAAACATGAGTCTTTGCAGAACATGTTATGAGAGCTAGTCTGAACCTGAAGTGATAATATAGTTACCATAAAAGTTACATTCGACATATGTGGATTTTTTTCAGTGCAAAATATATGTTTCAGTAGAAAATAACATCCATCAGTGAGATACAGAATACAGAAAAAGAGAGTTGGAAAGGACCTTGGTAGTCTTCAAGTCCAACTCTTTGCCCAAGCAGGAGACCCTATACCAGGGGTAGGCAACCTTAGCTCTTTTATGACCTGTGGACTTCAACTCCCAGAATTCCTGAGCCAGCCATGCTGAGGGGAAAGGGAGAGGTTTCCAAGCTGAGACATGCTGGCTTAGGAATTCTGGGAGTTGAAGTCCATGAATCATAAAAGAGCCAAGGTTGCCTACCCTTGGCCTATACCATTCCAGACAAATGGCTATCCAATGTCTTCATAAAATCTCCAGTGATGGAGCACATACAACTTCTGGAGGGAAGCCATTCCACTTGTTCCCATTGTCAGGAAATTTCTCCTTAGTTCTAGGTTAGATTTTTCTTTGATAAATTTTCATCCACTACTTCTTGTCCTGCCTTCAGGTGCATTGGATAATAGGTTATCCCCCTCTTCTTTGTGATAGCTTCTCAAATATTAAAATATTAATATCATGTCAACCCTAGTCCTTCACTTTGTTAGACTTGTCCCATAGGTCATCTTCACCAGTTTTCTGCTAACATGGAATTGTCCAATTTTAAAACTCTATAAATCTCATAATACCTTGAAAGCAGGGCACACTCTTTTGAAATATGCAGTATATTGTTTATTACTGATACAACATATTTCCATACATAATCTTTTCACAATTGTGCCAAATACAATCCTGAATTATTTTAGCCAGTTTTTCATTTAATTACACAAATGCCATTAATGTTTAGCACCTTGGCATTATTGAGTACTTAAAGACATAAATTTCTTGTAACCGCTCTTCTCATTTATTTCAGAAAAAAGTGATTCATCTGATTAAATGCCCAGAATCCTAGCATAAATGCACATTATAATCTGTATAAATAAATTAAAGCAAGTATGAGAACTTCTTACAAATATTACACTAAACATCTTCAGTTGTTTCCACTGTCACTCCCTAGCTGAAATGTCAATTCTGATTATTGTATCATTTCAGCGCATTGCCAGGGGAAAAGATATTTATCTTGTGAGAGAGAAATGAAATGCATAACAATTTTTCTCACATGGCGGACAATTTACATTAAATATTTTGAAGCAATCTGTACAAGATTTATAGGTTATTTCATATTCAGGACTAAATAATAGACTTCAAAATCAAATAACTCATTGGTAAAGCCAGATGGAGAAATATTCCTAGAGATGTCTTGGTGCATTTTGTTAGGAAAAAAATCAAGGGGTCAAGTCCTGTGATTGTGATTGCATTTTAATACAAGACTGAAAATGGATAATACTAAATGAATGTTCATAAGTCCAGGAGTACTTATGTTTATGATAGCATATTTCGTTCCAAACTTTTTATTTTTATTAAATGTATTGGCTATTCATCTTATCATAGAGTAACTCTGGGTGGCTTTACTTCATATTTTTCTTCTCTCTGAAGAATAATTGTTACGATTTATATTTTCCTTACCTCTGAATTTTCCTGGCATGCTGTCCTGCATCTATATGCCAGTTTGTAAGGTTTGTCCATGCGCTGAGCTCCAGTGGTGCAAGTTATATTGTGAAACAGACAGGAATCAAGATTTACTTCACACTGCTGGCCCTGGAATCCTATGGAACAATTTTTTTTGTTTCAGAAACAAAACCATATCTGTTCAAGATCTCTTAAAACTTTAACTGAATTCAGCATTTCAATGGTTGCATTATTTTTGGCTTCTTGTGGATATAAATATGGGATCCTAAAAGGAATATTACTTTAGCATTATGGAAGCAAAAAGTCAGAAATGATTCCGTGTATACCAGAGGTGGGCAAGTATGACAACTTTACAACTGGTGGACATCAACTCCCAGAATTCCTCAGCCAGCATGTATGTGTGCGCATGCATGTATGCATCCATCCTCTAGGGAGTTGTCCCTTTTCCCTTATTTTACTCTTGTCTGGGATATATTTCAGGGAAATGTTTGCTTTGTGTCTTAATATACTTTTCCATTTTCAAGGTTTTGTTAATACACTGTTTATTTGAATCAAAATTAAAAAACTAAAGACCGACAAATGCTATCCACAAAAGACTTACCCAATGGACAGATGCACTTATAGTGGTCTACATCATCTCTGCAGGAGCCTCCATTTTTGCAGGGATTACTGTCACATTCATTGATTTCTGTTTCACAGAAAGTTCCTGAATAATTAAAAAAAAAACCACAATTTTATGCAATGCTAAATTTGAGGCTTTACATCCTAACAGTGAATTTCAACTCCTCAATATTTTAACATTAAAATCATTCATGGAAATGTTGAAATGCATAAAAGGATTTTTTTTTCAGGTGGATAAATAAACATTAGAACAAGAAGAAAATGTGGAGATATTCAGAATCCTTACTGATAAGCAGTTGATTAAGACTGAAATGCTGGCACCATCCAAATATTATAATGATTAGTTGCTATTAATCTCTCTACTATATAAATAATCTGACTCTTAAGTGGAAAGGGTTTTCCCCCCATATCTTCCATTGTCACTTAGAGTGATCTCTTTATGTCTAGCAAAATAAAAAGGAACTAAAGTGAGTTCCATTTAGGAGAAGTGGAACAGTGAAATATTATTATCAAACAAGAAATATCAAATCCAGAAGATTAGGCATAGGTACAAAAGAGCCAGAATAATAATAATAATAATAATAATAATAATAATAATAATAATAATAATAATAATAATAATAATAATAATAATAATAATAATAATAATAATAATAATATCTTAAAGAAAAACCGGGTTTTTTAAACTGGTTTTTCTCATATTTTTTTTGAAACAATTGAAAAAACGCAGAAAATAAGATAATTATTAATGTCCTCAATTTCTCCAGTTGATTTATCTAGTCCTGTCTTCTTAATATGTTCCCAAGAATTATGAGTATATTCCAGGGCAGTTTTGAAAGGATTGCAAGCACCTCAGAGAGTTGACAGAAAGAGAAAATGGCATATTTTAGATGAAAAACTGAATACACATGACATTTAGTCAAGAAGACTAGTTCCCAGAGCCTAAATCAGGAGTCCCCAAACTTTTCAGCTCATTGACCTCTCTTCAGGAAATTTCAGATTGTTCACTGACCCCCAAAACATTTATTATATGAAAACAAATGTAATTGATACTACTTGAAATAATAGTACTAAGGATAATAATAACAGCAATAGATAGTCTCAGTCATTTTTAAGGGTCAGTATTGACCACTTTGGGGAACCCTGGCATAAATGGAGAATATATATTTACCCCTTTTAATTTTCATTAATCAAATATACAACATTGTAGTATATATCATTAATATCATAATTTGAAACAAATATCCACATGACAATATAGTTGATTCTTCTAATAAAAGTTTATAACCTTTCCCCTATTATACTGAAGTCAAGATAATGCTAAGAGAAGTCATTATTTTCCCTTAGTCCTTATAACTACTTGGAAATGCATAATTTACAGCATTACAATCTGATTAAGTATTAAATGGATGTCAGGGGAGATCTTGACAATAATCTACATGGCTTTTGATACCTAATTATCACTCTATTCTTGACTGAGGGTTGTATAATAGAAAATTGCAACAAAAGAAACAGATAGACTTTTTGCTTATGCAATAGAACAGTAGTCATTTCATTTTAGCAGGTAGAACATAAACAGAGAGACTGTGGAGAAAATAGATACTTTGACTTTATTTCTTTCCCCTTTTACTTTAATTTTCCTTGAACACTGGGTACCTGATAAAGCAAATTGAGTTAGCACAGTTTGCTTAGTGAATCATGGTGATAGTGATGATGAAAAGCTAATCCCGTGAAAATTGTGATAGTTGAAAAAACAAGAAGGGGAGGAAATGTTTTGGGTGTTGGATTCTTTCTTCCACAGGCAAAACCAGCTATTTAGATCAGGAGTATCCAACTTTGGCAGTTTTAAGACCTGTGGATTTCAAGTCCCAGAATTGCCCAGGCAGCCTTGCTGGCTGGGGTATTCTGGGAGTTGAAGTCTACAAGTCTTAAAGTTGCCAAGGTTGGACACCCCTGATTTAGATAATATAAAGTTGCTAAATGGATATATAGCCATTGACCCACTCACTATCAGAATGAA
Source organism: Bothrops alternatus (assembly GCA_034064705.1). NCBI lineage: Eukaryota > Metazoa > Chordata > Lepidosauria > Squamata > Viperidae > Bothrops > Bothrops alternatus. Next base: position 11,777,549 of record JARGCV010000031.1, read on the forward strand.
AAACTATAATCTGTCACCCTGGAGCCAGACTAAACATTTCCTGGAAACTCCGTTAGTGAATAGTGAAAATTCATCCCACCATCAGAAATCTCACGGTACATTTTGCTAAAATGTGAGGAAAAACAAGCACAGCCTTCTTGTTTCATGCTTGCCCTCAAAGAAATAGCAGGACACAACTATGATTGTCACAATCTTGTCCCCTCCATTCTAATCAAGAGGAAGTGGAAAGGGGAAGGCACAGCTGAGAAAGACTGAGTTAATCTAAGTTAATGTGTTATGAGTAGTTGTTAACTTATGACCACAGCTGAGCCCAAAAGCACCTTTTAAGTGAGTTTTGCCCTATTTTATGACCTTGTTTGCTGCAGTTGTTAAGCAAATCACTGCAGTTTTTAAGTTAATCATGCAGTCTTCAAAGAAATCTGGCTTCCCCAGTTGACTTTGCTTCTGAGAAGCTAGCTGGGAAGGTTAAGAATAGTAGTCACACAACCTTGGGACAATGCAACTGTCATAAATACATGCCAGTTTCCAAGCACCTGAATTTTGATTTTGTGACCAGGGGATGGCTTCAATGGTCATAAAGGTGAAAAACAATCTTAAGTCACTTTTTTTTCAGTGCCGTTGTAACTTTGAACGGCGACTAAAGGAATGGTTGTTAGTTGAGGTTGTTAGTTAACATTAGAAGTATAATGCACTTTTTCAGTAAGGTACTATGCTACGAATGAGTTAATCAGATGTTGAAATTGTGTGTTATATTTCAAGACTATTATTCTTCTTTGGTGAGTTGGATATGAAAGCACGAATTTCAATTGTTTCATTTCCTTCTTGTCTTTTCTTTGCATTTCCTTAAAGCTCTTTCCTTTTATACAATGAACAAATGAGAAAGAAGATTTTTAGATCATTATCTATTGTTCTTAACTGGGAGGGGAGAGCTGGACCCAGCTCTCTGCTTTGCTTTGGCAATTTATTTCACTCTGCCATAAAGTTCAGAAATGAAAGCATAATAAACTGTAGCTCAAATACTCACATTCTGATTTGTAGAACATTGAGAACAATGCAGCTTCTTAAAGTTTAATATCTGATAGCTCATAATAGTGGGGTATTTATAAATTATAAGCAATATAGCTGCACCAAAATTTGGGCACTGTTTAAATTGAATCTGACACAGAGCTATTGTAAAAGATACATTGGATTCTCATTTTTCATGGTTAAACAAATATTATTAAAGCAAGCTATATCCTTTAAAAAAAAGAAAATGCAAATACAGTTCAATGATTTACTTGCTTTTTACTACACAGTCCATGATTTGTTTTTTAAAACCATTTTGTTTGTGCTTTGGTTTTAACAATGCTTATCATAATAAAATCTGGCATGTTATTGGCTTAGCTAGATGTTGCAAACAAGATGTTGTATAAATAATCCAATAGGAAATTGTAGTTGTTAAGCATATTGACTGTGACATATGTGCTACTGAGCTCAATTGGCTTCTTTCTCTAAACAATCCTTCCCAGCCTGGAAATAATTTCCAGTGAACATCTTGAAATTTTGGAACATCGCTGTTGAGATTTTAGTAGGTTCATTCAGATGAAATACTAAGCCATGTTTTGTTACATCCGAATCCATAAATCATGGTTTGCAAGCATCTATCAAACTGGGAACTATAGCTACCCATGTTTCCCCAAAAGCAAGACAGCGAACCCCCACTACGTCTTCCTTTCGGGGTATGTCTTATTTACTTTTACTTTCCTGCTTAGTCAGGAGGTCAGGAGATTACAAGATAATTACAAGATAATATGTTTCCTACTGGTATAAACTACCTAACACTTAAGCTGTTAACTGTCAAAGATCTGTAAATCCTTGCGATGTGATCTTAGGCTAATTTGGTGTCTGTAGCACTCTTTTGATCTGAACAATTGCCTTGCCTGAAGGCTTGTAAATCAGCCGCAATTAGCACAGCCAAAAGGGTAGAAGCCTTTTGATTTGAATACACAAAATGATTACGGCCAGTTCAAGTGGGGTGCATTACAACATCCCCTCAACTCCACAAACCAAGGCACCTCCTTTTCATTTGGTCGGAAATGTGCCAAGGAATAACTGAACTTGACAAGTTAGGGTTAACAAAATCAGATGTACTTTTGTTTTATCGTAAGGAGAGTGGTGGGGAGGAAGAGGGAGAATTTGTAAGCCCACAGCACCAGCTCCCAACTTTTCAATTACCGTAAAGGCGAACCAGCCGGAGATACACTGCCTTATGATTAATTATTCGTTTATCCAGCGAACAACGTGGGTCTATTTTGGCCACTTTCCTGTCTTTTTAAAAAGTAATTTTTCAGGACTAATTAATATTTTGGTTGTTTGGGCTTGTCGTTGACTTTTGCTGTGCAAGACCTTTGCCCCTCCCGTCAATTTCTGCCCGCTTTTCACTCAGCCGCCCCCGCCTTCGGAGCGTACGTAGAAAAGGTGCGGGTGAAATCTTTCCATTCCCGGCGGGCGCCACGAAGCTTTGCCTGTGTGGCAGGGGCGGCCGGTGCTCCCCTCCCCTCCCTTCCCCGCCCCGCCGCCGCCGCCAGCCCAGAGCAGGCCTGCGCGCCGCCCCAGACCCGCGCCGGTCCCGCGCGCTCTGCTGCCCGTTGGATGGGGAGGTGACAGCGGCAGGGATTGGATTGAGAGGCCAGCAGGATGCGGCCAGCGCCCACAAATGCGGCCCGTGCCGGCGGAATGCTCCCCTCACTCACCCGCCGCTTCACGCACGCTGCCTTTTCCGGCGACCAACCTCCCTTTCTTTTTTGAGGTTGGTCGCCGGAAAAGGCAGCGCGAGCGAAGCGGCGGGTGAGTGAGTGAGCGGCGGCGGCGGCGGCGGGGCGGGGAGGGGAGCGGAGCAAAGCTCTGGATTCCGCTCCCCCCGCCACGCCAGCCCCATCGCCTCACTCACCCACCACTTCACTCGCGCTGCCTTTTCTGGCGACCAACCTCCCTTTCTTTTTTGAGGTTGGTCGCCGGAAAAGGCAGCGCGAGTGAAGCGGCGGGTGAGTGAGTGAGCGGCGGCGGCGGGGCGGGGCAGGGAGGGGAGCGGAGCAAAGCTCTGGATTCCGCTCCCCGCCTCCACGCCAGCCCCATCGCCTCACTCACCCGCCGCTTCGCTCGCGCTGCCTTTTCCGGCGACCAACCTCCCTTTCTTTTTTGAGGTTGGTCGCCGGAAAAGGCAGCGCGAGCGAAGCGGCGGGTGAGTGAGTGAGCGGCGGCGGCGGCGGCGGTGGGGCGGGGAGGGGAGCGGAGCAAAGCTCTGGATTCCGCTCCCCCCCGCCACGCCAGCCCCATCGCCTCCACCGGCTCCTTCCCCCATGGCAGCGACGCCCGCTACTTCGCCCCGCCGCTTCCCATCGCGCTGGGCTGAGAGGGCGGTGGGGCTGTGCGGAGCAAGCGAGGGAGCCTCCTTCCCTCCGAGCTTGGCGAGCCAGCCTCGCCCGCGGCGGCTGGGGCGGCGGCGGCGGTGGCTCTCCCTGCACAGCCTGCTGGCCCGGCACGCAGCTGGAGAGGCTCGGGGCTTGGCTTGCACGGGGAGGTCTGGCTGCCCCCCTCAGCATCTCTTCCCCAGCCCCACCGTTTCCACCGGGTGTGCGCATCCATCTTCCCTCCCCTCCGCCCCCGTGTTTCCCCGAAAGTAAGATATACGTCTTACGTTCGGGGCACGGCTTACATTAGCCGACCCCCCTGACACCCCCGATACGTCATACAATCGGGGGTGTCTTACTATTGGGGAAACACTATGTAATGCTTATTCTTCCTTTTTAACCCAACTCTACTCTCAACCATGTTTGCTGCCTAGGTCTTCACCCCATCCTATCCTACTTATCCTTTTCATGACCAACCATTTCCCTCTAATAATGCTGTCCTTGTTTATTCTTTTCCTGCATTGTCTGGATCATATCCTAATTCCAGGCAGAAATGAATGAGACATTTTGACCAGAGAAATCCTAGGTGATATTGGATTTAAATATTATTTCCAGGTACCTCTCTTCTTGAGGACTCAGAGAGAGCTGCTATGCTTGGTGAAAACTCCACTTCTAGCCCCTCTGATAGTGGCTTGTTAGAAGTAAGCAAATCATCTGGCTAATCACCATCAAACAGCAGCACCTCTACTTCACAAAGAGCATATTTTCAGATGCATAACTCATGCCTTCAATGCTTTCTTAATTGGAAAGACTCATCAATATGCTCCTCAATTCCCAGCCTGCACATTGCAGCAAGCAGCAGGGAAGACTGGCAGAAAGGAAATAGGCTAAATTTTCTCTTTACTGCGGGCATACTATGAAAGTAATAGGTTATGTTGTAGCAGGGCTAATTACATGAACTGGTCTTAAAACTGTCTCCAGACTTTTCATCCCCCCCACTTTTTTTGGGGGGGGGGAGTTTCTAATATTCTAGTTATATGAGTATTACAAATCACTTCAGTTTTAAATAATATATAACATTAGGCCTGGGCAAAAGTTTTGAAAGATATTTTCTTTCAGTCATGTCTTTGATGAAGTACCCTTTCCACATGGCTCTACTAGGTACTAAAGGGAATTACTGTATGATATTAAATTGGCTGCTTTATTACTTTTTGTGTAGAAATGCACATAGAATATTTTCCCATCGGTGCAAAGTGGCTGCTTGAACCAAGCAGACCACCTTAGCGCTCGTGACTGGAAACACTGGAATCTAGTGCTCACACTTTTGAGTCAAGATGCTGCCTCAAAGAGGATCATTCCACTTGGAGTTTAGGCATCTCTATGAAGGAAAATGAGAGTGCATCATACAGTCCTATGACCTGCTGAGCATCCTATGTTCAAAATACTGATCCCTTCATTAAGTTCAATCACAAATACTGCAAGTGCTGATTTAAGTACAAGATCTCCAACTTTTGCTGACTTTGGTCAATCTATTGGACTGCATTAGGTGAATTTATACATTATGCATTAGACTAGCCTAAAAAGTGTTTTCTTTTCTTCTGGATCTAATATATAATTACATTCATAACTCATTCAACAAGGTACTTCAGACTAAACCTTCAAATTTGCTTTACTAACTATGGTTAAATATGTATCTTGGTGTAATATAAAAATTACCTGATAATTGCAATTTGTGCAACAAAATTCTTGAAAGAATTTCCTTCACTAATATGTTAAAATAACCTGTTCTTTTCCCTGCCCAATGCACGTATCTAATCTTCTTTCTTTTGATGACCATAGCAGACACAGCATAAATAAACCAGAAACCAAGAATCTCAGAAAAGAATGTACTTTTTAGTCAAGAAAGTTTTATTGGTTTTTAATTACCTCGCCAGATATACCAATCACTTGATTCTGCTATTACTAGAGTATTATAGTAGAGTTACTTGATTTTGCCACTACTATAGTAATGATGGACTATATTTAATGCATGCCATTTTATGACATTGAGAGAAGGAGAAGAAGGAGAAAACTAGCCCATCAGCTCTTTTTTAAGTAGCACATAGCCAACCAATTGTCCTTGAAGGGGCGTCCTTTAATTAATTACTATCTCTCCTTGCATGTAGAATGACCATATTGGCAGGAATTGATTATGAGGGCACTTGATTTAAAGGTAGAAAAACCCTTTAATTAAAATAATCTTATTACTGACAACATAAGTGTCCTATTTAAATTCATCAATCCTGAATATATACTTGAGGCCCAATGATAATTTTATGCAAAAGAAAGAACCAGAACATTTTGATATCAATGATCATAATATCAAAACTTTGCCTCATTTTTATTTTATTTCAGGAAACAAAAACAAATGCATGGGTCTTTGGCTATTTCTAGAATAATGCTTCAGCAAATCATTCTGGAGTAAAATAGTAAATTTTGGAATAAGTGCCTATCAGAATGCTATGATAAGCTTATTTTTTAAATATAAATGTAATGTCTTGTGGTTAGCACAAGAAAGAAAGGTAGATGATTTTGTCTGGTTTTATATCTTGAGGATAAGAAAATTTATACTCTAGAGGAAAGGACTTGGTTGATCTCAAACAGCTAAGCAGGGTCAGATCTGATAAGTGCTTAAATATCCCAGCTGAAACTATAGACCTATAGGCCACCTTTAATAAAATACTGTTATCTTGCTAATTGTAAAATATTTAAATAATGCATATTGTCTGCATGGACTAGCCTTTAGCTGTTTAACCTTCACAGAGTTGATGAACAACATGGTTACTATTTTCTCTTAGTTTCTCTGCTCTCAATATGGTGGTTTATGTTTCCATACATAGACTCAACCTGTTTTATTTCTAATTTTTTACTAGGTAAATAGTGAAGCCATTCCACTCACAAACACTTCTGTATTTTTGATAGATCTGATCTTAAGGCTTCAGTTCATATAGTTCTTTTTAAAGTCACCAACATTTTGAGAATGATAATTGTACTCTGTGTGTGTATGCATGTGTGTTTGTGTGTACTTAGTTCAAACTTGGTCTGCATGCTATCTGCATAAATATTGGGGGGAGGGAGTTTTTGGTATCACCCACTCCCTGAATAAAAATAACAAAGCTCTGATTTTTGTTTTATACCTTCAAGAAGGAATACATTGAACAATTAAAAATGATCAAATGACACATGTGCAAAGCTGAAAAAAAATGCAAACCTTAGTCTATAATCAAAATAGGCTGATTTTGATTTCAAAATCTTCTATTTCAGAGAAATAGTACAATAGTATTATTATTTATTATTATTATTATTTATTTAATTTCTATGCCACCCTATTCCAAAGAACTCAGGGCGGCTCACAGCATGATAGAAATTACAATAAACACATATCTATAAAAAACCCTTGAGCTAAAAGAAACCAATCACTCCACAAACATACACAGAAACATACACTGGCTAGGGGCAAGGTGTTAGTACCACTTAATCCAAGTGTTGAAAAGCATTGTTCCCCCAATTTTAGCAATAAAGTGGATGATACAAAGAAGGAAAAAATGATCTAAATTTGAAATAAATAATCTTTAATAGGTTTCATATAAATGGTCAGTTCAGCCAAAGAATAAGTGCTAAAAAAGATACATAATAATTGCCTGCCAAAGAGCTTAGTGCTCACTGGTTCACTGATGAAAGCACTGATGATGTTACCTAATTTGGTAATGAAATGTCTGCAAAAAAACCCCACCAAGCTCAGAGAGCACCAGCAACCCCACACTTCAACCTTGAGCTACAAATATTCTCTTCGATCAATAGTTTGAACCTAGCCAGGCAATTTAATTGGCAATAATATGCAAATGAGCTGCCACTGCTCTTTTCAACATTGCTTCTTTTGCCGTTCTCCTTATTCCCCATGAACATTGCTGATTTGAGACCTAACCACATGTAATCCCACTTTGTATTTCGAGATTGTCAAGATCAGCTGGCTACTGCTGCTTAGCCAAACAAGGTTTCAGAGGAAAAGTTATCCATTCTTTACATCACATATCTGAGGTATTTAACGAGGAACTGACTTTACAAGCCTACTGAGCATTAGAGCAATGGCATGCTACATTAGTAGTATATTTTTACATTAGATATGAGTTAACAATACTTCATCCTTATTAAGCACCCCAATTAATTTCTTTACACATTTGTAGCAATCAGGTGATGTTGTTACTTTGTTTTGTAGTTTCTTAGATTTTTGGTCAAAGGAAGGGCTAATGTGAACACTGTTAATGTGATGCCTAAAAACAAACAATGAAATGAATGGCCTCCTTAGTAAGGCAACTAAAATGAGTCTCAGAAGAGCCATCCTATTCACTTTTGATGGGAGTTAAATCCAAGACATTATGGATAAATAGAATGATAAAAAAATTGCTAATTAAAACTGATGCCCACGATTATAGCAAAGGCAAAGTTTCTATTTCACAATTAATTATGTAGTGCTTCCAAAACAGACTAATCAGGTAACATCTTCACATTATAAAGAAACAGTTCGTATTATTTCTTCAATGCATAATGCATTTTTAAATGTTCCTCTTCTTTCCCTTTTTTCCTCTTTCATATGTGCATGCACACAAAGACAGACACACACAGACACATTCAACACAGCATACCAAAATCTGAATCCCTACAGCCTGTTAGTGAACCGCCTGTTTAATGAATATAATTGTCATTCTAGATTGCACAGTCACAATCGCTGTATTCTAGGGAGTAAAAAAACTCACTTCTCAGATTAATGCCAGCTCATAATTGCTGTTTAAATTAAGTTTTCATACTTCAGATATCAATGAGAAGTTTCGCAAACTCTTATGCTTATGTCTTATAATTTAAAAGTACTTGGTATAATGGTTGATATCACTAGATTATATATTAGACACGTTCAAGGTGCAGCTCTCTATCACACCTCTATTTTGGTGCAAAAAGTTTAATATGAATAATATACTGCTTAGGCAAGCTTCTAATTCACTAATTAAGTAACATTTAGATTAACACCTATCCTTATAGTACTCTCTTGGACACATGAGTGAAATTTCAAATAAAGTCAATTCACAGTTTGATTTATGATTTATCATAATCAAATAAACCTGAATGACTTATAAACACATAGCCAAAATAGAGAGGGGAGAGGGGAATATAAATAAGTATTTTGATCTGTTATGAGTTTCTCTGACTAGTCCACCTCATTTCACTTCTAATTCAGGGATGATCTAAGCCTCAGATACTTTGAAATTGGATGGAAAATCATTATAAACCAGATGTTGGTTATATTTCTCTTCTTAGCCCTGCATTTATTTTTATTTCAAAGTTAATCTTCCCCAACCTGTGAACTGCACATTCATATCTATAGGTTAAATTAGAGGCCTGCTGAAGGATTAATTGTTCTCCAGCAACTAACCTGGAATATAATGCTATCAATTTACAATATTACAATGTATGTTATTTTGATCCCTTGAAAATAAAGCTGATCTTCTCATCATCCCTTGAAATGAAAGTTTATATTTAAATAACATGTAACTATAAACTAAAAGTAAATATATGTATGCATATGTATATGTATATGTATATGTACATACAGTGTTATCCTATTCAAGTTTGTCCACATCTCATCATGTTAAATGCACAATATTCTCATGTCCTTTGCCAAGCACATACTCCACAGTTCTTGGTCCGTAACTACACCCTCTGCATTCCTCCATTTAAGGTTGATGTTTTTCAGATCTTCCTGAAATGTTTGGCATCAGGTTTTCTTTGGCCTTCCTTGTTTTCTCCAGCCATGTGGTGGTATCCAATTGATTGTGATATTTGCTCACTCATGTAGAGCACGTGTCCAGCAAAGAACATTCTTTGTTCACAATAATTCACAGATCTACTTACAAGTAAATCTTATTTACTTAAATTAGACTTGCTGCTAAGTAACTTTGTTTAAGGTTTCAGCTTGAATCAAGTTCACCCATTTTACTTTTTTATTCCTGATCCAGTGGTTTATAATCTTTCCAGCCTTGAGACCCATTTCAAACCACAGCCTGTACTGCACAGTACACAATCTCTTTTTTCTCAATCCCTTCTTCCTTTTCCCTTCTCACTTGCTCTTTGTTCTTTTACCTCACTGATAGCTTTCATGTTATAAAACTTTAAGAAGAGGGGGGGGGAATTGGAGCAGTCCCATTGGGACAGTCTGTCTTAAGATTGGAAATCCAGTTATGGCCTTGCCTGGCCATAGAACATATTTTATTCTGTTTTATTCAATTCTGTTCTGTTCATTGTACCATTGTGGCTATAGAAAGCTCCTCAGAGCAGTTTTAATATTAACATTCATTAAAAATACAGAGAGATGCCCAGTATCAGCTCACAGTAATTAAAACTGATCCAACATCCTAGATTTCCAGCACAGACGGCAGGCTGGTGTGATGACAGAACCATGAATAAATCAGGTAAGACACTGCCTGCTATCAATTATTCTGTAATTCATTCTTGGGTTTCCATGTGCTACAGGACACTGGAGGACTGATAGTGTAAAAAACAGACCAGAATAGGAATGACTCTTCATGTAATGAAAGGGAAATTAACTGCAGAAATGTGAGATGGGGCAGTAGCACAGATGGAACTTGACATAAAAATCTTATTTATGACTCTGGAGTTTAATGGGGCATACAACTACACAATGGTGCAAAGGATTTCAGTCTTTAGACCAGCAGCATGCTTACTTGGATTAAATGTATCTATGTATAACTGACAGGACTTAGTGTATAAATTATATTTACAAGTCATATCCCATCAATTCCTTTAAATCAAAATTCAGAATACAAGTTAATTCTCCAGCTTTATTTTAAGAAGACATGGTAAAAGAGATATATTTTCATAAGCGTTATCTGTCGAATTAACACTATCAAAATGCACATGTTTTTCTTATCAGAGCTGCACAAAGTGTGTAAAGAAGTTAAGTGTGGTAAATAAGCAAAGAGAAAATAGCATTTCATTTGTCCTGTGGCAAGAATGTCCCCTTCTCACATAGGCATTACAGATTCCATCTAAGAGATAAATGTAGATACAATTATCTGTGTCCAAAAGGAAGCAGATGGAATAGATCACCTTTTAAAGTCGCATATAATTGCAGGATTATTATTATTGTTTTGATCCTGCACTTAACTGCCCAAATTGAATTACTGTCATTAATGTATAACACACATATGGACTGAGTAACCTTGAAGGGATGGCATAATATAAAATGGTGTGATCAATCATGAATGAAGTCTGACATGTACTTTATCACTCAGCAATTTATTATTATTAGCTTTTTGTGCAAAAAGCAAGATGGCAAGCTTTCTGCTACTTCAGCTTGAGCTCATTAAAAATAATATTTAAGAATGTCTTCTAGTTTTTTACACAAAAAATTAGCATTTTATATACATTCAGGTGGCTTTTCCCCAAAATGTATGTTTATTTCTGATTAGAAGTAATTGTAATACATAACATCTATAAGTGCTAAAGTACTTTTTCCCCTCAGGGTAAAAAAAAAAAAGAGGAATCTTAAATCTTTCTTACCTGTGAAACCAGGTAGACACAAGCATTTAGTTTGTGGTTGCAACTTTGATTGGCTTATATCGACACAAGTAGCTCCAGGGTGGCAATGGGCTGGATAAATTAAGCAGGGATTTTCTACAAATTGGCAAAACTGTCCAGTCCATCCAGGAGCACAGAGGCACTAAAGAGAAGGAAATAATTTGGTCGAATAAACCATCTGACATTATAGTTTAAAGAATGAACAAAGGTTAATTGCGCTAGGAAGTTCATGTAGACATTTAATAAACACCATGTCTGCTTAAATTTATTACGTATGAAAGTTACTGACAGATGATAGCAGCTCACTGCAATATGATTTAGATCAAAAATTTTAAATATATTTCCAAGCCATTAAATTCTAGAAGATAGTTTAGGATTTCAATCTGAGCAGAGATTGAACTTATGCCTTGATCCCGGCTTCACTCCTGGAAATTTCATGGATGCACCCATACTGTTATCTTGGCAACATTATCAAAATTGTTTGATATGACTATATTCTAGAATACTTTTTTTTAAAAGTCCAGATTATTTGTATAGTCTATAGTCCTAATGCTGCATTTTCCAATCAGCAATTAACTAATTCAACCTGCTTAACTTTTTGATATTAGCTAAGGTTGGCTGGCTAGGCTAAAACGTTCCTCTAATGAAATTCAGCTCATGATGGCTACATAATAGGTATTTTCTTGGTAACAATGATTTAGCATTGCTTCCTCAAGGTTTTTTTTTTAAACTTTCCAAGTTATTGCCTAATATGTTTTGGAAGACTCCAATCTGTGAACTGACTAGGTTTAACTTTGCTTTCCATTTTGAAATCACTTAGGATTACAGAATGTTCAACATAAATTTCATTGTGTGCTGTAATTTAAACTTGTATTTTGTGAACTTTACATTATCTCATTTGAAATCTATTCAAATTCACTGAGAATCTTTTAAAACAACCATATAGGCTGAAAATGGCACCTTACAGTGTTAATGCACTGTGATGTAAATTCCAATTTAATTTCAGAATCTTTACATAACTCCTTATTGATGAATCACATGTCAAATATTCACATTTTTCCCTCTCAACATTTGGAGAGTAAAATGACAGATCACAGAAAAAAGATTGTTTTCAATTTCTTATAAAAACTCTTATTAATTCCTAGTGGGCATATTTTGGGACCTTCCAATAGGTCTGCGCTATTTTTTAATTGCCATATCAATTTTTTAAATTGCCATTCCCAAAATTTGACTAGTACCAGTTTTATTTCCCATGTGATTTCTGATATTTTGTTTATATTTTCATTATGCCGGAAATTGAATTAAATTATTTCCTCTTATTTTGCCATAGTTAGGTTTTAGGGTTTATTATAATTTGATACACAAATTTATACTTTTCTCTGGGAACCAGGGCTAATAAGTAGTTCAGGAAAAATGGAAGGGGGAAGTTTGACTTGGTCAAAAATAAAAATGATTTAGTAATAATTTGATTCTGCAAAGCTGTACATGAGGAGAACTCATTACTCTTCCTATCACTTGTTTTTAATCAGACACAAATCTCAATATCTTTTTTTTTAAAAAAAGGATGAGCTGGCATCACACCAAAAAAGTTACATATATTTATTTGATATGTGTTTGGCAAAGCCTCAGGAGGCAGTTGCCAAAATCTAACTTCAGCATGAAATGGGGATTAATAGCACTTCTGATGTTGTCTTCATCTTTGTCTTAAGATGTCTGTCTTTTTTTTAAATAATAAGAAGATGGACCTCAGAGAAGCCTCTTTTTTTTGTTTATTCCACTGAGAATTTAGCTTGAAGGAATGGAACTTTGAATCAAGGTTGAATAGAAATTTAAAAAGAACAAAATTAAAAGGACAGTAAAGCACTTTACTTTTACTTTTATTAAATTTCTATACCGCCCCTCTCCCGTAGGACTCGGGGTGGTTTACAACCCAATAAAAACATATAATAACAATAAATATTTAAAAATAAATTAAATTAATATTTATACAAGGCTGTTACTAAAACCTATTAAAAACCCAATTCTAAAACCTGAACAGCCTTGTTTAAAAATTTTTAAAACCCGAGGAGATCTAGGCCAGGCCAGCTTGATTGAAGAGATAAGTCTTCAATTCTCTTCTGAAGGTGCGGAGATCATGACACGTTCGGAGTTCTGGGGGGAGCTCGTTCCACATCGTCGATGCCCCCACAGAAAAGGCTCTCCCCCTGGGTGCCACCAGCCAACACTGCTTAGCCGATGGCTCCCTGAGGAGGCCCTCTCTGTGGGAGCGAACTGGTCGCTGGGAGGTATTTACTGGCAGAAGACGGTCTTGTAAATAACTGGGTCCTATACCATGGAGCGCTTTAAAAGTGGTAACCAGTACCTTGAAGCGCACCCGGAAAGCCACCGGCAACCAGTGCAACTCGCGCAGGATGGGTGCCATTCGTACCCACCAGGGTGCCCCCACTACCACCCGCACGGCCGCATTCTGTGCCAGTTGAAGCCTCCGCGTGCACTTCAAGGGAAGCCCCATGTAGAGAGCATTACAATAGTCCAGTCTGGAAGTGACGAAGGCATGGGTGACCGTGCGTAACGCGTCCCTATCTAGGAACGGGCGCAACTGGCGTACCAGAGGAATCTGGTAAAACATCCTCCCGGCCAAGGCCATCAGATGGTCCTCAAGGGACAGCCGTGAATCTAGGAGGACTCCCAAGTTGCGAGCCCTTCCCGTGGGGGCCACTGACTCGCCCCCAATAGACAGCGATGGAGTCAGCTGGTTGTACCGGGACGATGGTAACCACAGCCACTCGGTCTTGGAGGGGTTGAGCTTGAGACCGTTCTTCCCCATCCAGATCCGCACGGCCTCCAGGCACTGGGTCAGCACGTCAAGAGCTTCATTTGGGTGGTTCGGGGTGGAAATGTACAGCTGTGTATCATCAGCGTACTGATGGAATTCCACCCCAAAACCTCAGATGATGTCACCCAGCGGCTTCACATAAATGTTGAACAACAAGGGCGAGAGGACTGACCCCTGAGGTACCCCACAATCAAGGGGCCTCGGGGTCGACCTCTGACCCCCTGTCAACACAAACTGCGTCCGGCCAGAGAGGAAGGAAGAGAACCACCGAAGCACGGTGCCCCCTATACCCAGCCCCGCCAGCCGGCGCAGCATGATACCATGGTCGATGGTATCAAAAGCCACTGAGAGGTCCAATAGCACCAGGACAGAGGAGCAACCCCTGTCCCGGGCCTGCCAGAGATCATCCACCAATGCGACCAAAGCTGTTTCCGTGCTGTAACCCGGCCTGAAGCCCGACTGGAATGGGTCCAGGTACGATGATTCCTCCAGGTGCTGAGGGAACTGTCGAGCAACCACACTCTCAACAACCTTCGCAACAAAGCGAAGGTTGGAGACAGGACGGTAATTAGATAGAACAGCCGGGTCCAAGGCGGGCTTCTTGAGGAGGGGTCGCACCACCACCTCTTTCAGGGCGGCGGGGAAGACACCCTCACTCAACGAAGCATTGATAATTGCCTGGAGCCAGCCTCGCGTCACCTCACTGGAGGCCAGTACCAACCAGGAGGGACACGGGTCCAATAAACATGTGGTTGCTCTAAGACCTCCCAGCAACCTGTCCACGTCATCAGGTGTCACGTAGTCAAACTCAGCCCAGATAGCAGTCTCAAGACCGGCCTCAGCCACTTCTGCTGGACCGCCTTCGTTGAAGTTAAAGCCTTCCCGAATCTGAGCGATTTTGTCATGCAGATATTGCACAAAATCCTCAGCTCTTCCCTCCAAGGGGTCCCCCCTCGCCTCCTGATGAAGGAGGGAGCGGGTTACCCTAAACAGGGATGCTGGGCGGTTATCTGATGACGCAATAAGGGCAGTGACATAAGAACACTTCTCTGCCCTTATTGCCACTAAGTAAGTCCTAATATGGTCTCTTACCCGTGTTCGGTCAGATTCAGAGTGGCTCGCCCTCCAACTGCTCTCTAGGCGTCTTTTCCGGTGCTTCATTTCCCTCAGCTCCTTGTTGAACCAGGGAGCTGATCGAGAACCACGCCGGCTCAGAGGCCACAAAGGCACAACCCGATCCAAGGCACCAGCAGCCGCCCTATCCCAGGCTGCTACCAGTGCCCCAACCGAGTTGTGCGTTAGAGCCTCCGGTATTGGCCCAAGCTCCATCTGGAACCTATCGGGTTCCATCAGTCCCCTGGGGCGGTACCAAATAATTGGTTCCGCCTCCCTGCGGCGGGGTGTGGCGGTCAGAAAGTCCAAGCATAGGAGAAAGTGATCGGACCATGTCAGAGGAGTAATAACTATATTTCCCATATCCAGATCACTCAAACACTGACCAGAGACAAAAACCAGGTCAAGCATGTTTTCCCCCGTGTGAGTGGGACCTTGAATTACCTGGGTCAGGTCCATGGCTGTCATGGAAGCCATGAACTCCCGAACCTCCCCAGATGCCTCGCCAGCAGACGGCAGATTGAAGTCACCCATGACTACCAGCCTGGGGACCTCAACCACCACCGCCGCGATGATGCCCAGGAGCTCAGGCAGGGCGGTTGACACGTGGCAGGGAGCCAGGCACATGAGCAACACAGCCCTCGGACCCCCAAGGTCCCACCTCACAAGGAGGGATTCACAGCCTGCCATCTGAGGAACAGTGACCTCCCTTGGCCTGAGACCTTCCCTAATCACAACCGCCACTCCCCCACCCCTGCCCAGAGCTCTCGGCTGGTGAAATGCAAGGAAGCCTGGAGGGCACATCTCCACCAGAGGGACACCTCCCTCTGGACCCAACCAGGTCTCCGTAATACCCGCCAGGTCTGAGGCCCCCTCCAAAAATTAGATCTTGTATCAAGGGGGCCTTATTTACCTCTGACCTGGCGTTGCACAATACCAGCCTACAGCCTGGGCCATTTGGCTCTAAACAACCCAGATTACAAGTGGAGCCATGGGGGTCGGAGCGCGGCACCATTCGAAGATAGCGGGGACGTGCTCCCATGAATGAATATGGCCCCCTGCTCCCGCCATATCTGACCCTCCCACTTACAGAGCCGATGGGAACAGAATCACCTCTGCCCCCTCCATAATCCGCACCCTCGTGGTTCTGGTCCCACCCGTTGCCTGGCCCATGTTTCTCCTCCTCCCTATTCCATCCCCCTAACCCTCCCCTATCCTGTAGACCTCCCCCCAGGCCTACTCCATTACTAATCTTGCCACCCCCCTCCCTGGAACCCCTTAAAAACATTTAAAACCCCTACTTAAAAACCTCCATAACCCATTTTTTTGAGCATGCCACCTCTCGGGATTCCACTTATCATCTTTACTGAGCTGCAACGAAATTCGGCATCTTGTTGGAATGCTGAAAGTAATAGAATATTTGAAATTAACTATAACTCATAAAGTCATTACTAGAAGCCAACATGGGTTTGTCAAAAACAGATCATGCCAGACAAATCTTATTGCATTCTTTGACCAAGTGACAAAATTAGTGGATCAGAGGAATGCTGTGGATATAATTTACTTGGACTTCAGTAAGGCGTTTGATAAAGTAGATCACAACCTACTACTTCACAAGAGAGAAAAATGTGGGTTAGACAGCATCACCACCAGATGGATCTGTAGCTGGCTGACCAGCTGTACTCAGTGTGTAGTCCTCAATGGAACCACATCTACATGGAGGAAAGTGTGTAGTGGGGTGCCCCAGGTCTCTGTTCTGGGCCCTGTGCTCTTCAACATCTTCATCAACAATTTGGACGAGGGGATAGATGGGGAAATGATCAAATTTGCAGATGACACCAAGCTGGCAGGAATAGCCAACACTCCAGAAGACAGACTTAAGATACAGGAGGACCTGGACAGACTTGAACACTGGGCACTATCTAACAAAATGAAATTCAATGGTGAAAAAAGTAAGGTTCTACATTTAGGCAAGAAAAAACAAATGTAAAGGTATAGTATAGGGGGTACCTTGCTCAACAGCAGTAACTGTGAGAGGGACCTCAGAATCCTAGTGGACAATCACTTAAATATGAGCCAGCAGTGTGTTGCAGCTGCCAAAAAGGCCAACACAGTGCTAGGCTGCATTAACAGAGGGATAGAATCAAGATCACGTGAAGTATTAATACCACTTTACAATGCCTTGATAAGGCCACACTTGGAATACTGCATCCAGTTTTGGTCACCATGATGTAAAAAAGATGTTGAGACTCTAGAAAGAGTACAGAGAAGAGCAACAAAGATGATTAGAGGACTGGAGGCTAAAGCATATAAGGAACGGCTGCTGGAATTGGGTAGGTCTAGTTTAATGAAGAGAAGGATGAGGGGGACATGATAGCAGTGTTCCAATATCTCAGGGGCTGCCACAAAGAAGAGGGAATCAAGCTATTTTCCAAAGCGCCTGAAGGCAGGACAAGAAGCAGCGGATGGAAACTAATCAAGGAGAGAAGCAACCTAGAACTAAGGAGAAACTTCCTGATAGTTAGAACAATTAACCAGTGGAACAACCTGCCTCCAGAAGCAGTGAATGCTCCAACACTGGAAGTTTTTAAGAAGAGACTGGTCAGCCATTTGTCTGAAATGGTATAGTGTTTCCTGCATGAGCAGGGTGTTGGACTAGATGACCTCCAAGTTCCCTTCCAACTTTATTATTATTATTATTATTATTATTATTATTATTATTATTATTATTATTATTATTATTATTATTACTATTACTATTACTATTACTATTACTATTACTATTATTGTTATTATAGTGTAACTCATTTAGTTTAATATAAATAAAAGGAAAGATGGCTACTTTTATTTACCGTATCAAATACGTTATAAAGTATTAATATGCATTTTACAATCGGAACAGTTTAAAAAAAACGCACTCTAGAAGAGACTTGTTATCCAAGCTGTTCTTCAAATCTTATGAGATATGTTGTGCATATCTCTATGTGAGTAATGCACATCTCTATGTGTGCACATATGCATTGGATAATATGAACAATACATTTTGATTATGGGTTTTATAATTTTGGACCAGGGCTATATTTGGAGAATCGTAAGGTAATTATCAACTGTTAAAATATCTAAGAAAAATACCTTTTTCATAGATCAAAGGACCAAATAACAGAATAATAAAAAGGAAAACATTGGTAATACATTAGTAATAGTATTCAGATCTGTGAAAGCTTGTTATTGACTTTTCTTAGTTATTGACATTTCTTAGTTTCCTCAAGAAATTATTATTATACTATTATACCTTAGAGAAGCAGTTTGGTCTAGCGATTAAGGCATTGAGATGGTATCAGACTAGAAAGTGGAAGAGCAGCAGTTCTAATCTCGCCAAGAGCACAAAGCCAGGTGGGTGACCTTGGGCCAATCCCTCTCTCTCAGCCCTCGGAAGAAGGCAAGGGCAAACCGTTTCTGAAAAGCCTTGCCAATAAAATTTAGGGACTAATCAGGAAGTTGTCAGGAGTCAAGACTGTTTGAAGGTGGATGCATGCATGCACATACATATGCATACCTTAAAGAATAAAATATCACAAAAGAAATTGTCTAGTTTCTTAAAGTTAAGGGAGTAATTAAATCCAATTCTAAGCCGTCTGTTGGTATGGAGCAAATATATGCTAATCTCTCCCTCCACGCCCACTTTGCTATCAGGTTAAGCAAGGTTTATTCAATTGGAAGTACTAGAGAGGAACACCATCCTTCCTCTGAGACCAGGGGGGAGGTATATGGATTTGTACAGTATTGGAAATGCTTAATTCAATTTTCTGCAAAGCAGAACCTGCAATCCAAATTTTGGATTAGTTGATAGAAATGAAGAATTATTCTGTCCTGGTTCCCCCCCCCATATTGGGCATCTGGGCAATTCATCTCCTGAAGTCTCCTTCCCAATTGGTCTGCCCAGTATTAGATCTGGAGGAAAGTTGTCAGGAATTATTTTTCTTAACAAATTCATCTAACAGCCATCTGGCAGCTCTATTCTTGCTGCACCTGCTGATCTCCTGCTGCACTTTCCCATAATCTGAGTAACTGATGTGGTAATGATATAATCATTGCATGTTTTTTGTTTTGTTTTTTTGTTTTTTTTTTACAAAGGCCACAGTAACCATACAGTTGTCAAAAATGGAATTGGCTTTCTCTTCTTGTTAAGAAAAGAGACAGCACAAAGATTTCTAGGGAGGTTTGGGACACTTTACTCCATTTAGATTTGCTCAATTATGTTGGCCTTTGTAATGAATGGATGCATGCATTTAGCATCCTTTGGGGCAGAAAGAGTGAAGATAGGTTGGATATCCAAAATTTTTGTGACATGCCACATAGCATACCAGCTGTCAGCTTGTCTACCCCACCTCTGCCAAATTCAGGTAGAGTAATAATAGCCATTGGCTGATTTCTTACATCTTCACCTTCTTTGTCTAAAACAGTGTTTCTCAACCTTGACAATTTTAAGGCATGTGGACTTCAACTCCCAGAATTCCACAGCCAGCAATGCTGGCTGTGGAATTCTGGGAGTTGAAGTCCACATGCCTTAAAATTGTCAAGGTTGAGAAACACTGGTCTAAAACGTCATGTATTTGTTTTGATTTCAAAAGAGGATGAACGAAAGATTGCTTACTACAATGGAATGCTAGTTAAATACTAGCAACTTAGTATAGTCAAGTAGTATAGGAAGCAATTTGTTATGTTTCTGGTCTTTACTCATTATTGTAGTTGAAACAAAGTTTTCTTTTTTAGCCATTAAATTTTTTAAAAGAATCCTGAAAGTACGGATAAAAGAGAATATCTGTAGCTCAGGATTGAACTGTGGGGTCCTTAGAGCTCTTTGAGCAAGATGGTTTTTTTTGCAGACATTTCATTACCAAACTAGATAACAGCATCAGTGCTTGAAGGGAGTGGTGTTTGGTCTTATTTTTATATACTCGTGACTTGCCCTGTCAGTGTTGGTGAAAATGTTCTTTGCGGTTCCTTGATTAGGCAGTTGTTTGGAGCACACAAAACATTCCCACCAATACTGATAGAGCAAGCCACAAGTATATACAAATAAGACCAAACCCTACTCTCTTCAATGACCCCACGATTCTGAAAGTTGCACGAACAGTAAAATCAGACATAATCGTCAAGTTAGGCTGGCTTGAATCTTGCCTACTTGGACGTAACCTTGCAATATTCTTGAAAAAATAAAAAAAAATCCTCTCTCGGTGCTTTCTTTTGACCTCCCAATCTAGCCTATTGTCTTCCTATTGTCTGGGAGACACGTATCCATGTGATAAAGAGGACTGATCAGCTCAGGTTTTCTTCCCAGACAAGTCCAGCTAGATGTTCTCACTTGTTGAAGCCATGAATAAGAACATTCCATATCCTGGAATGGAAAAAGGAATAATCTTTCCATATCATGGAGTGGTGGGTCAGCCCTAGAGTAGGCTAACCATTTTCTGAAAACAAATCCAAGTAGAAATGTAGAAAATAATTTGAAAATGACACATTATTTATTTTACATTTTGATAGCAATGAGTCTCTCCCTCCCTCCCTCTCTCTCTCTTTCTCTCTCTCTTTCTACCTCCCTCCCTATTTAATATACTCACCCACTCCAGCTGTCTCTGTTTATTCCATTGGACATATTGGAAAGATTAAGCAAGGGTGTTAGGTCAAAATTTTACCATCTGTTTATCCTTTATGATATTTAAAACTTGGAAAACCATAGAAGGTCTCAGATCTTTGGAGCTCAGCAGCATTTTGTGATGACTTTGAAATCCCAAATCATGTAGCATGCAATAGATTCTGTAAACTGAACAGTTAACTCTAAAATGTTACCTTTTTATGCAATTCCTGCAGGGAGTGTTAGCTGCCTTTTGTCACAGAAAACAGACTAATTAGCCTAGCTAAGGAATATGGAAGTGACTTTGAGCAGCAAGTTCAAAGAAATACAGCAGGAAAATTTATCAGCAACTATACATATTGCTTGTACTATGGGAGGGCACATAACAACCATAGGGGATGTAGAGACACCCATTGTCTGTTTTGTATACTTTAAAGCATTAATTTGAAACTTACAGACAACTAAGAGATGCAGGTAGTTTTTCCTGCTCCATCTTACCATCTAGAATTGTCTTCATAGTGATGGTATCATTCTAACAAATTGAGTATGCTAAATAATATGCTGAATATATTAATCATTTTCTTGGGATTTAAGAATTTGGAAAACAATTTTTCATTAACCTGGCACAAAAGACTTTCAGAGATCATTGTACGTAATGTTTCATTAAGTGTGTATTGATGACTTAACCGCTAAAAGAAGGTTTACACACTTAGCTTGTTTTTTCCACTGAAACAACAATGGGGAATATGTCAATGAAGACTCAATCGTCCCTGTTATAGATCAGGGCTTTTCAACCAGTGGTACGGGTACCACCTATGGTACATTGGCACCTGGCAGGTGGTACGCGACCATCCTAGAAAAGTGGTAGCAAGGGAGGGGAATGAGCACCGCACAAGCCTGAGCGAGAGATGGCTGGAGCTGCAGGGCTGTCAGGGCTCAGCGGAAGTGCCAGGATCAGTGCCACTGTCCAACTGATTGGCGCTTCTTTGGGACTGTCAGGGCTCAGTGGAAGCGCCAGGATCAGCACCAGGCTCCAGCTGGAGCTCGGTGCTGATCCTGGCGCTTCTGCTGAGCCCTGAAGAAGCGCCGATCAGCTGGTATGTTGCAGCTCCAGGATCTTGTGATTTACATTCAGATGCTTGGCAACTGATTCATATTTATGACGGTCGCAGTGTCCCAGAGTCATGTGAAGTGACCAAACCCTGCTTCAACCACCCAGCGGACGGGGGGAATAAAAACCAAACACCCCGCACCCCATCCCCACTGCCAATCCTCAACAGAAATGTTCACAACAATAAAAACCTCAGACAGGAGGAAGAGTGCCGCTGGGTGGGCAGGCAGGTGTCTTGCTCGGCTGTGGCTTGGGGGAAAACTTTTTTCAGTGCCATTGTAACTTCGAACAGTCACTAAGTGAACTGTTTTAAGTTGAGGACTACATATACTTTATCACTTTTTTCTGGGTTTTTTCTTTTTTGGTCATCAAGTTTTTGACACCTTGCTAGGCGATTGGTGGTACTCGGATATTGCCATCTCCTAAAAGTGGTACAATGGGTGAAAAGGTTGAAAAGCCCTGTTATAGATGTCTAATGGTTGAATCGTGACAACTGGACCAAACTTTCTAAATTTGGTCCAGTTGCTATGACTCAATCTTTAGATGCCCTTGGCTTGGATGATTGAGTCTTCATTGATATATTGCAAGCCATTTAGGGGAGAAAGCCCTGAAGTTGGTGTGGTAAGAGTTGGTACATTTCAACAACTCTCTGACTCTCTGCCTAACTAATTTTGCTCTGAATAATAAAATTGCTTGGATGAGCAACAAAACATCTCAGATTTACAAAGTTTGGTCCAGTTGCCCTGATCCAACCATTAGACAACAATGGGTAATATTATCTTCTTTCCTTAGCAATTTTCTGGCATTTTATGGCCTACTTCTAGGTCTTTAACCAGCAGAAAACAGTTATAGCTCTATCTATGGTTGAGGTGAAGAAGCTCTATCAATTTCCTTGTACCTAAGGGCACATTTCAATCTTTATAAGAGCAAATAATTTGGCTTTTTGGTCACTTTCCATCCAATCCACTGGTCACAATGACACAGAATGGGAGAATATTTTTTTTTTCTTTCTTTCCTGGAAGCACCTTCCAGGAAAGATTCCAAAGTTATAAAAACATCCCATTTTGTCAAGCTTTTTAGAAAGAATTTAGTTTGCTTGCCCTTATATATTCTTCTTTCTTGTGATTTATTATTATTATTTTTTCTTTCGGTATAAATATTTATAAGCTTTTCTGGAAAACAATAACATTTTAAAATAAATTTTAAAGGCATGGGAAGAATTCAAGGAGGGGAGGTTTCTGTGTTTTAATCTCTTAAATTAAGTTCATCTTGAAAGCATTTTGCAGAAAAGATGTCCTTTGGGCATTATTGCACCCAGATACAGTGTGCTATTAATTTCAGCATTTTTACACCTTCTTTCCTCATAAACCATACTGTAGGCAGATTATAAATGAAATGATATATTATGGGCAAGAAAACGTTTTTAGAAATCAAAGAATAAAAGAATTAGAAAAATGCATTTAAAGTAATACAGTCTCCCAGGGCCTGTTTTAAAGCCATCCAGAAGGATTTCCCTTGGGATTCTCTTCCATAGTCAAGGTACCACAACTAAATCATTTTTTTTTGTTTTGTAACATGATACTTCTACCAAATAGGCCCCTGCTGTTCAAGAAGCATATTTGGTACTGTGCAATTTACTTTAGTGATAAAAGAAAAGAAAATACGATTAAGCTTTAAGCAAAGACATTCTGTCAAGATTAACTTCAAAGGACAATGGCATTTACAATTTTACAGCTGTTGAGAAACATACTGAAGTTCATCAGTACCAGGCATTGTAATAATAATTGGTAAATCAATATTAACTCGTAAAAGTTAATGCAGCAGGATTCTGTGAAATTGGAAGATCTTTCAGGGTTAAGGTCTGTTTACTAAGTAGTGTAAGGATTTGTTTTCCCCTGGTTTCTCAACTGAGATTTAATTCTTTTTCTAAGCAGTAGCCAGCAATATCTTTTAAAATCCTCTCAAATCCTTCTCAAAAACATTCTTGCTAATAACAGCCAAAAAGGATGGCAATTTGTTCATTATTACAAGAGGCAGGGTGCCTTATGTGCTCCGGTATTAGCTCTGCATTGAACTTCTGAAGATGACTTGACAAATGGATTTCCATTTTAGCAGTCCAATTTAATAGGCTATTTACCATTTACCGTATCACATTTTAATTTCTCACTTTTAAAGATTTTTTCCCTCTTAAGACACTTTATATTTGCCCCTTGGCTGTGCAATTTGAAGATTACTTACAGAATGATGAAGATATGCTCTCTCTTAAGATGAGAGCAGTCAAGGAACATTAGTCTACCCTTTTGTCCTGTGACATTAGGAAGAACATATATCATGAGCTAAGACTTTTACAGATTTCTCTCAAATTGTTTCCCATTCTTTTCAACAGAGGCACTTTAAGGGACATCCGTGCAGATTTAAAGGAATAATAAGATGTTTTCCTTTCCACTATTTGACACAACCGTATGCCAATTCATGTAAGGTTCTGGCCTAATAAAGTTTTGTTTCTTGCAAATTAGAAAAAAAATTAGACTTTTCCTTGACTCTGAAGAAAAGTATGCCAGTTTAAGCTTCTTAAAGCTTAAACTTCTTAAAGCGTCTTCCAATAATAGTTCTTTTTTTCTGTCACAGCAATAAAGCTAGCAAATGATGCTTTCCTCAGTGATTTAATGTGAGACATTTAGGCGATTTTCCTGGCTTGGTTTCCCATCTTACCAAGCATCTCATTCCGGTCTGAAAAACAACCACTGATCACTCCCTTTAGTTTGTGGTGAGGCAGGATTGGACTAGAAGGATGGTAGGTGGTTAGCAGACAATCTCCCCTTCGTGTAATCCCTTCTTGGCACCTGTCAGTCATGCTATTTCTTCAGAAAAACATTAAACTCTTAAACAGCCTAGGTAATAGGCCACAAGCATGATAAAGGAGTGAATTTTGTCCTCAACTAGTGCTGAGGAAATGTCTGATCTGGTAGTGAAAGATGAAGGAATCCATTTCCGACTCCTTGTGGTACTCAGAGTTATTTTTTATTCATGATTGCTGAACACATTTTTTAAGCAATAAGAGGGTTATCTGTTGCACTCATGTTTGTAAGACCTGACAAAACCTACGGAGAACTCCAAGCACAACAAATGCATTTAAGGAAGCTAAGCATCCAGTTGTTTCCTCCACATCATTTGAATAGGACTTAGTCTTTACAGGCACAGGCCAAATTCACAAGGAATCAATTTTACTCTTTCAAGAGCTCTCCCCACTATTATTTTTCTCTCTCACTTATTTTTAATCCCCATGCATTCCAGAGAGAAACGGAAAGCAACATGACTCAGTCCTTTATTGATGTTATGGTTATGAAATATGTTATGGTTATGAAATACGAAATAAGATTATTTCCCTACAATTTGTTGGATTAAGTGCTCGATTAAGTTGCCAACTAAATTTTGGTAAAAAAAAATGCAAAGATCTGTCCACAAAGGGTTCTTTTTCCCTTTATGTAGAATTAATATTATAATATCAAAGTTTTAATCTTAGTGGGTGTATGGCTCCAAAGATTAGCCACATATTCTTTCAAGGATAAAACTGTTATCTAATTATCCTAACAGATAACCAAGAAAAAAATCCATATTACCTGAGCGAATGTTCCTTGTGTTACTGAGTGACGTGTATATATAACAAGTACATAAATGTGTTGTTGTTTTTTGATTCTCCAACAGATAATACATTTCTTAGATTGTGGTTTCTTATTTTTCAAACCATGGAACTTATTTACCATATTAAATTACTTACACTGAATCCTCCAATTATATTGAGACACAATCCTTCATTCAGACAGCTGATGCTGAGCAACCTGCAGTAGTCAATTACTTCCTCACAGTTTCTTCCAGTGTAGCCTGGCATGCAGCTGTAAATACAGCAACAGAGTTCAAAAGACTTGAATTCTGAAATGCAAATTCATAGAACAGAGGAACACAGAGTAATACAGCTGGAGGAAACCTTGGAGCTCTTCTAGTCCACCCCTCCCTGCTCGAGCAGGAGTCCCCAAATGATTGCCAAGTCTCCTTTTGAAAGCCTTCAAGGGATGGAGCTCCCACAGCTTCTGGAGTCAAGTTGTTCCACTGGTTAATTGTTCTCATGGTTAGGATATTTCTCCTTAGTTCTAGATTGCTTCTCTCCTTGGTTGGTTTCCAACCAGTGTTTCCTGTCTTGCCTTTTAGTGCTATTTTATGTAATTCTATTTCACATAATTCTGAAATTTTAATTTAATTTCATTTGATTCTATTTCATTCATTCCAGGTTCCACCATAAACCACATTTCCACAGTGTGTTTCTTGTTATTTGGGCAGGACTTGATCAGAACAATAACAAATTCAGGCTACCTGCTGCTAATAATTTAGCCAGGTGAGGTACACTTTGGTAAAGAGGACTCCCCCCCCCCACCATCACTTTTATTGGTTAAATGCCTTTATGTCAGTGTTAAATACAACCTTCTGGAACTCATATATATATATCATCAACCTTGAGCTAAATAGATAATAACAAACTGTACAGCACCTTGGGGAAGCTATTAGAATAGATGGCTCTATTACTGAGAAATGGAGGAAAGTAACGACAAATGAGATTTAGGACACTTGGCTAATGATCACTATATAATTGGTATGCTAACAGTTGTCAATAGCTGACAGAAACTGGCTTGAGGAAGCAATGATGACTGGATAATGATATGAGTATTATTCTATTTTCCTTGGTTATACTTATAGATTTTCTTTTAAGAAGAAAAAATATTTCTTATCTGCAGTAGCTCAGGAGGAGCATCCATAGGAGCTGGCAATTTCCACTGCAGCATCACACTTATGCAAAAATGAACTATAAAATCGGGGAGACACTCACAAATGCCTGAAGATGTGTGCACATTCCTTTTAAATATACACAAATAATTTCTTGTTAGCTCCCCCAGCCCCAGTATGAGCTCTCCAAATCTCCAGGCTTCAAGATTTTCCAAATCCTCACCAGAAAAAAAATAATACTATTTCTAATCACAAATTCTTCTTGTAAAATCCTCTGGGAATTCCTCCCATGCAAAGCATGATCGGACTGGTACACAAATCTCAGTATTCTGAAATAAAAGTCTTTCTCTCTTATCTAATTCGTTTTGGTACTTAAGATTCCTGAAAGCAAAACAGCTGCAATGAATGGATGTTCCTTTGGAATCATGTTATTTTATGTAACACTGTCTTTTTACAGTTTATATGGAATAAGAGCAAACCCTATTCCCCTCTAGTACTGATGATGTTACCTAGTTTGGTAATGAAATGTCTGCAAGAAAACTACTAAGCTCAGAAAGCATGAAAGACTCCACAATTTATCCACTGATGTAGACAATGTGAACATGGGGCTACACTAATTAACTTATCTTTGCCTTTAGTAACTTCATATACAGCATTAATTTCTGCAACAGGGAAGCTTTTTTACATCCACTATTTTCCATTCAATCAGGGTCCTAAGTGGATGAAATCTATCTAAGTGTATCAGCCTTCCAATCAAAGGAAAATAAAGCAGAGACAAAATGGGGGTTTCTTCCTGCT
Organism: Bothrops alternatus; assembly: GCA_034064705.1. NCBI lineage: Eukaryota > Metazoa > Chordata > Lepidosauria > Squamata > Viperidae > Bothrops > Bothrops alternatus. The sequence continues at coordinate 11,804,836 of JARGCV010000031.1, forward strand.
ATCTATTCTTAATCTCTCTGCTGATCAATAGGATAAAAGGTACAAAGATCAATGCTTCTGGAACCCATAAGAATGTCTCAAAAATTACTTTCTCTATTAAAAGAAAGTTCTCAGTAAATTCTCTCAAATGGAATGAGAACAAGAAGGAGAAAAAATGGTTGAGCCATAAGCGTTTAAAGCATTTATCACATTTTCTTAAAGACTTTTTATGATATTTTAGTGGTCTAGAAAACATGGGAATCAAAAAGGAATGAAGAATTGCTGTAATCTATTGTGATATATATTGCTAACCCCTAGCTACCTGTATCTCCCCATAGTACTTGACATTTGCTGGAAGAAAGTGCTATATTAGATTCTTAAATCAAGTCTTTACAGAATAAAAAGACTGAAAAGGTGAAATTAGGATACAGGATACTCATATATCAGAGCTGAAGTCAAGAAAATTAAATTGAATCTTTTTGGTTATATGTTTAGAATGGAAAACAATTCTTTCCAAGTAAAAGGAACCAGTAGGTTATGAGGCAGATAGTTAGAGGCAAGAAAACAGGACAAATAATCAACTACAGATAAAACTAGATAACTGAAATCAAATGGAGGAGATTGGAGGAATTTCAAAATGAAATGGAAGAAATGATGCCAGATTGGCAATGGTGCAGTCAAAAAACAAAAGCAAAACCTGAATACAAACAGACATAAAAACAAACCTAGGTTTGGACATACCCTGGGGAAGTATCACTTATGCTTTTGTGAGGTACACAGTCTGATGTTCTCTTCCATATTATTTAACTTTAAAGTATTTGTGTTACTTTTAGGATTTTATTTTAACTTAAAATAAAAAAAAATAGTCATCAATAGGTTGATGCTATGCAGTCTATCATTCCACCTAGGACAGGCAGAAGATGTAATAGATTTTTCCAACTTAAGGTCTGGAAGATGTAAGAATTTAAATAGGAATGAAACTGACTAAAATTGGGAATCTCAGAAAAAGAGATTGCTTGTTTATATAAAAAAACCTTGGGATTATTAGTAGTATCTACTGTAACTCTGTAGAACAATCATAATCCCATGAAATGATGAATGGTGCAACTTCAGAGACTTCTTCCACTCACAGCTCCTGCTAGAGAAGCAGGTGGAATCAAGGCCAACATATTCTTTGCCCAACTTCAACTGGTATACTACTTATATGCTTTTAAAGTAGGAAAACTTAGCAACAATTACCCATGCTCTTATTATTTCAAATTTGGATTACTGCAATGAACTTTAATTTATCCCTTGCAGACTAAATGTTTAACAGAGTAGAAATCCACACACTGGTGAATGCAAGTTATCCTAGCAATGCCACAACAATATTGTCAGTGCTACCAGTTTGGTTCTGGGTACAAATCATAGTGTTGGTTTATTATTTAAAAAGTTCTATAATAGAAAATAGAATATCAGAGTTGGAAGGGACCTTGGAGGTCTTCTAGTCCAATCTCTTGCTCAAGCAGGAGACTCTATACCATTTCAGACAAGTGGCTATCCAATCTCTTTTTTAAAACCTCCAATGATGGAGCACCCACAACTTCAATATTCCACTGGTCGATTGCTCTCACTATTAGGAAATTTCTCCCCAGTTCTAGGTTGTCTCTCTTCTTGATTAGTTTCCATCCATTTTTTTCTTATCTTGCCTTTGGTGCTTTGGAAAATAGGTTGACCAGTCTTGTTTGTGGCAACCCTTCAAATATTGGAACACTACTATCTCACATCTCATCAGGAGATCATCTACCCATCCTGTTTGCTTGACCCAGAGAAGGATGCTCTTGTTTCTTCTCCTCATTATTTCCCTTCTCTTCCCTTTTTGCCCCTTCCCTCCTCCTATCCAGTCAATGCATAGAGATGCTATCACACATTTCTTTGAAATTGTAAGTGGAAGAGTGATATGTTGATAATGCACTGGTGCTTCTGGAAATTAGATATGGTAAGATAAAATCCCTAAGTCTGTGCAGAAAAAAAATGAAAATTACAGTGGAAGCACCTTTTTACACTTGTAAATATCTATTACATACATTGATATACTTTGAAAATGACTTGAGTAAAGGGAGACCAGAAATTGACCTTAATCTGAACAAACTTCTAAATGACCTCTCAAAAGGGTTATTTTAAATCCTAGTCTATTTCAGACGGAGTCAGAAAGTAATGCAATGCAAAATGATACGATTCTGGAAAGGTATATATGAGCAAAAAATAAATGACACTGGAGCAACTTCCTGGCTTTTGAAATCCCCTTTAAGAATGCTTGAAGTAGCAACAAGAGCCCTTCAGACGTCCTTTTCAGAAATAGGTAGGCTTCTTCAATCTGAGAAAGATTTCTTTCTTATTCTGTTCTAAATTAGTGTTTAAAATCCAAAGAAGAGAAATCATTCAAAGATATGAAACCAATTATCTCGACCCTAAACAGGAAGCTGAATCTTTCAGCTATCAGAGATGCCATTAGATTAGGTCTGGAAGCAGACTCTTACTTATATGAAGGAAACACAGAGGTTGTCTACTTCCTTCATGAGTGCTTGTAACTGAATAATACCATCTCTCTCACACACACACAATCACTTCGCTCAACCATGGAAGGTTTGAGATTGGCCTTTCTTTGGAAATCTAATAATTGCCCCATTAAACAAGGAGTCATCCTTATCCCTTCACATGTCCCTTAAGGCCTGTTAGGGTAGGCAGTCCCAGTAATCACTGATGCCAACAACAAATCACCACTTCTTTGTTTTTAAATTTCAAAAAGTTCTGGTTGCGTACAGGTTTCCCAAAACCATATACAGAATTTGCATTCAGATGAGGTCAGTCTTTCTGTGGGCATTTTCTTTCTCACTGGACAGACTGAGAATAGCTCCCTGGCCCTACGCAGACACGCCACACTTGATATTAACCCAAAGGCTGAGAAGAGATATTGGCAGCTCCTCTTTATTCAATATGTTAAAGCAAAAGCTCTAGAAGGCAGCTTGCTGGTCTCCTAAGGTATATCCACAGGACTTGTTAAAATTGTGCCATATTGACCTGAAATCTTTTCGGTGGTGGTGTTTTTTTTTTAAACAGAGTTCTAGAAGTTCTTTTGAAGAAATAAAAATCTATAACTGACAATCTGGAGGTGTCTATGGAGATTCTCAGTCATCCAGGTCATGGTTGTCCCAAAGGTGCTTTTTCAAAAGGCGACTGGACTTTCTTTCTTTTCCTTGCAGACATTTCACTTCTCATCCACTGCTTGGATGAGAAATGGAATGTCTTTGACGAAAAACAAAGAAAGTCCAGTCGCCTTGTGAAAAAGTACTATTGGCAATCCAGAGGAAAGACAGGACACACTGATTGCTGGACATCCTCAGAGTTTATTTGTAGGCCACTTTGGATTGACAAATGATTTACTAACAATGCTACCAAGGCTAGTGGTGGCAGGTAAATGTTTAAGAACCAGCTTTTCTGGCTCCATTACTGCTACCACAGAGAAACTGATTGGCATCTAGACATCACGGTTCAGCTCTGCCCTTGCTTGTAAATTTAACAATTTAACAATTGGCTCTCGCGAGATGATATAAACCAGCTCAAGCACTTCAGTGCCCCAGGTTCATGCTGAACTCAATATGCTTGAGTTGCAGGGATAATCAATACACAGTAAGGATGCAAGGATTGCTTTTAAAGCACTTAGAGTGAATTTGCATCTGAAACAAATGATGTCATGGCATAACTCATCAACTAAGGCAGTGGTGGCAAACCTATGGCACGCATGCCACAGGCGGCACGCAGAGCTGTCCCTGTGGGCATGCATGCCATTTCTGGGCTCCTCTCCCTCCCCCTCTCTGTGCATGTGCAGTCCGGGAACAGCTGTATGAGCTGGGCAGGGTGAGGGAACATATAAAAGGAGCAGATTTGGCGGGAGAGTGAGTGAAATCAGAGCCGCCATCTCCCTTCTGCAGTGCAGCCCCATTGGCGTGAGCGGAGACTGCCCCGGGATGGCCAGAAAATTGCGGATCCTGTCTACAGGGTGGCTCTGATGGGGGCAGCGGCTGCTGCTCTGAGTCCCTTAACTGGCCAACCATACAGAGAAGTAGGAGGCGGCAGTGTGATCCCTGCATTGCCAAGCCCGGCCAGCCACAGTTCTGGAAGCAAAACTGTGCCAACCATCCTCGTGCTGGTGGGGGCAATGGCGGGGGGAGGTGAGCTGTGGCAGATGCCCTCCCCTCCCTGCCCAGAGGTGCATGCAGGACAATATGCGGCAGCAATGGTAAAGGGTGCCCGCATGCCAGATCTTGCCTTCCCCTGCCGCCGCTGCTGCTTCGCTTCTGGATCTGCTGTCTGATACTATTGGCCCACACAGAGAGAAGCCAGCAAGTGCATGGGGGCCAATGGTGTCCATCAGCAGCCACAGCATGCTGGCTGTCCTGCATAATGGCAGACTGGCTGCAGAGCCCCATTGGCGCGGGTGGAAGTTGCTCTGGGGTAGCCAGAAAAAAGCCTTTGCCTGGCCTGGGTGCATCCACTTGATGGATCTGATGGGGGTGGCTTCTGCTGCTGCTCTGACCGGTCAGCCCTGCAGGGAAGCAGAAGGGGCAGCTGGTACGCGAATCTGCTGCCTTGGGCTGCTAGTGAGCAGCTGAGGCAGCTCCAGACCCCCAGCTGCCCCTCCACCTCCTCCTGCTTCCCTGCTGACTGGTCAGAGCAGCAGCAGAAGCCACCCCCATGAGATCCGTCGAGTGGATGCACCCAGGCTGGGCAAGGGCTTCCTCCCCCTTCATAAATCGGCAAGAAGTAAAACCTCTTATTATGGCTTAGTTCACAACCATAATAAGTTGCTCCTCCTGAGCAAAGGCACATGAGCTGTGTTTGCACCTCGACCTAGATTTTTGGGTGGAGGGGGGGGGGAAATAGCAAGCCCCCAGGTGCCAAATCAGCAAAAAGATTAATGGGCTGCTGCGACCCGCCTCTTGTTCCGGCCGCTGCAGATGATGGAGCTGACAGCACCAGGCAGAAGAGCGGGGCCCTGAGGTGGGGGGTGAATCTCACTCCCTGGGCTGCAAAGTGTAGAGCAATTGGGGGTGGGGTGCAAACAATGCAAGGGCAAGAGAATTGAGAATGAGAAAGACGTGGGCGGAAACAGCTCCGGGACACTTGCCTCGGGGCTCTGCTCTTCTGCCTGGTTGCTAGAAAAAAAATTCTCGGGAACAAAGTTTTTTTTATTATGGTTGTGACCACCGAGGCCACACCCACCCAGTTGGCCATGCCCACCCAGCATGCAGCGATAAATAATTGGTTTTTGGGTGCAGTTTGGGCACTCAGTCTTGAAGAGTGTTCGGAGACTACAATTAGTGCAAAATGCAGTTGCGCGAGCAGTTGTGGGCCTTCCGCTTTGTGCCCACATTTCACCAACTCTCTGCATGCTGCATTGGTTGCCTATTGGTCTCCGAGCCCAATTCAAAGTGTTGGTTATTACCTATAAAACCCTTCATGGCATGGGACCAGGATACTTACGGGACCGCCTTCTGCCACATACTTCTCTACGACCCGTGAGAGCACACAGGGTTGGCCTCCTCCAGGTCCTGTCAGCGAAACAATGTCGTCTGGCGGGCCCTAGGGGGAGGGCTTTCTCTGTTGTGGCGCCCGCCCTCTGGAACCAACTGCCTCCTGAAGTCTGCGTTTCTCCGACTCTCCCGGCCTTCCGAAAAAATCTAAAAACTCATCTTTGCCGGCAGGCCTGGGGATGATTGAGGTTGGTTGTTAAATTGAATGTGTGTTTTATTGTATTTTTTAGATATCTTTGTTTGGGTTTTTTATTGTATTTTATTGTTATATATATATATGTTGTTAGCTGCTCCGAGTCCCCGGAGAGAAGCAGCATACAAACCCAAATAAATAAATAAATAAATAAATAAATAAATAAATAAATAAATAAATAAATAAATAAATAAATAAATAAATAAATAAATAAATAAATAAATAAATAAATAAATAAATAAATAAATAAATAAAAAAAGGTTCATCATCACTGAACTAAAGTATGTCTGATAATAACTTAGCTAGAGGTTACAAGCAAAAAGTGGGTTAGATTGCAAAGCCCAGGCAGCGGAACAAAACACCTAAATATTGTTCACATCATCAATGTACACCAATTGGAACTAATGCAATCATTCCTATACAGTAGGATTGACTAGATTCCAATAACTCATGGCCCACAAACAGCTAGAATGGAAGAGATTTTTATATAAAAAAAATTGGTTAGCCCATCAATGTAGTACAGATCAGAAAGCGATTCTACATGTTTGACTATATGCTGCCTTGCTTCCCTGTTACATTCAGTTGGTGCGGAGGCAGTTTGAGTTCCTTTTTTCTATTTTTTTTTCACTTTCTGGGTTTGTTTTTAAATTGTTGCTGCATAATTTCTCCAAGGTCATCTTTGTGCTTCCTTACAAAATCATCCCTGGAATGATAGGATCCTCAGATTGTTTAAAACACAATCAGGTGTCACATGTTCCCAAATCACTTTGGAGTGCAAATTCTTTTTTCATCAAATCAAATAAAGACTGGTTTTAAAACAAAAGCAAGGATTTTTTTTTCTTTAAATATTCATGCCAAATGTCATTGCTGAAATGATGAAGCCAGCAAAACATATAACATATCCTTAAAGATAGAATAGAATAGAATAGAATAGAATAGAATAGAAAGGGACCTTTGAGGTCATCTAGTCCAGCTCCCTGCTCAGGCAGGAAACCCTATACCATTTCAGACAAATGGCTGTCCAGTCTTTTCTTAAAAACTTCCAGTGTTGGAGTATTCACAACATCTGGAGGCAGGTTGTTTCACTGATTAATTGTTCTAACTGTCAGGAAATTTCTCCTGAGTTCCAGGTTGCTTCTCTCCTTGATTAGTTTCCATCCACTGCTTCTTGTCCTGCCTTCAGGTACTTTGGAGAATAGCTTGACTCCCTCTTCTTTGTGGCAACCCCTGAGATATTGGAAAACTGCTATCGTGTCACCCCTAGTCCTTCTCTTCATTAAACTAGACAATGTTAAGGATGGGATCAGAAATACATGCATTGTTTCAAACTATACCTCTGAATATTTTCTTCTGATGCTGTCCACCAAAATCATATTGAGTAAAGTACAGTTGCAAACTGCAAAATTAAGCATAGCACAGACTTTGTTTCAATATTTTTTCCATGAGGCCTGATTTAATTCACCTGGGCCTAAACCTTTCATCGAAGAACAATAGGCAATATTTTCATTTTCCACACCAATAAATGCAGACACAGAAATATGTGCTGTCTAATTACACTTTGTAATCCTATTTGGTTAATATTCCATCAAAAATGCGAAGAAGAAGAAGAAGAAGAAGAAGAAGAAGAAGAAGAAGAAGAAGAAGAAGAAGAAGAAGAAGAAGAAGAAGAAGAAGAAGAAGAAGAAGAAGAAGAAGAAGAAGAAGAAGAAGAAGAAGAAGAAGAAGAAGAGGAGGAGGAGGAGGAGGAGGAGGAGGAGGAGGAGGAGGAGGAGGAGGAGGAGACTTCTATTGGTATCTCTCTATGTGCAAATTTTCTTTCCAACTTGACATTCCTTGCAGAATATGGGGCTGCATCTGACACCATGTTCAAGTTTCTTACGCACTCCAGTGGACTACTGTCCTTTTACCTAGCAGAGATTT